>CM074727.1:162763936-163121436 GCA_037306005.1 Rhinophrynus dorsalis
TGTTCTAAAGGGCGGTGTTATTATAGGTCCTGAAGGAATCCTTAACATGCTGTATCTCAGAGTTTTCACTGCCTGAACATACGGATTAGAGAAGACAAGCAGGACGTCTCCCTCTGTCTTTCTGATAAAATAGCAGCAATTTAGGTGCTAAATAAGCTGTTAATTGGTACAAATGAGATAGGAGTTAACAGTTGGCTCTCACCCTGAGAATATGTCCCTTCGCCCTAAGACCCTGACTTTTGGGTTAAAACCCTGAGAGCTCCCAGGTATGGGTATGGACCCGTATTATCTCCTTAAGAGAGACACTTGGGAGGTATGGACCCTAATATCTCCTAAGAGGGACACTTGGGAGGTAAAGACCCCTAATATCTTCTAAACAGAGACACTTGGGAGGTATGGACCCTTAATATCTCCTAGAGAGGGACACTTGGGAGGTATAGACCCCTAATATCTCCTAAAGAGGGACACTTGGGAGGTATAGACCCCTAACATCTCCTGAAGAGGGACACTTGTGAGGTATGTACCCCTAATATCTTCTAAAGAGGGACACTTGTGAGGTATGGACCCCAAAATCTCCTAAAGAGGGACACTTGGGAGGTATGACCCCTAATATCTCCTAAAGAGGGACACTTGGGAGGTATGGACCCCTAATATCTCCTAAAGAGGGACACTTGGGAGGTACGGACCCATAATATCTCCTATAGAGGGACACTTGGGAGGTATGACCCCTAATATCTCCTATAGAGGGACACTTGGGAGGTATGGACCCCTAATATCTCCTAAAGAGGGACACTTGGGAGGTATGGACCCCTAATATCTCCTAAAGAGGGACACTTGGGAGGTATGGACCCCTAATATCTCCTAAAGAGGGACACTTGGGAGGTATGGACCCCTAATATCTCCTAAAGAGGGACACTTGGGAGGTACGGACCCTAATATCTCCAAAAGAGGGACACTTGGGAGGTATGGACCCTAATATCTCCAAAAGAGGGACACTTGGGAGGTATGGACCCCTAATATCTCCTAAAGAGGGACACACAGGGGGTATGGACCCCTAATATCTCATAAAGAGGGACACACAGGAGGTATGGACCCCTAATATCTCCTAAAGAGGGACACACAGGAGGTATGGACCCCTAATATCTCCTAAAGAGGGACACTTGGGAGGTATGGACCCCTAATATCTCCTAAAGAGGGACACACAGGAGGTATGGACCCCTAATATCTCCTAAAGAGGGACACACAGGAGGTATGGACCCCTAATATCTCCTAAAGAGGGACACTTGGGAGGTATGGACCCCTAATATCTCCTAAAGAGGGACACACAGGGGGTATGGACCCCTAATATCTCCTAAAGAGGGACACACAGGAGGTATGGACCCCTAATATCTCCTAAAGAGGGACACTTGGGAGATATGGACCCCTAATATCTCCTAAAGAGGGACACACAGGGGGTATGGACCCCTAATATCTCCTAAAGAGGGACACACGGGAGGTATGGACCCCTAATATCTCCTAAAGAGGGACACTTGGGAGGTATGGACCCCTAATATCTCCTAAAGAGGGACACACAGGAGGTATGGACCCCTAATATCTCCTAAAGAGGGACACACGGGAGGTATCTACCCCTAATATCTAATAAAGAAGGACACACAGGAGGTATGGACCCCTAATATCTCCCAAAGAGGGACACACAGGAGGTATGGACCCCTAATATCTCCTAAAGAGGGACACACGGGAGGTATGGACCCCTTATATCTCCTAAAGAGGGACACACAGGAGGTATGGACCCCTAATATCTCCCAAAGAGGGACACTTGGGAGGTATGGACCCCTAATATCTCCTAAAGAGGGACACACAGGAGGTATGGACCTCTAATATCTCCCAAAGAGGGACACACAGGAGGTATGAACCTCTAATATCTCCTAAAGAGGGACACACAGGAGGTATGGATCTTTAATATCTCCTAAAGAGGGACACACGGGAGGTATGGACCTCTAATATCTCCTAAAGAGGGACACACAGGAGGTATGAACCTCTAATATCTCCTAAAGAGGGACACACAGGAGATATGGACATTTCTGGCAACTTTCAAATTGATATCAAAATATATAAACACATTCAGTGGTTCTAGGATACCAAGGGCAGAGCTGTTAACATGTGAGAGTTTGGAAATCTCCTGACCGGTCAAAACAACATGCAAAGCAAAAATAAATCTCTCCTTCAGCCAGAAACTCAAAGACTATCTATAGCGTTCAGTGCACTATTAGAATAAAACAGGTCCAGTAGCATAAAGTCAAAAGCATTTAATCAAACATCATTAAAATCATGGGTACAAATTTCACACTCTCAGAAGACTCACAACCTCAGATGACTCAAGACAGACATCTTATTCCATCAACGCGTTTCAAATACTGCTTAATCATTATTAAAAGGGATCTATCCCCCCTATACAAGTTAGTCTAATTTGTTATATTATTTGATAAATATGTTTAAAACTGTATTAATTTGTTTTTTTAAAAACGCTATTTGGGCGAAAATTAATGTTTAACCCCTTAGCGACAGCCGCGTGCGTACGCGGCTGTCACCTTAAAGCCTGGCTAACATTTTTTTTTTTTTTAACAGTCCCAGAATGCCGTGCAGCCTCACGGAGACCCGGACTTCCAGGACTTACCGGGTACGTCCTCTGTCACTAAGTGACAGTTTTTGCGGGACGTAACTGGTAAGCCAATTGTCGCGATGGGGTTAAAGAGTGCCCTGCGCCCTACTTCTGGACAGAGTGCGGTTACCTGCTCTGTACCACAGTCTGTCACTTTGCTTCTTTTCCCCTCCCTCTATCCAGTCTCCTGAGGATGATGGAGGATTTCTGCCTGTAAGCTGAGCTAGTTGGTTTGTAAAGTTTTACAAGAATAAAAAGCAATATTTTAGATAAATTAAAAAGAAATCCATCGGTGCAAGTCCTATCCCTCAAACCTTTATGGTTTGAGAGATAGAATGCTTTAAAGTTTTCCTCTCCCTCCCCTTTTCCTGATGTCAACTGTAAGCTGACATCAGCATATCCTGGTCTGGGGACCGGCAGGTGGCTCTTCAGCAGAGCCGAGATACCACAATATACAAAGAAATACTTAATTGGAACAGTCTAAAAAGTGTGCTTGCAAACCAGGCACACTTTGTAGACTGTTCCAATGAAGTATTTCTTCGTAGATTGCGGTATCTCGGCTCTGCTGAAGTGCCACCTCAAGTCGGCAACTTGAATATCCTGCTGTCAGCTTTACAGTTGACAGCAGGGAGAGGGGAACATTAAAACGTTCTATGTCTCAAACCATAAAGGTTTAAGAGATAGGACTTGCACCAATGGATTTCTTTTTAATTCATCTACAACTTTTAAAGCCTGTGTACATGGGCCAACACTGGCGGCGCTGCAGTCATGTGCAGTACTGACTGCCCGAACGCGCGGAGGCTGATACAGAGTGGGGTTCTCCAAATTCAGACCGAAGTCCTCTCTGCGCACCTTCCTGGGATGAAGCGGTCCTAGGAAGGTGCGCAGAGTGGACTTTGGTCTGAATTCGGAGCGCCCTGCTCCATATCAGCCTCGGTGCAGGCAGTCTCTACTGCGCATCACGGCTTCTGACAAACATCCTTAGCAAATTGTAATGTAGGATATTGCTTTTTAGTGATGAAGGATATTACTAACCCTTTAACCCCTTAACGACCCTTGACGGTCATGGTACGTCATGGGTAAAAAGTGCCTGAACGACCCATGACATACTATGACTGTCATGGATTTCAGGGCTCCCCGTGCGGCTGCACGCCATTCGGGGAGCCCTGAGTCCGCTCGTAAAAAAAAAAAAAAATGCTCCGTGGTCCTTTAGTGACCGCCGCGTGCCTGCGTGGCCGGTCATTAAGGGGTTAAAAACATATGAATACAGTTTTAAACATATTTGCTAAATACTGTAACTAATAGGTCTAACTTGTATAGCGGTGATGGATCCCCTTTAAATGTGCTGATGGGATAGGAAGTTTGTCTTGAGTCATCTGAGGTCATGAGTCTTTTGAGACTGTGAAATCTGTACCCATCATTTCAATGTTGTTTGAATACATGTTTTTTGTTTTATAGTATCAGACCTGTTTTCTTATAATGGTGCAGTGAACGCTATAGATAACTTTCAAAATAAACCAACCCTGAGATCTTTGAAATGTTAACCCGAAAAGTTCTCCAGAACATAGATTTCTGGCTATGTATTCCTGTTGTTCTAAAGGGCGGTGTTATTATAGGTCCTGAAGGAATCCTTAACATGCTGTATCTCAGAGTTTTCACTGCCTGAACATACGGATTAGAGAAGACAAGCAGGACGTCTCCCTCTGTCTTTCTGATAAAATAGCAGCAATTTAGGTGCTAAATAAGCTGTTAATTGGTACAAATGAGATAGGAGTTAACAGTTGGCTCTCACCCTGAGAATATGTCCCTTCGCCCTAAGACCCTGACTTTTGGGTTAAAACCCTGAGAGTTCCCAGGTATGGGTATGGACCCGTATTATCTCCTTAAGAGAGACACTTGGGAGGTATGGACCCTAATATCTCCTAAAGAGGGACACTTGGGAGGTAAAGACCCCTAATATCTTCTAAACAGAGACACTTGGGAGGTATGGACCCTTAATATCTCCTAGAGAGGGACACTTGGGAGGTATAGACCCCTAATATCTCCTAAAGAGGGACACTTGGGAGGTATAGACCCCTAATATCTCCTGAAGAGGGACACTTGTGAGGTATGTACCCCTAATATCTTCTAAAGAGGGACACTTGTGAGGTATGGACCCCAAAATCTCCTAAAGAGGGACACTTGGGAGGTATGACCCCTAATATCTCCTAAAGAGGGACACTTGGGAGGTATGGACCCCTAATATCTCCTAAAGAGGGACACTTGGGAGGTACGGACCCATAATATCTCCTATAGAGGGACACTTGGGAGGTATGACCCCTAATATCTCCTATAGAGGGACACTTGGGAGGTATGGACCCCTAATATCTCCTAAAGAGGGACACTTGGGAGGTATGGACCCCTAATATCTCCTAAAGAGGGACACTTGGGAGGTATGGACCCCTAATATCTCCTAAAGAGGGACACTTGGGAGGTACGGACCCTAATATCTCCAAAAGAGGGACACTTGGGAGGTATGGACCCTAATATCTCCAAAAGAGGGACACTTGGGAGGTATGGACCCCTAATATCTCCTAAAGAGGGACACACAGGGGGTATGGACCCCTAATATCTCCTAAAGAGGGACACACAGGAGGTATGGACCCCTAATATCTCCTAAAGAGGGACACACAGGAGGTATGGACCCCTAATATCTCCTAAAGAGGGACACACAGGAGGTATGGACCCCTAATATCTCCTAAAGAGGGACACACAGGAGGTATGGACCCCTAATATCTCCTAAAGAGGGACACACAGGAGGTATGGACCCCTAATATCTCCTAAAGAGGGACACTTGGGAGGTATGGACCCCTAATATCTCCTAAAGAGGGACACACAGGGGGTATGGACCCCTAATATCTCCTAAAGAGGGACACACAGGAGGTATGGACCCCTAATATCTCCTAAAGAGGGACACTTGGGAGGTATGGACCCCTAATATCTCCTAAAGAGGGACACACAGGGGGTATGGACCCCTAATATCTCCTAAAGAGGGACACACGGGAGGTATGGACCCCTAATATCTCCTAAAGAGGGACACTTGGGAGGTATGGACCCCTAATATCTCCTAAAGAGGGACACACAGGAGGTATGGACCCCTAATATCTCCTAAAGAGGGACACACGGGAGGTATCTACCCCTAATATCTCCTAAAGAAGGACACACAGGAGGTATGGACCCCTAATATCTCCCAAAGAGGGACACACAGGAGGTATGGACCCCTAATATCTCCTAAAGAGGGACATACGGGAGGTATGGACCCCTAATATCTCCTAAAGAGGGACACTTGGGAGGTATGGACCCCTAATATCTCCTAAAGAGGGACACACAGGGGGTATGGACCCCTAATATCTCCTAAAGAGGGACACACGGGAGGTATGGACCCCTAATATCTCCTAAAGAGGGACACTTGGGAGGTATGGACCCCTAATATCTCCTAAAGAGGGACACACAGGAGGTATGGACCCCTAATATCTCCTAAAGAGGGACACACGGGAGGTATCTACCCCTAATATCTCCTAAAGAAGGACACACAGGAGGTATGGACCCCTAATATCTCCCAAAGAGGGACACACAGGAGGTATGGACCCCTAATATCTCCTAAAGAGGGACACACGGGAGGTATGGACCCCTTATATCTCCTAAAGAGGGACACACAGGAGGTATGGACCCCTAATATCTCCCAAAGAGGGACACTTGGGAGGTATGGACCCCTAATATCTCCTAAAGAGGGACACACAGGAGGTATGGACCTCTAATATCTCCCAAAGAGGGACACACAGGAGGTATGAACCTCTAATATCTACTAAAGAGGGACACACAGGAGGTATGGATCTCTAATATCTCCTAAAGAGGGACACACGGGAGGTATGGACCTCTAATATCTCCTAAAGAGGGACACACGGGAGGTACGGACCCCTAATATCTCCTAAAGAGGGACACACAGGAGATATGGACATTTCTGGCAACTTTCAAATTGATATCAAAATATATAAACACATTCAGTGGTTCTAGGATACCAAGGGCAGAGCTGTTAACATGTGAGAGTTTGGAAATCCCCTGACCGGTCAAAACAACATGCAAAGCAAAAATAAATCTCTCCTTCAGCCAGAAACTCAAAGACTATCTATAGCGTTCAATGCACTATTAGAATAAAACAGGTCCAGTAGCATAAAGTCAAAAGCATTTAATCAAACATCATTAAAATCATGGGTACAAATTTCACACTCTCAGAAGACTCACAACCTCAGATGACTCAAGACAGACATCTTATTCCATCAACGCGTTTCAAATACTGCTTAATCATTATTAAAAGGGATCTATCCCCCCATACAAGTTAGTCTAATTTGTTATATTATTTGATAAATATGTTTAAAACTGTATTAATTTCTTTTTTAAAAACGCTATTTGGGCGAAAATTAATGTTTAACCCCTTAGCGACAGCCGCGTGCGTACGCGGCTGTCACCTTAAAGCCTGGCTAACATTTTTTTTTTTTTTAACAGTCCCAGAATGCCGTGCAGCCTCACGGAGACCCGGACTTCCAGGACTTACCAGGTACGTCCTTTGTCACTAAGTGACAGTTTTTGCGGGACGTACCTGGTAAGCCAATTGTCGCGATGGGGTTAAAGAGTGCCCTGCGCCCTACTTCTGGACAGAGTGCGCTTACCTGTTCTGTACCACAGTCTGTCACTTTGCTTCTTTTCCCCCTCCCTCTATCCAGCCTCCTGAGGATGATGGAGGATTTCTTCCTGTAAGCTGGAGCTAGTTGGTTTGTAATGTTTTATAAGAATAAAAAGCAATATTTTAGATAAATTAAAAAGAAATCCATTGGTGCAAGTCCTATCCCTCAAACCTTTATGGTTTGAGAGATAGAATGCTTTAAAGTTTTCCTCTCCCTCCCCTTTTCCTGATGTCAACTGTAAGCTGACATCAGGATATCCTGGTCTGGGGACTGGCAGGCGGCTCTTCAGCAGAGCCGAGATACCATAATCTACAAAGAAATACTTCATTGGAACGGTCTACAAAGTGTGCTTGCAAACCAGGCACACTTTGTAGACTGTTCCAATGAAGTATTACTTTGTAGATTGCTGTATCTCGGCTCTGCTGAAGTGCCACCTCAAGTCGGCAACTCAGATCTCCTGCTGTCAGCTTTACAACTGACAGCAGGGAGAGAGGAACTTTAAAACGTTCTATCTCTCAAACCATAGAGGTTTAAGAGATAGGACTTGCACCAGTGGATTTCTTTTTAATGTAGCTACAACTAGTTTTAAAGCCTGTGTACATGGGCCAACACTGGCGATGCTGCAGTTATGCGCAGTACTGAGTGCCCGAATGCGCCAAGGCTGATACGGAGGGGGGCTCTCTGAATTCAGACCGATGCCCTCCCTCGCACCTTCCTGGGACTAAGCGGTCCTAGGAAGGTGCGCAGAGAGGACTTGGGTCTGAATCCGGAGCACCGCGCTCCATATCGGCCTCGGTGCAGGCAGTCTCTACTGCTCATGACTGCAGCGCACGCAGTAGTCTCTACTGCGCATGATGGCTTCTGACAAACATCCTTAGCAAATTGTAATATAGGATATTGCTGAGTCTTTTCAGCGTGTGAAATCTGTACCCATCATTTTAATGTTGTTTGAATACATGTTTTTTGTTTTATACTATCAGACCTGTTTTCTTATAATGGTGCAGTGAACGCTATAGATAACTTTCAAAATAAACCAACCCTGAGATCTTTGAAATGTTAACCCGAAAAGTTCTCCAGAACATAGATTTCTGGCTATGTATTCCTGTTGTTCTAAAGGGCGGTGTTATTATAGGTCCTGAAGGAATCCTTAACATGCTGTATCCATACCTCCCAACATTTCAAATTGCCAAAGAGGGACACTTGTGTTTTAGGGGGTGTGGCTGGTGGGCGGGACATTACTGGGGATTTTTAGGCTATTTCATGACCTATTCATACCTCTTTGTGTAACCTACTAAATGACTTATAACAAGACCAAATTATTTTATTTACACAGACTAACTTATAAACACATACACTGACATTTAAACAAACAAAAATGCAAGTTATATTGCTGTAGAACAATATGATACACTTATCTACACACCACTCAGTCTGATCTCCTAAAAAAGAGGGACATCAGAGTGGGAAAGAGGGACAGAGGGATTTGGGTCTAAAAGAGGGACTGTCCCTCCTAAAGAGGGACACTTGGGAGGTATGTGTATCTCAGAGTTTTCACTGCCTGAACATACGGATTAGAGAAGTCAAGCAGGACGTCTCCCTCTGTCTTTCTGATAAAATAGCAGCAATTTAGGTGCTAAATAAGCTGTTAATTGGTACAAATGAGATAGGAGTTAACAGTTGGTTCTCACCCTGAGAATATGTCCGTTCGCCCTAATACTCTGACATTTGGGTTAAAACCCTGAGAGTTCCCAGGTATGGGTATGGACCCGTATTATCTCCTTAAGAGAGACACTTGGGAGGTATGGACCCTAATATCTCCTAAAGAGGGACACTTGGGAGGTATGTACCCCTAATAAGTTCTAAAGAGCGACACTTGTGAGGTATGGACACCAAAATCTCCTAAAGAGGGACACTTGGGAGGTATAGACCCCTAATATCTTCTAAACAGAGACACTTGGGAGGTATGGACCCTTAATATCTCCTAGAGAGGGACACTTGTGAGGTAAAGACCCCTAATATCTTCTAAACAGAGACACTTGGGAGGTATGGACCCTTAATATCTCCTAGAGAGGGACACTTGGGAGGTATAGACCCCTAATATCTCCTAAAGAGGGACACTTGGGAGGTATAGACCCCTAATATCTCCTGAAGAGGGACACTTGTGAGGTATGTACCCCTAATAAGTTCTAAAGAGGGACACTTGTGAGGTATGGACACCAAAATCTCCTAAAGAGGGACACTTGGGAGGTATAGACCCCTAATATCTTCTAAAGAGGGACACTTGGGAGGTATGGACCCTAATATCTCCTAAACAGGGACACTTGGGAGGTATGTACCCCTAATAAGTTCTAAAGAGGGACACTTGTGAGGTATGGACACCAAAATCTCCTAAAGAGGGACACTTGGGAGGTATAGACCCCTAATATCTTCTAAACAGAGACACTTGGGAGGTATGGACCCTTAATATCTCCTAGAGAGGGACACTTGTGAGGTAAAGACCCCTAATATCTTCTAAACAGAGACACTTGGGAGGTATGGACCCTTAATATCTCCTAGAGAGGGACACTTGGGAGGTATAGACCCCTAATATCTCCTAAAGAGGGACACTTGGGAGGTATAGACCCCTAATATCTCCTGAAGAGGGACACTTGTGAGGTATGTACCCCTAATAAGTTCTAAAGAGGGACACTTGTGAGGTATGGACACCAAAATCTCCTAAAGAGGGACACTTGGGAGGTATAGACCCCTAATATCTTCTAAAGAGGGACACTTGGGAGGTATGGACCCTAATATCTCCTAAACAGGGACACTTAGTGGGAATGGACCCCTAATACCTCCTAGAGAGGGACACTTGGGAGGTATAGACCCCTAATATCTCCTAAAGAGGGACACTTGGGAGGTATAGACCCCTAATATCTCCTGAAGAAGGACCTTTGTGAGGTATGGACCCCAAAATCTCCTAAAGAGGGACACTTGGGAGGTATGGACCCCTAATATCTCCTAAACAGGGACACTTGGGAGGAATGGACCCCTAATATCTCCTAAAGAGGGACACTTGGGAATTATGAGTAAGTATAGACATTCCTGGGAACTTTCAAAATGAGCTGACCCTGAGATCTTTGAAACATTAACCTTTACGGCTTACGGCTTTATGCAAAATGTACCCACTTGCTCTAACTCAGAGGTGCTCCATACAGTCAATAACGAACATTTAATATGTTACAACATATTCTCACTGCCTAAACACAAACAAGACATGCAGGACATCTGCCTCTGCCTTTCTGGTAGAAATAGCACCAATTTAGAGACTAAAAACATGTGTCAATGGGGCAAATCATTTAGCAGGTAACACAGAATTCTCTCACCCTGAGAATTTACCCTTCACCCTGAGATCTGGGTCAAACCCTGAGTGTTCCCAGGTATGGGTATAGATTGTGAGCCTCATAAAACATAGACTCTTATAGATGCTAGCATGGAGTATAGGGTATTTAACCATACTTCAGTTTTAGTTGTTAGTGTTCCTTTAACCCTTTGAGTGCCAGAGGGGTACACAACGCATTGCAAAGCAATGCGTTGTGTACCTCTCTGGCACGCAAAGGGTTAAAGGGACACTAATGTCCCATAAAAAATCTTCTTGTTTTGTAACATTTAAAAAATAAATGATGTGGCACAAATCCTATCTCTCAAACCTTTATGGTTTGAGAGATATTCGCATCTAAAGTTTCCTTTTCCTGATGACAGCTGTAAAGCTGACAGCAGGAGATTCAAGTCAGCCAACTCGAGGAGGCTCTTCAGCTGAGCTGAAATAACGTTATTTAAAAAGATCCACTTCATTGGAACTGTCTACAAAGTGCACTTGCAAACCAGGCACACATTGTAGACCTTTCCAATGA
The DNA here is from genome assembly GCA_037306005.1 of Rhinophrynus dorsalis. Taxonomy (NCBI): domain Eukaryota; kingdom Metazoa; phylum Chordata; class Amphibia; order Anura; family Rhinophrynidae; genus Rhinophrynus; species Rhinophrynus dorsalis. Next base: position 162,775,210 of record CM074727.1, read on the forward strand.
AGTCATTCTTTTTAAATAATGTGATTTTTGGCTCTGCTGCAGAGATGCCGGCTGGTCCCCGGAATGGGATTTCCTGCTGTCAGCATCAGCACATAACTGATGTCAGGAGAAGGGGAGGGAGGAACTTTACATGTAAATATCTCTCAAACTATAAAGGTTTAAGTGATAGGATTTGTGCCACATTATTTTTTTATACTCTGCAAAACAAGAAAACATTTTTATGGGACAGTGTCCCTTTAAGAGAAAGATAGATTACACAAGGGATTACACAGTTGTTGGGAAATACAACTCACATCGTTCCCAACCAGCCCACTAAACGAGAGGGAGGGAAATTTAAATTCTAGTTGATTTACATGGATCTGTTGACCCATTGAATGATTCTCAATGCGTTGGATATCTCTCTAACATTCAGAAGGTTAAAACAAAGGCCATCTAAATCAAAGGGAATTTTATGAATGTTTATTTGTTCCCTATGGTGCTGTTGGTTTGATGTAGAATTCCACCATAATGAATATGCCCGAAGTGTAAATTTAAAGTCTGAAGTTGGCCTGGGAAAAAGAAGTGGTTTGTGCCCCCAACACACACATAAACACAGACACACATACAGAGAACTACACACAGACAAACAAGCACACAATAACACGCACACATAAACACAGACACGCACACATATACACACACACAGACATACACACTCAGAGACATACAAGCACACACTAACACACATAAACACAGACACACATACAGAGACCTACACACAGATATACAAGCACACACTAACACGCACACATAAACACATGCCTCCCAAGTGTCCCTCTTTAGGAGGGACAGTCCCTCTTTGAGACCCAAATCCCCCTGTCCCTCTTTCCCACCCTGATGTCCCTCTTTTTAGGAAATAAGATTGCATGGTGTGTATATGTGTGTATCATATTGCTTTACAGCAATAAAACTCACATTATTGTTTTTTTAAACGTTAATATGTGTTTATAAACCAGTCTGTGTATATAAAATACTTTGGGCTTATTATAAGTCATTTATAAGGTTACACAAGGAGGTATCAATTAGGTCATGAAATAGCTTAAAAATTCTCCTTAATGCCCCGCCCACCAGCCACACCCCCCAGCAACACCCCCTAAAACACAAGTGTCCCTCTTCAGATATACAAGCAGACACTAACACGCACACATAAAGACAGACACACACACACACACACACACACACATATACACTCATACCTAGACACATACACACACATATACACTCATACCTAGACACATACACAGAGACACACACACACATATACATTCATACCTAGACACACGCAGACATACACACACACACACACACACACACAGTACTTGCCTCCCAACATTTTAAACTGCCAAAGAGGGACACTATAATCTTGCTGGGGGTGTCTACTTACACAGACTAATGTATAAACATATATACTGAATATTTATGCAAACATTAATTATAATATCAAACTATTTTACCAGGAAGGATACACTGAGATTGTCTCTTGTTTTCAAGTATGTCCTGGGGGGGTATAGATATTATTACCCAACTTAATGGTACTCATTTTATCTTCTCCGGAAGGATGAAAGGCTAAGTCAACCCTGCTGGGACTAGAACCTGTGACCTTTGAACAGATTCTACAGCTGGCGCATTACCCAAATGAGCCATCTCAGTTTTATTGCTGTGGGTCAATGTGATACACTTATATATACACACAGTCTGATCTCCTTAAAAAAAAGGGACACCAGGGTGGGAAAGAGAGACAGAGGAATTTGGGTCTCAAAGGGGGATTGTTCAACCTAAAGAGGGGCATTTGATATGTACTGACCCCTAATATCTCCTAAAGAGGGACACTTGGGATGTATGGACCTCTAATATCTCCTGAAGATGGACACTTGGAAGGTGTGGACCCCTAATATCTCCTAAAGAGGGACATTTGGGAGGTAAAGACCCCTAATATCTCTTAAAGAGGGACAATTTGGAGCTCAGACCCCTAATATCTCCTAAAGAGGGACATTTGGGAGTTACTGACCCCTAATATCTACTAAAGAGGAATATGTGAGAGGTATGGACCCCTAATATATAATAAAGAGGGACATCTGGGAGTTACTGACCCCTAATATCTACTAAAGAGGAATATGTGAGAGGTATGGACCCCTAATATATAATAAAGAGGGACATTTGAGAGGTATGCACAAACACATATACACATATACACAAACAGAGACACACATACAGACTCAACCACACACACACACCATACCTCCCAACATTTCAAATAGCCAAAGAGGGACAGTTTTGTTTTAGGTGGTGTTTATGAGGGTGTGGCTGGTGATGGCTGATAATTTTTAGCTTGTTTCATGACCTACCGGCTCCTCTTTGTGTAACTGAATTAATTATTTAGAGCAAGAACAAAGTATTTTATTTACACACATTAATTTATAAACACATATATTAAAGATTAATAATTTATTGTTGTGGAGCATGTAATAAACACTACTCATTTTGATCTCCTGAAAAGAGGGACAAAAGGGTTGAAAAGAGTGACAGAGGGATTTGGGTTTGAAAGAGGGACTGTCCTGACTAAAGAGGGACAATTGGGAGTTATGACACACTCACACACACCAGAATGGTATATCTTGACCTCTGACCCCATGAATGGTAGAAGGGTCTAAAATCCACTGCTTTGCAGGGCATTAGGGATCTCTCCAGAATCCAAGAAGGTAATAAAAGTACAGAGAAAAACATCCTATGTTGAGTCAGCTGTTATCTTAAATGTCACTTACTTTAGACTTTAGATAGGGAGGAAGACTGCAGATCAGGAGCTTTTAGGAAACTCTCCTAGCAGATGACTCACACCAACTCTCTGGTGTCTATTAGATTTGCTCAGAGCTCTTTTCACAATTGTTTCCTTATGATTCTATTTTGGAGCAATTCTGGAGTCCACCAATCGCACACTAGAACGGAAATAAAATCGCCAATTTTAACCCTTTTGGTGCCAGATGCAATACATTGAAGACCTCTCTCTCACCAAGTGTCCCTATTTAGGAGACATTAGGGGTCCATACCTCCCAAGTGTCCCTCTTTAGAAGATATTAGGGGTCCATACCTTTAAACTGTCTCTTTTTAGGAGATATTAGGGGTATATACCTCACAGATGTCTCTCTTTAGGCTATATTAGGGGTCCATACCTCCAAGGTGTCCCTCTTTAGTAGATATCAGGGGTCCATACCTCCCAAGTGTCCCTCTTTAGGAGATATCAGGGGTCCATCCCTCCCAAGTGTCCCTCTTTAGGAGATATCAGGGGTCCATGCCTCCTAAGTGTCCTTCTTTAGGAGATATCAGGGGTCCATGCCTCCTAAGTGTCCCTCTTTAGGCGATATTAGGGCTATATACCTCCAAAGTCCTTTTTTAGGAGATATTAGGGCTACATACCTCCAAAGTGTCCCTCTTTAGGAGATACTAGGGGTCAATACCTCCAAAGTGTCCCTCTTTAGGAGATATTAGGGGTACGTACCTTTACACTGTCTCTTTTTAGGAGATATTAGGGGTTCATACCTCCCAGGTGTCCCTCTTTAGGAGATATTAGGGCTAAATACCTCCAAAGTGTCCCTCTTTAGAAGATATTAGGGGTCGATACCTCCCAAGTGTCCCTCTTTAGGAGATATTAGGGGTACATACCTCCAAAGTGTCCCTCTTTAGGAGATATTAGGGGTCCATACCTCCCAAGTGTCCCTCTTTAGGAGATATTAGGGGTCCATACCTCCCAAGTGTCCCTCTTTAGGAGATATTAGGTGTCCAAACCTCCCAAGTCTCCCTCTTTGGGAGATATTAGGGGTACATACATCCCAAGTGTCCCTCTTTAGGAGATATTAGGGGTACGTACCTTTACAATGTCTCTTTTTAGGAGATATTAGGTGTTCATACCTCCCAGGTGTCCCTCTTTAGGAGATATTAGGGGTCCATATATCCAAAGTGTCCCTCTTTAGGAGATATCAGGGGTCCATGTCTCCTAACTGTCCCTCTTTAGGAGATATTAGGGATCCATACCTCCCAAGCGTCCCTCTTTAGAAGATATTAGGGGTCTTTGAGACCCAAATCCCTGTGTCCCTCTCTTCTACTCTGGTGTCCCTGTTTTTAGATGATCAGACTGTCTGGTGTATATATACATTTAATATAAGTTTATAATAAGTGTATATATTGTTCCTCAGCAACAAGACTCAGATTATTGTTTGTTTAAACTTCAGTTTATATATTAGTCTGTGTAAATAAAATACTTTGGTCTTCTTATAAGTCATTTATTACTTACTCTAAATCATTTATTCGGTTACACAAAGAGGTATAATTTGTTCATGGTATAACCTAACCATTCTAGGGAATGCCCCGCCCACCAGTCATGACTCCAGCAACACCCCCTAAAACAAACGTGTTCCTCATTGGTCATTTGAAATGTTGGGAGGTATGATTCAAGGGGTTAACAGCCCAAATGAAATCAATGAGTATTTGGTAAGTTTGATAAATATGGTCCATTGTGTTCCATTTCACTGTGTTACTTGGTTAGACCGTTCTCTTTGATTAACCCCTTAACGACCGGCCGATCGGCGGGGTCACTTAAGCACGGAGCATTTTCTTTTTCTGGTTCCGGACTCCCCGAATGGCGTGCAGCCGCGGGAGGAGCCCAGAATTTCATGATGGTCATAGTACGTCATGGGTCGTTAACTCAGATCGACCCATGACGTACTATGACCGTCAAGGGACGTTAAGGGGTTAAAGAGTTTCCTAACATGTGTTGAAGTTATAAGGAGGTCTCATTGTGTCAGTAAACAGTATATTCAGGCTTGTGAGCTGTATAGATAACCAGTGTTACCGCTGTTAACTATTTAAAAACTAGAAGGGTTTGCAAGAATATTAAAATTGTTATGCGATTTTTCATTCAAAAGTTAAAGCTCAAACACTGTTTACACTAAAGTTCACTTCTCACTTGATGACCTTTCTCTGTGTCCAGATTTTTAAAATTAGAGTTTCCTATTATGTGTGGCGAATTTATACAGATGTCTCATTGTGTAGGCGTCCACTCAGGCTTCTGAGTCATCAACGTTAACAGTTGTTAAAGGGATAGTAATACTTAAAATGTAAAAAAAAAATATGTTGTAGGGTTTATCCCCCTGAGTAAAACAAGAGTACTCCCACTGCTGAAAGGTGTTTCATTCAAAAGTTATTAATTTTCAAAGTTGAATTTTTTAGGTGCAATATCACAGTGGCCTGAAATTGTACAGTGGCGCTGTTGCTACACGATCCTATGGACAGCTCTGGTCCTGGGACCATAAATCTCCATAGGATGGTGTAGTAACAGCGCCACTGTACAATTTCAGGCCACTGTGATATTGCACCTAAAAAATTCAACTTTGAAAATTAATAACATTTGAATGAAACACCTTTCAGCAGTGGGAATACTCTTGTTTTACTCAGGGGGATAAACCCTACAACATATTTTTTTTACATTTTAAGTATTACTATCCCTTTAAGGAAGCAGAACACTTTTTTTAAAGAAAATATAGATGTTACAGGGTTTTTTTTTATTGAGTTAACCCTATGACTGCCAGAGGGTTACATACACCTCTGGCACTCAAACGGTTAAGCAAGGACATTACCACTGCTTGGGAGTTTTCTCATTCAAAAGTTATTAACCCTTTGGATGCCAGAGGGGTACGCAACTTATTGTGTTGCATACCCCTCTGGCACTCAAAGGGTTAAAACTCAAACTTTTTTAAAAAAAATATTACGCTGTAGTTTACCATTCTGGTCACCAGGTGGAGCTGTTTGTATAACTTGTTATGGAGAGCCATAGTCATTTACTCAAGCTCTCCCTTAGAGGGTCAAAGAGGGACACTTTTGTTTTAGGAGGTGTTGCTGGGGGAGTGACTGGTGGGTGGGGCATTACAGAGAATTCTTTGGTGACTTCATGACATATTGACAGTTCTTTGTGTAACTAAATAAATGATTTAGGACAAGACCAAAGTATTTGATTTACAAACACCTATTTATAAACATGTATACTGAAGTTTTAACAGATGTTAAAGCTGAACTTTCACGCATATTAAAGTGCCCTCCTGCAGGAGTGCTATGAGCACTAGTGGGATCTGAAATAGACCGTTCCAAGACCAGAGCAGTCACTATCAGATCCCCATACTGCACGCCGGCACACGTGATCATTCATATGTGCTGTCGCACCAAAACGTCACCTACGTGGTCTTTAAGGGCAATATACCCCCGGATTTTTTTTTTATAAACACAGCACTAATCACAAATAGTCTGTGTTCTCACACTCAGATTCCAGTAACCACACAAAACTAATCATACAATATGTTTGTCTCTCAGAAGCATGCACACTACACTATCTAAACCTCTTGAACAGTGCAGGGGTGCACAAGACATTAATGCTGAACAAATATTAACAATACATTCAGAGACATATAATTAATATCTTATGTACAATAACACAGACACACACAGACACACATACCCACAGACACATACACCTCCCTGTACCATACCTCCCAACATTTCAAATGGCCAAAGAGGGACACTTGTGTTTTAAGGGGTGTGTGTTGGGAGGGGCATTAACAAGAATGTCTAGATTACTTTAAGACATATTGTCACCTCTTTATGTAAGTGAATATGTGATTTAGAACAAGACCAAAGTAGTTTATTTACACAGACTAATAAACCATATACTAAAGTTTATACAAACATTCATGCTAGTTTTATTGCTGTGGAGTAATGTGATACATTGATATACATACCACACAGTCTGATCTCCTAAAAAGAGAGACTACAGGATGGGAAAGAGGGACAGAGGGATTTGGGTCTCAGAGAGGGACTGTACCTCCTAAAGAATGACACTTGGGAGGTATGGACCCCTAATATCTCCTAAAGAGGGACACTTGGGAGGTATGGATCTCTAATATCCCCTAAAGAGGGACACTTGGGAAGTATGAACCCCTAACATCTCCTAAAGAGGGACACTTGGGAAGTATGGACCCCTAATATCTCCTAAAGAGGGACACTTGGGAAGTATGCTATACATCCATACAGACCTATGCACATAGGGAAATTTCCAGTGCCAGGCATTTTTAAGCTAATTTAAAATTACACTTTACATAATTAAGTACAAGTATAAAAAAAAAAAAAGACAGGTAACACTGTTCCACACTGCTAGTACACTATATAAAACATCACATGTTGCAGACTGATTCAGTCTGACATACACAGCTTTGTGGTCCAAATCAGGGCACCTTTTTGTTTTCAGCTTGACAAAAAACAGTTTTGCCTTATAGCTTAGGAAACCTGCCTTTAGGAAATAATTGTCATATCAGTTTGGTTCACCACCACTAGGGAGCAGTAGAGTGTAAATAATTTAAAATGTGTGGCTCCTTACAGTTTACTTCTCATGGAAAGATAGACACTACTGATCAAGCATGGAGTTGTGTGACCTTTGTACAGGAACTGCAGATTATACAGCAGGAGAGTCTGCAGAAAGCAAAGGAAATCCACAAGTCACAGATCACTTCTGTACAGACAGTGAAATGAGACTCTATCAGATTTTACGTTGGTATATAAACGGGTTATAATATAGGCTGACCAGATCTCACCTTTAACCACGGACACATAGGAAATAGATTTCAATACACTAAAATCAAAGTAGTCCTGCAGTATGTGTTTTTCCTATGAGTCCCCGGTTAAAGGTGGAATCTGGTCACCCTATTATAAGATCACCCCCCGAAAAGCACAAGGCTGCACTGCTTCTTACTGGGCTGCAGTGATTCCCCCCAAGCTTGCATTTTTCATCAGTATATCTTTTTAACCCTTTGATTGTAAGAGAGAGATCCAAAGTATCAGGCACGTGCACACACAGACACCAAGGGGGGCATGAGCACCTGCCCTTTTTGTCCAAAGTGCCCTCGTGCCCTTTTAACAAAAAAAAAGTTGCCTCACTGCCCACACTAACCCACCCCACCGCCCAGTCAGGTCTGTGCCTCCTTCAGGACAGACCTATAGATGCTGCGCTCCCTCGTCGGCTCTTTAGTATTACAGAGCTCTGGGAGATGACATAATTTCCCAGCGCTCTGCATGAAGAGAAGACCACGCGGGAGCTCCAGCAGCAACAGGTCTGTGCCAAAGGAGGCACATACAGACCTCTCCTGCCACTGGACCACCAGGCAAGAGGTAGGAAACGGACACTGGGGGGCAATGTGGAAATGATGGGGCAATATGGATCTGATGGGGGGCAAGATGGAGATGATGGCAATGTAGAGATGATGGGGCAATGTATGTGAGGGTAAGTTGGAGCTGATGGCAATATGGAGCTGATGGGGGGCAATATAGAGATGAAGGGTGCAATGTGAGGGTAAGTTGGAGCTGATGGGGCAATATGGAGCTGATGGGGGCAATGTGAGGGTAATTTGGAGCTGATGGGGCAATATGGAGATGAAGGGCACAATGTGAGGGTAAATTGGAGCTGATGGGGGCAATATGGAGCTGATGGGGCAATATGGAGCTGATGGAGGCAATATGGAGATGATGGGGGCAATGTGAGGGTAAGTTCGAGCTGATGGGGCAATATGGAGCTGATTGGGGCAATATGGAGCTGATTGGGACAATGTGAGGGTAAGTTGGAGTTGATGGGGGCAAAATGGAGCTGATGGGGCAATATGGAGTTGACAGGGGACAATGTAAGGACAATATGGAAATGATGGGGGCAATGTGGAGATTAAGAGCATTGTGGAGGTGTCCAGTGGAGATGGCCAATGGGGGGGGGGCGCTTAAGATTTCTGTGCCTACAGGCTCCTGAGATGTAAATGATTTTCTTTTTTTTTAAATATGTATTTTGAATAAACAATTATGAGAAGTGCCCTTTTTTCATTTGAGCCCCTGCCCCCCAATATGTCTGTGTACGTCCCTGCTCACCTATATATCTCTGGCATTTTAAGAGTTAAAGAGATGATATGACAGTGATAGGCATTTGTATACGTGGCAAAGTGGAGCAATTTTGAGACAAAACAGCTTCATCATAAATAATAATTTAAAAAAGTCACATTGATCTAAATTGCTTTGCAATGCATTCAGTGCCCCTCTGGCACTCAAAAGGCTAACACTTTGAGGAGAAACATCTAGCATTCAAAGGGGGAGATTCAGGAAGGAGGGATAAACTAGGGTGACCACATGTCCCTGATTGCCAGGGACGGTCCCTGAATTTATGTGTGTGTCCCGTGTCCCGGGTAGCCCCCATCAGGGACAATACAAAGTCCCTGAATAAAGAATCTAAACACTACAAATAGAACTGCCCATTGCCTACAAGAAAATGGCTTCCAGACAGAGCTTTAAGCACTAGAGACAGAACTGAGCCTTGTTCCTGACATCAAACAGGAGCTGCAGTGACATTTTATTGTAGTGTAATGCTAGTCTAAGGCTTTGGGTGTGATGCACATTATCTTGTAGCCCAAAACAGACATCACTTCCTGTCACAGCAGTCAATGGACAGTTCTCCCTCTAGTGGTTAGAACTGTTTGGTGCGCCAGATAAAGAGCAATTTGAGCACTGATGTCCAGTGATGTATACTGATCCTTTACGCATTGCTTCCCTAGAGCTGTAGAGAAGTACTCTGGTCACTAGAGTGTCCCTGAATGACAGAATGGAAATGTGGTCACTCTAGGATAATCAGGTGATAAAGTGGAGATGATTTCTCCAGTTTATCACTTCTCCAGTTCCTATGTTATTCTATGGAGCCCATGCACCAAGATGTCTTCAGCTTTGAAGATCTTAGTAGATAGGCTTTATAGAATAACATAGGAATTGGAGAAGTGATAAACTGGAGAAGTCATCTCCACTGTATCACCTCTTTATCAACACTTAGTGAATCGCCCCCAAGGTGTTAAAACAGGGTTGTCAGATCATCCTTTCAAAAGAGGGCATACATGAAAAACACATGCTTCACAACGCACGGGCATAAAAGGGAATTTTTCAGAACTGGGTATCCGTGAGATCTTGAAAATATTAACCCTTAATGTTCCCTAAAATGTAGATTCTTGGCAATATTCCCCTACTTACTGTATCCCAGAGAAGCTCCAATTATTCGACAAGGAACCCTTATCATGCTATAACTTACAGATCTCTCACTGCTTAAAGGGATAGTAACGCTTCACAAAAACAGCAGCTCCAATTAAAGGGATTGTAACATTGAGAAAAAAAAATAAGAACCCATTGCGCTATTTCAAACCACTTACTTGTTTGTAGTTTAAAAGTTATGAAGTAGAGAAAAATCCCCGCCCTTCCCTTCTGGCCGCCTCCCACTGGATCTCTAATGGTGTCTTGGGACTGACCAAGAAGGCGGAGGTGAATGGGTTCGGTTGAAAGAATGGAGAGGGTCTTTGCTTTGTCCACTTCAGAGCATGTCAAATTATATTTCAGTTAGGCCAAGCGTAAGCGATACTCCATTCATTAGGATGGTGTTCCTTTTACTAAATTTCAATTGAATAGAGTTTTTTCAATTTGCACGGATAAGCTAGGACTAACAGGCAAAACATTTTCACTGCGTTCTTTCAGAATAGGGGCAGCGACAGAGGCTTTTAGATTAGAGATGACTGATGAACAACATTAAAAAATTAGGTAGGTGGAGATTGAATAGGTTTAAGCTTTACATCCGCCCCCATTTATTATATGATGATAAAATGAATTAAGTTGTGTTCTTTCATTTGACAGGTTACAAAGTGCCTACAGTTTGGATTATAGGACATTTGTTCATATTTTGGTCTTGGAAGAGAGCAATTAAAAGAAATTAAGCAGAAAATCTAGGTATTGATCAACAGGAATGCAGAATTTGGTGGCATGGGGTAAGGGGCCTTAGGTAGGAAGATTTTGAGGAAAAGTTGTATTTTTGTTTTAAGAATTTTCCATATCCAGAGGTTACAATTATACATTTGGGAGGTAATGATTTGGGCATTTTTAAGTCTATGGAAATTATTTTCCGAGTCAAGGAATTGTTGAGCAGAGTCCTAACCCTTTTTCCTGGGGTGATTTTGGGTTTATCGGAAATAGTACCCAGATGGATTTGGTTGAATGGGAAAGGTTTCAAGCCATTGGAGTGTACTAGGAAAAAATTAAATAGGTTTATGTGCAAAATTTTCTATTCATTAGGGGCTTTGTCTTATAGACGTATTGACCTTGAGAAGGGTGGTTCAGGCCTGTACAGTTCAGATGGAGTACATTTATCTGATGTGGGACTGGACATATTTAATTTGTGTTTACAATCCCTAATTGAGAGGGTGCTTATGAACTTGGGTGGGCTCAGCCCTTGCTGTAGTCAGCCAGGACTGGCTGTGGAGGGTTTTCAAATTAAAGTTAAATAAATGAGTGGTTAGTGTGATAGATCCTGGCTGGTAGGGCGGAGCTATGTGTTGGAATATGGTAAACTTATCAGGCTAGGATGGCTGGTAAGAGTTGTTATGGTTTTAACAAGTGTTTAAAATTATTTATTTAAATAAATGCTGTGGCCTTACCACCATTTTCTAGTCGTATGTGTATTAATTTATTTAATGGTTGTTTGTAGAAAGGAAGGGGTTGGCGATCTTACAGCATCCATGTATAGGGTTGCCACCTTTTCTTCAAAAAAATACCGGCAATGGCATTCCCTCCATAGACTTAACATTGGACAGAAGCCAATTTTGTACTGGCCTGCCGGTAAAATACTGGCTGGGTGGCAACCCTATCCATGTAAGGATAAGACAGGAAGTCACTGTTAGAGGAGGTGGGTAATGCATTGCTGAGCAGTGTCCGTGAGTGGAGGAGGTAATGTAGGGATAAGACAGGAAGTCAGTACTATGGGAGGTGGGCAATGCATTGCTGAGCAGTGTCAGTGAGTGGGGGGGGTAATTTAGAGATAAGTGCTTGGGTAGGTGGGCAATGCATTGCTGAGAAGTGTCAGTGGGGAGATACTATAGGCATACGATAGGGAGTCCCTGCATGGCATGCCTTAATAAGTGTCATCTATGTATCTAAATAACTGAAAAAAACTAGTTTTCTAAATTAAAATATCTAATGCGACACACAGGGCCGGATTTACAACTCAGGAGCCTGTAGGCACAGAAATCTAAAGCACCCCCCCCCCCACTGGCCATCTCCACTGGACACCTCCACAATGCTCCTAATGTCCACATTGCCCCCATCATCTCCTTATTGCCCTCACATTGCCCCATCAGCTCCAACTTGCCCCCATCAGCTCCACATTTCCCCCAACATCTCCATATTGTCCTCACATTGCCCCCCATCAGCTCCATGCTACCTCACATTGCCCTCCATCAGCTCCACATTGCCCCCACCATCTCCAAATTGCCCCCCCATCAGCTCCATGCTACCTCACATTGCCCTCCATCAGCTCCACATTGCCCCCACCATCTCCAAAGTGCCCCCCCATCAGCTCCATGCTACCCTCACAGTGCCCTCCATCAGCTCCATGCCCCCCATCAGCTCCATGCTACCCTCACGTTGCCCTCCATCAGCTCCACATTGCCCCCACCATCTCCAAATTGCCCCCCATCGGCTCCAACTTGCCTCCCATCAGCTCCATGCTACGCTCACATTGCCCTCCGTTAGCTCCACATTGCCCCCACCATCTCCAAATTGACCCCCCCATCAGCTCCAAATTGCCCCCCATCAGGTCCAAATTGCCCCCATCATCTCCATGTTGCCTCCCCATCAGCTCCAACTTGCCCCCCATCAGCTCCAACTTGCCCTCACAATGCCCCCCTTCGGGTCCAACTTGCCCCCACCATCTCCATGTTGCCCTCACATTGCCTCCCTCCCATTGTCCGTTTCCTACCTCCCTAGCAGATCTGTCATCTGTGCCTCCTGTGGCACAGTCAGTCCTGTAGTTACTGAAGCTCCCACGCGGTCTCCTATTCAGGAATGCAGAGTGCTGGGAGATGATGTCATCTCCCAGCGTTCTGCATTCCTACAGAGCCGATGAGGGAGCTTCAGCAACCACAGGGCTGACTGTACCAAAGGAGGCACAGACAACAGATCTCCTGCCAGGGAGGTAGGAAACGGACAGACGTCCTGCCAGGGAGGTGCAGTGCGAGAGAGTGGGCGCCGGTGCAGCCAGTGCGGTGGCCATTTTTTTTTTTTCTTTCTAAATCTTTTCAAAGAACAAAAAAAAAAAGTATCCCATTGGCAGGCGCCCCTCAGTGGTGTGCGCCTGTAGGCAGGTGCCTACTTTGCCTTATGGCAAATCCGGCCCTGGCGACACAGAGGTGATTTTGAATGCTGCTTCAAAAGCACCAAGTTGTTTTAGGTGACAGTCTATCCAGACTAAGAAAATCCTAATGGCCAGTATCAATTAGTTGTGTGTGGATGGGTTTCTTAGGATCTTTTATTAGTACTACATAGCATGCCCATGTAGGCAGACATGATTATTTTGGTATGGTGTCAGAACCTCTAACTCTTCCTTCTGATGTCTTCTTAGGATGCATTCAGTGGGAGGAGCCTACAGTCCAGCAAGAAATAGTCATGTCTGTCTCCATGGAGACAATATCCATTATCCACCGTATCCAGTACAAGTTAAAGATTCATTTTTGAAAATCAGTCCACACAGAATTCATTTATTCATATTGGCCATTAGGATTTTCTATCCAGATTAACCCCTCTGACTCTTATAGGGTTATAGTAAGTGTGTGGGGTTTTAATAGAAAGTGTAATGTTCCTTTAATTATTCTCAATAAACAGCTATACACCAGGCACGCCTCCCCATCTCAAAACAGGTAATTCAACTAAGGAATACTATGTTACAATGTATCAGAGTAGTTTATCACTCCCGATTAAAGTTTTGCAGTTAAACCCTACATAACCTTATTTGACTTGCACATTTACTTTTTAAACTAAGATAGCTTTATTCATAACAAACATTGATGCATTATAAGTTCGAACCACGAGACGGAGAACTGAGTCCTACTTCCTAACACCACCACTGGGAGTTGCAATGCAATTTTAGATAGATAGATAGATAGATAGATAGATAGATAGATAGATAGATAGATAGTCAAAGTGGTTCGAACAACAAACTTTCTGCCAGCAAGTACTCACAGATCCTATATAATAATTCGCTAATATGTGTTTGTCACAAGCTGTCATGCGCAGTACAGACGGCTGCTCGTGCTGCAGTCATTCGCAGTACTGACTGCCCGAATGTGCCTCAATGCTCAGGTGTGCAGAGAGGACTCTGGTCTAAATTCGGATTGCCCCGCTCCATTATCAACTGTGGCGCGGGTAGTCAGTACTGCGCATGACTGCAGTGCCGCCAATGTTGGCCCTTGTACACGGGCTTTAAAACTAGTATTATATAATGAAACCAAGTATTACGTTTATTGTCAGTGTTTATACTCCTTTAACCCTTTGAATGCAGGGTGCCCAATGAGTTTCTTTGCTAACGAGGACAAAGAGGGACATTTTTGCTTTAGGTGGAGTTGCTGGGGGCGTGGCTGTTAGGTGGGGCATTACTGAGAATTTTTCGGGTATTTCATGATCTGTTGAGTTTGACACCTCTTTAACTCTGCAACTGAATGAATGATTTATAACAAGACCAATGCATTTTATTTACACAGACTAATTTATTTACACAAATATACTGAAGTTTAAGCAAACATTAATGTGAATTGTATTCCTGTGGAACAATGTGATACACTTATATACACACAATGAGCATTCTGATCTCCTAAAAAGAGGGACACCAGGGTAGGAAAAGAAGAATGTGTTATGTTGACCACATTTACCTTTAAATCAGGGACACATTAAAAAACACATGCTGTGTGGTTACACCGATGTCTGTGCTGTCGTGCAGAATGATTTTTTTATAAGCATCCCTGATTTAAAGAAATATGTGGTGATTGTCCCTCTGAAAGTAGGACACTTGGGAAATCTGTATATAAGAGAGGTTTTAATAATTACATCAACTGTACCATTAAATCCCTTGCATTGGCAGCTTGCAGGACAGACACTAATCAGTGACCTGGAAGAAATGGTGTTAGTTCTCAGACTCAATAAATATTGATATTTGCTGAGTCCTGGGTACTTCTGACTCTGCCGCAGTCATTAGGAGGGTTGTTAGGTCAAATCTCAGACTTCATTTAATAGGAAAACAGAGGTTGCTCTAATAAGAAGACATTGAGCAAATCTGATGCAAAGAACAAACTGCACCACAGAGAACAAATAAAAATTGTCAGTAATTTCAGTGGGTGTTTTAACCCCTTAGTGACCGGCCGCGCTCACACGTCACTTAACGCCCGGCTAAGAATTTTTTTTTTTTTTTTAATTATTCCAGAGTCCCTGAACGGCGTGCAGCCGCACGGGGACCCGGACTTCCGGGACGTACATGTAACTGAAAATGTTAATTCCTATAGATTACTTAAATGTGAACTTGTGTATAGCATACATTACTGCCCATAACATCCACATATTAACTCACTTGTTTTCAAACTGACGTTTTGTTGCACAGTTGGGGCAAAATGTGTTGTGTCTTCCCCAAAAAATTCATTTTACCATATCATATGACTTGCACATCGCTCCATATTAGAAGCTCTTACTCTGTACTTATTTGGTTGAATTGTGTTCTAAGAAATTGGACACACCCACAGAGCCTGGATTACATTCCAGGTGCCCATAGGCAAGGCACTCTAGGCACCCTTACCTCTGCCCATGGCCACACCCCCACTTCTCACATTACCCGGCTCCCAGTCCTATTCACTGTTTTCTAGCACAGAAAATTCCATTGGCCGACAAGAAGCAAAAAAAAAAAAAAGCTTCTGCTCCACACAAAATGAGAAGGTCTAGGCATCTGCCTACTCTGCCTATTGGGAAATCCAGACCTGTGCATCCCAAGTTTTGAGGTCAGCACCCATTCACTGTAGGTGCAGGGCCGGATTTACATCTCAGGAGCCTGTAGGCACAGATATCTGAAGTGCCCCCCTCCCCCGGCCATCTCCACAATGCTTCAAATCTCCATATTGCCCTCACATTGCCTCCTAACACCTTCACATTGCACCCCATCAGCCTTCAGGTTGAGATATATTGGTGATATGAGAATTAGACTTGTGCACGGGCAAAATTTTCTATTAAATTCGAATTCGGCCAAATTTTTTTTTCTAATTCGGATGATCCTAATTTCAGACCGGGCCTGTTCGATTCGAACGAAATTCTGATCCATTCCGAATTATTCGGCCGAGTTTAACATGGGTTAAATTATAGCAGTGCGCCTCCGTGCACGCTGCTATCATTCTTTGCAGACAAGGTGTGCATTTAGAAAAAGATCCATCCCAAAAACGGACATTGTCGTACATTGCCAGTCTGTGCATGTCACCTCTACTCCAGCATGGGATGCCAGTCACAATGCAAACGTCGAACATCGAGAACCCATACCTGTCATTCAATTCAGCATATGTTCGAACATCGAAACCCCATGCCTGTCCTTCAATATAGCATATGCTCGAACATCGAAAACCCATGCCTGTCATTCAATTTAGCATATGCTCGAACATCGAAAACCCATGCCTGTCACATCCTACTCAACATAAGAGGTCGACTCGAACATGGACAAACTACATGCCACATTCTATGTTAGTACATGGGTAAAGGTTAAGGTTTCATTTTCTGGTACCAGCCTCCTACACTACTGTCCCTCTTTAGTACCCAAATTCCTCTCTCTCGTTTTCCTATCCTGATTTCCCCTCATATCAGATAAGTCTATGTGTATATACATTGTAGTGTTACATACTACATCAAGAATAAACATCAATGATTGTTTAAACTGCAGTATGTGTGTCTAAACTAATTTGTGTATTGAAAATACATTAACCCCATTGCGACAAGTGACTTACCAGGTACATCCCACAAAAACTGTCACTTAGTGACAGAGGACGTACCTGGTAAGTCCCGGAAGTCATTCGCTAGAATGAAGAAGAAGAAAAATCCATCGTTAAGTTCCGGGCGCATGCGCGCGCAGACGGTCATTAAGGGGTTAATCTTGTGCTAAATCATCACCTCACTTAACCCTTCTCTGAGACTGACAGAATTGGAACGAAGTGCCAACTTGCCTTTGATTCGAGGATCGCAAATTGTGGCAAGCATTAACTCAGGACAATTGTCCATGCACTCTTCCATGCGCCGAGTCAGTTCCTTCTTCAACCTCATTAGAAAGGCAGCAACATCTGGAAGTATATTACCCTCAGCACCAGGCAAGCGTTCCCTATGGGAAAGGAAATCATCCAATTTTAAGGAGAGGTGCGTGAAGAGGGGAATGACTTCTGCCAGACTAGCGTTCTCTTTGCTCAAAAGTTCCGTCAAAGCACAGAAAGGCGTAAGGACTGTCACTACCTGTTCCATCAGGGCCCAGTCAGCCCTGCCCAGTGTTCTGTTACTGTCAATGAAATGGTGACATGACATTGCATGAATGGCCTTTTTCTGCTCCAGGATACGCTCTAGCATATCTAAGGTGGAGTTCCACCTGGTCCCAACATCTTGCTTTAGGCGGTGCTCTGGGAGGTCTGCCTTTTTCTGTTCCTCCCTGAGTAGCTGGCTATCTTTGACGCTCCGATGGAAGTGGCCAGAAATTTGTCAGCATGACTCCAGAAGTGCTGACAACCTTCCAGTGTTACTGCCATCCTCAAGAGCAGCCTTCACTACTAGATGCAGAACATGCGCTGAGCAGCACACACCCACAAATCTGCCATCCCGGAGAGCCTTGATCATGTTAGCTGCACCATCAGTAACCACAAACCCCATTTGCACCTGTGTGCCTGCCTGCTCCCCTAGCCATTGCGCCACCATGTTCTGCAGTGCTTTGCGAATGTTATCTGAGGTGTGCTGCTGATCCATTACCTCAGCATGGAGGAGGAAAGAGAGGTACCCTGTCTGACTATACAACTGTGACACTGGCAGTGTGACTCTGAAGATTATTCAGACAAATCACTTGTATTTTGTATGTTTTTAATAAAATCAACACAGGTGACTCTCCCTTGAGGTGGCGAAAAGGCACGCTTCCTACCTATACAGCTGTGACACTGGCAGTGTGACGCTGAAGATTATTCAAACAAATGACTTGTACTTTTTATATTTTTTTTTTAAGAAACACAGATGACCCCCTTGCGGTGGCGAAAAGGCACCCTGCCTGCCTATAGGACTGTCAGACTGGTTGATGTGACATTGAAAATTATTCGAACAGTGCCGGCCCAATACATTGTGCTGCCTGGGTCCAAGGATTAAATGCTGCCCCCTCAAAAAAACAAAACAAAAAAAAACACGCCCACCAGAACACACCCACATCCATTATAATGGGGTCTTGTGTCCATAGAGAGATCTTAAGTCACCAGGGTTGTAAACATGCACTCTGATTTACAATATTTCAGCCAGTAAATATGATGGTGGGGTCTTCTGTCCATAGACAGCTTAAGTCACCAGGGGCTGTGAATGTGTTCTCTCTAATTTATAATATACCTGTAGACACCAATCAAGTGTAAGAGCGTAACCGATATTTAGACTAAATGGCAGTTATGCCCTTACACTTGGTTGGACTTGGTGTCTACAGACAAATTAGAGAGAGCACATTTACAGCCCCTGGTGACTTGGGATGGAAGAAAATAGGAAGATGAGACAAATAATAAGCCATTATCTATCTCAGAACCATAGCGTCCTACCCCTGGGCCCTGGGTGAACTCACTCACGGTCTCAGCTCAGAATTCAGCAGGACAGAGTCACAGCAACAGTCAGATCATGCACGGTCTCACACCACACGCATGGTACATACCCCAACCAGCCAATGTGGATGGACCATATTGAGTGAGCAAATATGCTCCTCTTTAATTGGCTGGTGATGCGGTGGTGCGTGTGGGTTGGCTGTGAGGCATAGCACACTCTGGAACTCAGCCTGGTGGTGTGTCTGTGTGGACTGACACTGACTATCACATAATTCACATCACTGAAGCAGCCAGCGGGCATCGCCACTGAGCGAGCATAGGGCCACCCAGCTGCTGAGAGTGACAATGATGGGACATACTGAAACACAGACCTGGCGGCTTTGCTACACTAGTAGCCACAGAACAACATCTACACTGTCTGCTCCCAGTATGGTACCACTAATAGGCAAAAAATGAAACATACATTTTATGACACCCTAGCCTTGTTCCACTGTCCTCTAGTAGTCACAGAACCACATATACACTGTATAACAGCCACAGCCTTGTTCCACTGCCCCAGTGGGTGCTGTAGAACGGTATTTCTCAACTCTTGTCCTCAGGACCCACTAACAGACCAGGATTTGATGATTTCTTTGATAGAGCACAGGTGAGTTAATCGATGTGCATTAGCCTCTGATCACCACACTAGCAGAGAAATCCCTAAGTCCTGGCCTGTTAGTGGGTCCTGAGGATAGGAGTAGAGAAACACTGCTGTAGAACCTACATGCACTGTTTCCTTAGTGGCATTCTACTGGTAGCCACAGCACCACATATAGACTGTCAGACACCCCACCCTTGTTCCATTAGTAGCCATAGATCGTAATTACATTGTCTGCTTCCCCAGCCTTGTTCCACCTGCAGCGACATCCTGCCAAAAAATAAAATGTTTTCTGTTTTTTTGAATGGGATATAGTATATATGATACATTCACTCCAAATAAAATGCATGTATAATCTGTGAAGAATATGTTCATAAAATGGTTTTCACTATTTGACTGTTTAAAAAATGTTTACAGGTTTAATTTTAAGACTCTGGTCACTTTACCATAATGCACACCTGCCAGCTGTCCCTGGTTTTGACTCTCTGGACCCAGCAGGCTCTTTTGGTCCCTGACCTTAACATTGAAATGCAATCCAATATTTTCTGTGCTTGTCATTCATAGATGAACAGGTTACAATCTTACCAGTGTTTGCTATTATTATTTAATTATATGATTAAATAATTACATGTAGTATTATTGTATAGGTAATATCCAACTGTACTACTGTAGATGTAATGTGTTAAAAAGAAAAACGGAGACATTCTGTTGTGAACGAACTGCAACACAGGAGAGAAATAAAAAAAAATGCTTGACATCTATACTGAAGAGGGGTCCACAGCATTGTCTTAGTATAGCAATATCACCGTTTTCCGTGAGTGTGCAATACAGGGCTCTACGGTAATTGCTGGGCATTTCCCAACGTCATAATCAGGGGATGATGGGAGTTGTATTCTAACTACTGTTAGGAAACACATAAGTGATGCACATTCATCTCCCACCTAGAAATTATTTACACACGAGGCAACTCCCCCAAGTAATACCTAGCCCCTTTCCAAGTGAAAGGACTTCCAGAAAGGTTTCAGATCTCTTAGTGACTCACCTGTTATTGCCATTCAGCGGGACCCGGAGAGTAGGAGGGGGTGATGCTATGGCTGCAGATTAAGTCTGGCACTGTGCTCTTAGTTGGTCACTCGTCACTATGTTGAAGCTCAGCCCGGCCAGCACCTTCCGGGTGGAGACACCTCACAGCAATCCTGTTCAGGACACATCATGCACTGTCGTGCACTCATACTAGGGATCCCAAATGTTTAGACTCATTTTGTACGGGGGCACCCTCCTGTATTTGTAAAACCTCTCTAGCAAATCTGGGACGGTAGACCTATTTACTCAAGTCTTGACTTTAGGTGGGCGATAAACAATACAAAATAGGCATAATGTTTGACTATCACATAATTCACGTCACTGAAGCAGCCAGCAGGCATCGCCACTGAGTGAGCATAGGGCTGCCCGGCTGCTGACAGTCACACTGATGGGACACCCTGCAACACAGAACTGGCGGAAGCGCACAAAATAAACATGCTATGGGACAGCAAATTGCCGCCCCTGTCAAAGTGCCGCCTGGGTCCATGGACCCACTGGGACCCATGTAAGGGCCGGCCCTGTATTCGAACAAATACCTAATATTTTTTATATTTTGCACAGGAACAAATATTACTCGCTCTTGCAGTGGCAATAACTGGAACTAATGCTGGCTTCCTACCTATGCCTAGCCTAATGCTACCTGCCTGCCTACACAACAACTGTACACTCTCTAATCTCTTCTCTCTCTGAGCTCCAACAACGCAATGAGGAAATGCAGGCTGTCTGTCTGTGTGACTGTGTCATTAGTCCAACCCCCATCATGAAACGAAGAAGGCTATTGGAATACAGACAAAAGAGGGAAGTAGTGCATGAAATCGGAGAATGGAATTGGACTAGAGACATGGAGGGAAAATTATGGAGGGAAAGTAATTGAGCGCGCACAGGAAGTACAAAAAAGCCCTTGTCAAAAATAGTCAAAACTTTTGGAAATTTGTTGATTGCCGAAAGTTTCGACGAATTTCGGTCCTGGGCTGTTCGGAGTCGGATAATTTTTTCCGAATGACCCTTGAGTTTCGGATTGGCCGAATGTCTCCAAATGACGCCATTTTCGACGAAATCCGAATGTCTGCGAATGAATTTGCACAAGTCTAATGACAATAGGGCGAGTCTAGCTCTGGGAAGATTCTTAGGGGAAACTTTACCTTGATTAGGGATAGTCTTATTCTTTTTATCTACAGTTTGAAAACTTACATTTTTAGTACAGGGGATTATGTCATTTTTTACTCCATCCCTTCTCTTTTCTTTTCTACTGTTAATCTTTTGAATTACTTTATTACTCTCTGTACACCCAGGATGGGTCCACTGTTGTTTTATCAAATCCCCTCACACATTTTCAGTTCTCTAAGCTCTTCTGGCTTTGCTTTTAATACTTAGGCTTGGTTCTGGAAGAGTTTGGAGACCATGATTTTCGCAAATGGGTACCCACAGAAGCAGCTAGGTTGGGCTTATCTGTGGATGTGGGTATGGATTTTGGTAGGCGGTGGTCCACTAGGTTTCACCTATTTGTTAGGATGGAGAAGCTTATTCAAGTCTAGTTTACCTTATAAAAAACAAGAACCAAGTAAATGACCAAGAAGATGGGGATCGGCACCATCTTTTTGTAATACAGTTAGCGGTACTGCCACTGTATGGTTTTCATCTATTGATGGGGGTTTATGGATAGTTATTAATGGGTTGTTCAAGTTTGTACTCTTTTCTGTCCCTAGGTGGTGCTCCCATTTGGATTTGGATTGTGAGGCATTTTTACCTTTTTTGCTCCAGGAGGGCAGCTGTGTGTAAGAATGGCCTTCAACTTTAGTTAGACAGAGCTGAAGTGGAATTACTTTGGTATGGCTATAAATGAAGGAAACAGGTCCATCTTTTGGATGATGGTAAGTTGTCTAAGATTCAAGGTCAGGGGCCTCGTGTCCTTGTTATTCACTTGGGAGGAAAAAACTCAAGGACTTTTCCTGTGTGGAGAAAGGATAGTAATGTTTCACAAAAAGCAGCTCCTATTAATCTTCATAGTATTTGGGCCGTGAAGAGAGTTATTTCAATACTGTCTGAGTTGTAATTTAAGAGTAAATTAATGATAAAGTATCGGTTAGGGACCAGGGACTAGACAGAACACAAAAAGGTAAAATGCAAAACACCTTTAGTAAAGCAACAAGAAATAAACAAACAGAATTGTGATCCAGGAGCATAAATCAAATGACAAGCCAGAGTCAGGAACTGTGATATGCTATTCATATTAATAAAAGATATGGCCTGTTCTCCTCCAACACATTGTATGTGTATTATTGGAATGATTACCCTATATCAGGGATGGACAAAGTGTGTCTCTTCATCTGCTGCAAACCAACAACTCCCGACATTCTGGAATGATGGGAATTGTTGTCTGCCAGCAGCTGGTGGGTGCCCATCACTGCCCTATTCTTTGTCATGAGACATTTTTTTTCATTGTATAATGTACAGCAGCATAGACCGCTTTCTGTTTGTTAGAATGGAAGACACTATACATACTGCAATGCATTTTGTATGTATTTAATTGTAGATATGTATTTTATCTTACTTCAGTTGTAAAGGGGAAACTGCAGAATAAATAAATAGAGTTCTGAATAGATTTAACCTGCAGACAGTCATTAGTGATAAATAATATCCAGTGGCTTCATTAAAGCTGGCAGAGCTAGGAGGTTGTAGAATATTGATGAGCGTTTCCCTGGATGTGTGTCATCAGGATAAAGATATGATACAGCCTAGTGCTGTGATATGGTCATTCTCTTTTCATGTATACAGAGAGAAATTAATCCCTTGGGTGAGAGAGAGAGAGATCTCCAATGCATTGGGATGTATCCAAAGAGTTAAAGGGATAGTAATACTTCGTTTTAACTTTATTTTATTTTGTAGGCATTAAAAAAACATGAAGAATGATATGTCTTATATCTCAAACCTTTATGGTTTAAGAGATATTCATAAGCAAAGTTTCCCCTCCCGCCCCTTTTACCTAGTGTAAGTCATCTCTTCTCAGATGTGGAATCCAGTCCATAGACCAGACAGAAAACAACAGGGGACAATCTTCTTTGTATGAAAACAATGAAAGCCCTTCCCCCCTTGACAAGTTTTTCAGGTTTTTCCCTTATCTTAATTGAAGATTGTCCCTCTCTGCAGTCTACCTGGGCACTTCCCTTCTGATCTGGTTGAACGGGGGGGGGATACTTTCCTTGTGAATATCTCTTAAACCATAATGGTTTGAGAGATAAGACTTATATCATTCTTCATGTTTTTTTTAATGCCTACAAAATAAAATAAAGTTAAAACGAAGTATTACTATCCCTTTAACATGCAACACAAATGCTAAAATATAAGCTGCTTTTATTTCAAAGTCAAAGCTGTGTATGTGTGTTTGCATGCGTGCATGTGTGTGTAAATGTAAGAGAGAGAGACTATCTGTCTATCGTGCTTTCTAGAATATCCAGATATATGAATAAGCTAAATCTGAAAAAAAAAATGGAAACCTGTTATTTATACAGAAGAAAACTTAGATAGTATGGAATGTGTGAAGCAACGGAAAAAATATGTCTGATGTGCAGCAACAAAGAGTGTGGCGGTATAGCGTGGAAAGCTACGAAAAGTGATGCGGTGGTACAATGTAAAATAATATCACATTATACTGGGTATATTAGAGTATCACCTTAACAGAGAGATCTAACATTAATTGTAAGAATGTAAAAGTTTTAAAAATAAAGTGTTGAAATTGAACAGCGTTGGTAGTTAGATAAAAATTTTGATGACGTATCTGATGAGCTATTATTGGTGTGGGACCAATGTAATTGTGTGACATTTGGGAGAAATAAAAGGCTAAATGTGAGTATGCAAATATGTGAGGGAATTTTGGAAACGATATGTGTGTATAACAAGAAAAAATATTATGAATAAAGAGAATAAACCTATGGAAAGTGTGAACTGTGAATGAATGAAATAAACGAATGTATGTAAGAATGAGTATTTACAAAAACTGTTCGATGTGTTATCAGTTCATATGAATAAAAATTATTTTTTCATGAAATTATCTCCTGTGATTATTTTTTCTTTATATAAGCACTAGTAGGAAAGCCTGTATACACGGGCTAAAGTGTTACCCAGCAGCCTCAGCTGCTGCCCCGCAGCTGGGAGCGCAGGCAGGCTGTGAGTTGTCCGGAGCTCTCCGTTCCAGATCAGTGCATTTGGCCAGTCCCTACTGCGCATGACTGTATCTTTCCTGCAGTCCCTACTGCGCATGACTGCATCTTTCCTGCAGTCCCTACTGTACATGACTGCATCTTTCCTGCAGTCCCTACTGCGCATGACTGTATATTTCCTGCAGTCCCTACTGCGCATGACTGCATCTTTCCTGCAGTCCCTACTGCGCATGACTGTATCTATCCTGCAGTCCCTACTGCGCATGACTGTATCTTTCCTGCAGTCCCTACTGCGCATGACTGTATCTTTCCTGCAGTACCTACTGCGCATGACTGTATCTTTCCTGTAGTCCCTACTGCGCATGACTGTATTTTTCCTGCAGTCCCTACTGCGCATGACTGTATATTTCCTGCAGTCCCTACTGCGCATGACTGTATCTTTCCTGCAGTCCCTACTGCGCATGACTGTATTTTTCCTGCAGTCCCTACTGCGCATGACTGTATTTTTCCTGCAGTCTCTACTGTGCATGACTGTATCTTTCCTGCAGTTCCTACTGCGCATGACTGTATCTTTCCTGCAGTCCCTACTGCGCATGACTGTATCTTTCCCGCAGTCCCTATTGCGCATGACTGTATTTTTCCTGCAGTCCCTACTGCGCATGACTGTATATTTCCTGCAGTCCCTACTGCACATGACTGTATCTTTCCTGCAGTCCCTACTGCGCATGACTGTATCTTTCCTGCAGTCCCTACTGCGCATGACTGTATATTTCCTGCAGTCCCTACTGCGCATGACTGTATCTTTCCTGCAGTCCCTATTGCGCATGACTGTATTTTTCCTGCAGTCCCTACTGCGCATGACTGTATCTTTCCTGCAGTCCCTACTGCGCATGACTGTATCTTTCCTGCAGTCCCTACTGCGCATGACTGTATCTTTCCTGTAGTCCCTACTGCGCATGACTGTATTTTTCCTGCAGTCCCTACTGCGCATGACTGTATTTTTCCTGCAGTCCCTACTGCACATGACTGTATTTTTCCTGCAGTCCCTACTGCGCATGACTGTATCTTTCCTGCAGTTCCTACTGCGCATGACTGTATCTTTCCTGCAGTTCCTACTGCACATGACTGTATCTTTCCTGCAGTCCCTACTGCGCATGACTGTATCTTTCCTGCAGTCCCTACTGCGCATGACTGTATCTTTCCTGTAGTCCCTACTGCGCATGACTGCATCTTTCCTGCAGTCCCTACTGCGCATGACTGCATCTTTCCTGCAGTCCCTACTGCGCATGACTGCATCTTTCCTGCAGTCCCTACTGCGCATGACTGCATCTTTCCTGCAGTCCCTACTGCGCATGACTGTATCTTTCCTGCAGTCCCTACTGCGCATGACTGCATCTTTCCTGCAGTCCCTACTGCGCATGACTGCATCTTTCCTACAGTCCCTACTGCGCTTGACTGCATCTTTCCTACAGTCCCTACTGCACATGACTGTATCTTTCCTGCAGTCCCTACTGCGCATGACTGTATCTTTCCTGCAGTCCCTACTGAGCATGACTGTATTTTTCCTGCAGTCCCTACTGCGCATGACTGCATCTTTCCTGCAGTCCCTACTGCGCATGACTGTATCTTTCCTGCAGTCCCTACTGCGCATGACTGTATATTTCCTGCAGTCCCTAGTGCGCATGACTGTATCTTTCCTGCAGTCCCTACTGCGCATGACTGTATCTTTCCTGCAGTCCCTACTGCGCATGACTGTATATTTCCTGCAGTCCCTACTGCGCATGACTGTATCTTTCCTGCAGTCCCTACTGCGCATGACTGTATCTTTCCTGCAGTCCCTACTGCGCATGACTGCATCTTTCCTGCAGTCCCTAGTGCGCATGACTGTATCTTTCCTGCAGTCCCTACTGAGCATGACTGTATTTTTCCTGCAGTCCCTACTGCGCATGACTGCATCTTTCCTGCAGTCCCTACTGCGCATGACTGCATCTTTCCTGCAGTCCCTAGTGCGCATGACTGTATCTTTCCTGCAGTCTCTACTGCGCATGACTGCATCTTTCCTGCAGTCCCTACTGCGCATGACTGTATCTTTCCTGCAGTCCCTACTGCACATGACTGCATCTTTCCTGCAGTCCCTACTGCACATGACTGTATCTTTCCTGCAGTCCCTACTGCACATGACTGTATCTTTCCTGCAGTCCCTACTGCGCATGACTGTATCTTTCCTGCAGTCCCTACTGCACATGACTGTATCTTTCCTGCAGTCCCTACTGCACATGACTGTATCTTTCCTGCAGTCCCTACTGCACATGACTGTATCTTTACTGCAGTCCCTACTGCACATGACTGTATCTTTCCTGCAGTCCCTACTGCGCATGACTGCATCTTTCCTGCAGTCCCTACTAAGCATGACTGCATCTTTCCTGCAGTCCCTACTGCACATGACTGCATCTTTCCTGCAGTCCCTACTGCACATGACTGTATCTTTCCTGCAGTCCCTACTGCACATGACTGTATTTTTCCTGCAGTCCCTACTGCACATGACTGTATTTTTCCTGCAGTCTCTACTGTGCATGACTATCTTTCCTACAGTCCCTACTGCACATGACTGCATCTTTCCTGCAGTCCCTACTGCGCATGACTGCATCTTTCCTGCAGTCCCTACTGCGCATGACTGCATCTTTCCTGCAGTCCCTACTGCGAATGACTGTATCTTTCCTGCAGTCCCTACTGCGCATGACTGTATATTTCCTGCAGTCCCTACTGCGCATGACTGCATCTTTCCTGCAGTCCCTACTGCGCATGACTGCATCTTTCCTGCAGTCCCTACTGCGCATGACTGCATCTTTCCTACAGTCCCTACTGCGAATGACTGTATCTTTCCTGCAGTCCCTACTGCGCATGACTGCATCTTTCCTACAGTCCCTACTGCGAATGACTGTATTTTTCCTGCAGTCCCTACTGCGCATGACTGTATATTTCCTGCAGTCCCTACTGCGCATGACTGTATATTTCCTGCAGTCCCTACTGCACATGACTGTATCTTTCCTGCAGTCCCTACTGCGCATGACTGTATATTTCCTGCAGTCCCTACTGCGCATGACTGTATATTTCCTGCAGTCTCTACTGCGCATGACTGTATTTTTCCTGCAGTCCCTACTGCACATGACTGCATCTTTCCTGCAGTCCCTACTTCACATGACTGTATCTTTCCTGCAGTCCCTACTGCACATGACTGTATTTTTCCTGCAGTCCCTACTGCACATGACTGTATATTTCCTGCAGTCCCTACTGCGCATGACTGCATCTTTCCTGCAGTCCCTACTGCGCATGACTGTATATTTCCTGCAGTCTCTACTGCGCATGACTGTATATTTCCTGCAGTCTCTACTGCGCATGACTGTATCTTTCCTGCAGTCCCTACTGCGCATGACTGTATATTTCCTGCAGTCTCTACTGCGCATGACTGTATATTTCCTGCAGTCCCTACTGCGCATGACTGCATCTTTCCTGCAGTCTCTACTGCGCATGATTGCATCTTTCCTGCAGTCCCTACAGTGCATGCCTGCATCTTTCCTGCAGTCCCTATTGCACATGACTGTATCTTTCCTGCAGTCCCTACTGCGCATGACTGCATCTTTCCTGCAGTCCCTACTGCGCATGACTGTATATTTCCTGCAGTCCCTACTGCGCATGACTGTATCTTTCCTGCAGTCCCTACTGCGCATGACTGTATTTTTCCTGCAGTCCCTACTGCACATGACTGTATCTTTCCTGCAGTCCCTACTGCGCATGACTGTATATTTCCTGCAGTCTCTACAGCGCATGACTGTATATTTCCTGCAGTCCCTACTGCACATGACTGTATATTTCCTGCAGTCCCTACTGCGCATGACTGCATCTTTCCTGCAGTCCCTACTGCACATGACTGCATCTTTCCTGCAGTCTCTACTGCGCATGACTGTATCTTTCCTGAAGTCCCTACTGCGCATGACTGCATCTTTCCTGCAGTCCCTACTGCGCATGACTGCATCTTTCCTGCAGTCCCTACTGCGCATGACTGTATCTTTCCTGCAGTCCCTACTGCGCATGACTGTATATTTCCTGCAGTCCCTACTGCGCATGACTGTATTTTTCCTGCAGTCCCTACTGCGCATGACTGTATATTTCCTGCAGTCTCTACTGCGCATGACTGTATTTTTCCTGCAGTCCCTACTGCGCATGACTGCATCTTTCCTGCAGTCCCTACTTCACATGACTGTATCTTTCCTGCAGTCCCTACTGCACATGACTGTATATTTCCTGCAGTCCCTACTGCGCATGACTGCATCTTTCCTGCAGTCTCTACTGCGCATGACTGTATATTTCCTGCAGTCCCTACTGCGCATGACTGTATTTTTCCTGCAGTCCCTACTGCGCATGACTGTATCTTTCCTGCAGTCCCTACTGCGCATGACTGTATATTTCCTGCAGTCCCTACTGCGCATGACTGTATCTTTCCTGCAGTCCCTACTGCGCATGACTGTATTTTTCCTGCAGTCCCTACTGCACATGACTGTATCTTTCCTACAGTCCCTACTGCGCATGACTGTATATTTCCTGCAGTCTCTACTGCGCATGACTGTATATTTCCTGCAGTCCCTACTGCGCATGACTGTATATTTCCTGCAGTCTCTACAGCGCATGACTGTATATTTCCTGCAGTCCCTTCTGCGCATGACTGCATCTTTCCTGCAGTCCCTACTGCGCATGACTGTATCTTTCCTGCAGTCCCTACTGCGCATGACTGTATCTTTCCTGCAGTCCCTACTGCGCATGACTGTATATTTCCTGCAGTCTCTACTGCGCATGACTGTATATTTCCTGCAGTCCCTACTGCGCATGACTGCATCTTTCCTGCAGTCTCTACTGCGCATGATTGCATCTTTCCTGCAGTCCCTACAGTGCATGCCTGCATCTTTCCTGCAGTCCCTATTGCACATGACTGTATCTTTCCTGCAGTCCCTACTGTGCATGACTGCATCTTTCCTGCAGTCCCTACTGCGCATGACTGTATACTTCCTGCAGTCCCTACTGCGCATGACTGCATCTTTCCTGCAGTCCCTACTGCGCATGACTGTATCTTTCCTGCAGTCCCTACTGCGCATGACTGTATCTTTCCTGCAGTCCCTACTGCGCATGACTGTATATTTCCTGCAGTCTCTACTGCGCATGACTGTATATTTCCTGCAGTCCCTACTGCGCATGACTGTATATTTCCTGCAGTCCCTACTGCGCATGACTGTATCTTTCCTGCAGTCTCTACTGCGCATGATTGCATCTTTCCTGCAGTCCCTACTGTGCATGACTGCATCTTTCCTGCAGTCCCTATTGCACATGACTGCATCTTTCCTGCAGTCCCTACTGTGCATGACTGCATCTTTCCTGCAGTCCCTAAAGCGCATGACTGCATCTTTCCTGCAGTCCCTACTGCGCATGACTGCATCTTTCCTGCAGTCCCTACTGCGCATGACTGTATATTTCCTGCAGTCCCTACTGCGCATGACTGTATCTTTCCTGCAGTCCCTACTGCGCATGACTGTATTTTTCCTGCAGTCCCTACTGCACATGACTGTATCTTTCCTGCAGTCCCTACTGCGCATGACTGTATATTTCCTGCAGTCTCTACAGCGCATGACTGTATATTTCCTGCAGTCCCTACTGCGCATGACTGCATCTTTCCTGCAGTCCCTACTGCACATGACTGCATCTTTCCTGCAGTCTCTACTGCGCATGACTGTATCTTTCCTGCAGTCCCTACTGCGCATGACTGCATCTTTCCTGCAGTCCCTACTGCGCATGACTGTATCTTTCCTGCAGTCCCTACTGCGCATGACTGCATCTTTCCTGCAGTCCCTACTGCGCATGACTGCATCTTTCCTGCAGTCCCTACTGCACATGACTGTATCTTTCCTGCAGTCCCTACTGCGCATGACTGTATATTTCCTGCAGTCCCTACTGCGCATGACTGTATATTTCCTGCAGTCTCTACTGCGCATGACTGTATTTTTCCTGCAGTCCCTACTGCACATGACTGTATCTTTCCTGCATTCCCTACTGTGCATGACTGCATCTTTCCTGCAGTCCCTACTTCACATGACTGTATCTTTCCTGCAGTCCCTACTGCGCATGACTGTATCTTTCCTGCAGTCCCTACTGCGCATCACTGTATCTTTCCTGCAGTCCCTACTGCGCATGACTGCATCTTTCCTGCAGTCCCTACTGCACATGACTGTATCTTTCCTACAGTCCCTACTGCGCATGACTGTATCTTTCCTGCAGTCCCTACTGCGCATGACTGTATCTTTCCTGCAGTCCCTACTGCACATGACTGTATCTTTCCTGCAGTCCCTACTGCGCATGACTGCATCTTTCCTGCAGTTCCTACTGCACATGACTGTATCTTTCCTGCAGTCCCTACTGCGCATGACTGTATATTTCCTGCAGTCCCTACTGCGCATGACTGTATTTTTCCTGCAGTCCCTACTGCGCATGACTGTATCTTTCCTGCAGTCCCTACTGCGCATGACTGTATCTTTCCTGCAGTCCCTACTGCGCATGACTGCATCTTTCCTGCAGTCCCTACTGAGCATGACTGCATCTTTCCTGCAGTCTCTACTGCGCATGACTGTATATTTCCTGCAGTCCCTACTGCGCATGACTGTATTTTTCCTGCAGTCCCTACTGCGCATGACTGTATCTTTCCTGCAGTCCCTACTGCGCATGACTGTATCTTTCCTGCAGTCCCTACTGCGCATGACTGTATATTTCCTGCAGTCCCTACTGCGCATGACTGTATCTTTCCTGCAGTCCCTACTGCGCATGACTGTATTTTTCCTGCAGTCCCTACTGCACATGACTGTATCTTTCCTGCAGTCCCTACTGCACATGACTGTATATTTCCTGCAGTCCCTACTGCGCATGACTGTATCTTTCCTGCAGTCCCTACTGCGCATGACTGTATATTTCCTGCAGTCCCTACTGCGCATGACTGCATCTTTCCTGCAGTCCCTACTGCGCATGACTGTATTTTTCCTGCAGTCCCTACTGCGCATGACTGTATCTTTCCTGCAGTCCCTACTGCGCATGACTGCATCTTTCCTGCAGTCCCTACTGCACATGACTGTATATTTCCTGCAGTCCCTACTGCGCATGACTGTATCTTTCCTGCAGTCCCTACTGCGCATGACTGTATCTTTCCTGCAGTCCCTACTGCGCATGAATGTATTTTTCCTACAGTCCCTACTGCACATGACTGTATCTTTCCTACAGTCCCTACTGCGCATGACTGCATCTTTCCTGCAGTCCCTACTGCGCATGACTGTATATTTCCTGCAGTCCCTATTGCACATGACTGTATCTTTCCTGCAGTCCCTACTGCGCATGACTGTATATTTCCTGCAGTCCCTACTGCGCATGACTGCATCTTTCCTGCAGTCCCTACTGCGCATGACTGTATTTTTCCTGCAGTCCCTACTGCGCATGACTGTATCTTTCCTGCAGTCCCTACTGCGCATGACTGTATATTTCCTGCAGTCCCTACTGCGCATGACTGCATCTTTCCTGCAGTCCCTACTGCGCATGACTGTATCTTTCCTGCAGTCTCTACTGCACATGATTGCATCTTTCCTGCAGTCCCTGCTGCGCATGAATGTATCTTTCCTGCAGTCCCTACTGCACATGACTGTATCTTTCCTGCAGTCCCTACTGCACATGACTGTATCTTTCCTGCAGTCTCTACTGCACATGACTGTATCTTTCCTGCAGTCCCTACTGCACATGACTGTATCTTTCCTGCAGTCCCTACTGCACATGACTGTATCTTTCCTGTAGTCTCTACTGCACATGACTGCATCTTTCCTGCAGTCCCTACTGCGCATGACTGTATCTTTCCTGCAGTCCCTACTGCACATGACTGTATCTTTCCTGCAGTCCCTACTGCGCATGACTGTATTTTTCCTGCAGTCCCTACTGCGAATGACTGTATATCTCCTGCAGTCCCTACTGCGCATGACTGTATTTTTCCTGCAGTCCCTTCTGCGCATGACTGCATCTTTCCTGCAGTCCCTACTGCGCATGACTGCATCTTTCCTGCAGTCCCTACTGCGCATGACTGTATCTTTCCTGCAGTCCCTACTGCGCATGACTGTATCTTTCCTGCAGTCCCTACTGCACATGACTGTATCTTTCCTGCAGTCCCTACTGCGCATGACTGCATCTTTCCTGCAGTCCCTACTGCGCATGACTGTATCTTTCCTGCAGTCCCTACTACGCATGACTGTATCTTTCCTGCAGTCCCTACTGTGCATGACTGTATTTTTCCTGCAGTCCCTACTGCGCATGACTGTATATTTCCTGCTTTCTCTACTGCGCATGACTGCATCTTTCCTGCAGTCCCTACTGCACATGACTGTATCTTTCCTGCAGTCCCTACTGCGCATGACTGTATCTTTCCTGCAGTCTCTACTACGCATGACTGCATCTTTCCTGCAGTCCCTACTGCACATGACTGTATCTTTCCTGCAGTCTCTACTGCGCATGACTGCATCTTTCCTGCAGTCCCTACTGCGCATGATTGCATCTTTCCTGCAGTCTCTACTACGCATGACTGCATCTTTCCTGCAGTCCCTACTGCACATGACTGCATCTTTCCTGCAGTCTCTACTGTGCATGACTGCATCTTTCCTGCAGTCCCTACTGTGCATGAAGTAAAGCAATTTTAGGATCATAATTTAGGAACTGACATAAAATAAATAATTTTTACAGCTGTAAGTACATGACATTTAAAGGGATAGTAATGTTGCAAAATCAATGCAGTTTTTATTATTCTTTATAGTTTTTGTGCCATGTAAGGGCATTATTATCATTCTCTATAATGTTTAGTCCCAGAGTAATTGAATCATGAAGTGTCCCCCTCCCGCCCCTTTTACCTATGTAAAGCTGCACAGCAAGACCGTCCGGATGGATCGCAACAAGGGACAACCTTCTGTTAGCACAAGGAAAACCTGACCTCCTCCTTCAAGGGGACAGGATTTTCCTTACGATCACAGTAAGAAGATTGTCCCTTGCTCTTAATAATAAAATAATGACCCGATGGTACATGACACCGGAAAAGACTGCTCAGTTTTCGCGCTCCTACCCCAATGTTTGCTGGAGATGTGGGAATGGACCTGGTTCTATGCTGCACTTATGGTGGTCTTGCCCAATTATTGCAACTTTCTGGCACTCTATTATCACTCTCATTCATAAGATCACTTCTATCCGGATTCCTAAAGACCCCTGGTGGTGTCTTTTCTCCATCTCCTCTGACTCCTTTCCTGCAATAGAGCCTCATAATCTCTCTCTCATTCACTTGATGCTTGTAGTGGCTAGAGCACAGATTCCATAATGTTGGCTCGCCACGGGTGCTCCTCCGGTTTCTGGTTGGCTTCAGGGTATGGAGGATCTTTTTCTTATGGAACGACAGTATGCCACGTACACATCCTCCACATCTTCTTTTACCACTCTCTGGAAAAACTGGATATCTTTTAGTGGGACATCTGGGTCCATTAGCTTGATGAATACCGAGAGCATATAGGTGAGATTCTGCCCCCAGCTTCTGATCTCGTCTGTGTTCACCTAGTCCGTTGATGGTACTTACTTCCCTCATATTCCAATGATTCACTGGGGCCCCATCATATTCTGTATTTGTATACATCGATGCGCTACTGGCTCTGCGTCTGACGCCATCCTCCCTCCCCCCTTTCTTTTCCTACCCCTCAAATTACCTATTTACTAGCATCTTTTGACACCTTCCTCCTCTGCGTCTTCTCTCTTCTGTCCCCCCCTATTACTTCCTTGGTGCCTTCCCTCATTGCCCCTCCTTTTCTGGTGATATGCTGCATGTTTTTTTTCCTCTTATGCCTATATATGTGACCTGTATTTCCATTTACTTTACTCAGTTCATTTTGCATCACTTTTTTCTTACGGTATACTTTTGCTTGTCTGATTTGTAATTTGCATATTATGAGGTCTTCAGACTTATTGTTTATGTCTCTCTTTGTACTCTGTATCTCTTCTTTTTCATTACTCAATAAAAAAAAAAAGAAGATTGTCCCTTGCTTTGATCTGTCCTATCAGTGACCAGATTCCACATCTGAGGGGAGGCGGCTTACACTAGGTAAAAGGGGCGGGAGGGGGATACTTTATAATGCAATTACTCTGGAACTGCACATCGTAGAGAATGATAATCCCGCTCTACATGGATTGAAAACTATAAAGAATATTTGGAGTTGTATTTATTTTGAAACATTAATATCCCTTTAAAATTAGTGTTCATTAAGGCCTTGAAGACCAGCGGGGCATGCAGATCATTGCTTTACAATGCTTTCAACACCTCCAGGCCCTCAGGGGGTTAATATAGAGGCTTCATTTACTGCGCAGGCAGTCCCCATAGCCTGACATTGTTGGGATTGAAAGTCCTTCATCGGCATCTGCTTGGGGATGATGGGATTTGTAGTCCCCAGACATCCAGAGATTTGACAGTTGACTAACACTGCCTTGGTGCATATCCCATAAGACTCAAGCTCTCCCATAAAGTATATTAAAAAGATATGCGTTTTGTACATCAGGTTGTGCTGTTGCTAACAGCTTGATTTAAAGGGATAGTAATACCTGAAAATAAGTTTATTTTACATTGTAGACCTTAAAAAAACCATGAAAAATGATATAAGTCTTATCTCCCAAACCTTTATGGTTTGGGAGATACTCAGAAGTAAAGTTTCCCCTGGAGTGACGTCATTGCTCCACCCTTCAGATTTGGAATCTGGTCCCAGGACCGACTGTGCCTCTCCAGAAGTGCTGAGATCATGATCTTTAAAAATAATTTCTTAATTGGAATGGTCTACAAAGTGTGCTTTCAAGCCAGGCACACTTTGTACACAGTTCCAATTAAGTAGTTCTTTTCAAAGATCCTGATCTCGGCACTGCTAAAGAGCTGCCGGTTGCTCTGTGAACCGAATTCCAAATCTGTCCTCTAGATGGCAGACTTGGCTGAAACAGCAAGGAAAAGTGAACTATACTATATTTTACATATGAATATCTCCCAAACCATAAAGGTTTGGGTGATAAGACTTATATCATCTTTCATGTTTTTTAAGGGCTACAATATACAATAAACTTATTTTCAGGTATTACTATCCCTTTAAAAATGCTAAGTTTGGAATGTAATGATGTTTGAAAGTAACATCTCCCAGCAGTTGGAATATCCCTATTTTGGTTCTCAGGAAAACCCCTATAACATATTTTCATTAAAAAAAAACTACAACAGCTCCATCCAGATGGAGAGGCTCCATGCAATCTCCACAGACTCTCTTGCCTCTCACTTGGCCACCTGGTCCCTTTGGCTGCAATCCGGAGCCGTTTCTTCTGTGAACTCATCCTCTCCCACATCTGCTACTGTTACAGATGTAGACCCTTCCTGAGCGTATGACGACCACTTATATGCATGCTATGCCACCTTTTGCATTTTGAATAGAAGACTAAATATATAGTCTGGGTGCATCTGGTGTCTGTTGGGTGATCTCGAAAAATAATCAGATTATGAACCGGTATCCTCCCTCCTACCCCCTTTTCACGCCTCCATTTCCCCCTCCTTTCTCCCTCTCTCTTCTTTTCTACCTATTTCGTCTTTTCCTTCCTCTTTCCTCTAATCTTGCGTAATATAGCCACTTCTATGTTCTGCTCCCATAACATTAAATCCATTACAACTTCATGACATTGCTTGGGGATATGGGTCATTATATATTTCCCTTATATTTTAAGTCTGCCTGTACAATCAGTTTCTATGTTTTGTACATATTCTGTACTTTGTACAATCTTATGACTGTTTGTTGCCGCATACTGTAATTTAAATTTGCTTCAATAAAGCTTTAAAAAAAAAAAACCTACAGCAGACTCCTTACTGCCTATTTAAGTCGCACTACTGCCATAATAAATGCAAACTGAGTCAGTTGTTCTTGCAGACTTTGACAGGTTAATAAATGCAGAACATTGTTTCTTTTATCGTCAAGTCACTGTGTGTCCTTGTGTGACTCAGTGCTGTAATTTCCAGGGACACATTAATCCTTGTTGCCTAATAAGCATCTTCCTCTTGGCACATTGCAAGTCCATCCACCGATAAGAAATACATGATTTTGAAATGTCCAGTGATGCAGGATTTGGAAAAGGGATAGTAATAATTTGCTTTGACTTTACATATTCTGAAAATGTATAATACACAACTCGGATTTCTCTGAACCTTTTACTCTTTTTATTTTTCATCTTCATCCTTTATGTCACTAACAGTAATCTCTCTGGATCTTCCTTTCAAGGAAGCTGTCAGTGACTTAAAGGAGCAGTAAACTTTTTTTCATGAAAACATATTTTATAGAGCATTTCCTGCTGAATAAAACAAGGTCACTCTCATCGCTGTCAGATGTTTTATTCAAAATTTATATCAGTTCAAATAAACAGGAAGTGAATTTACTGTGCATTTACTTCCTGATAGTTCTAACGGACAGGAAGTGACTCAGCAGTTTCTATCACATTCTATGGAGAACTATATGTCTCTGACTTGTTTGACTTTCCTCTCCATTAGAATCTAACAGGAAATCTAATGAGAATTTGACCACTAGAGGGCACTGCTAATGTAAAAAAAAACATAGGTTTAAACTGTAATAACTCTGGAAATATAAATCTCTCGACAATGGGAGTACCCTTATTTTACTCAATAGGAAAATCCCTACAATATATATTTTTTCATAAAAAAAAGTTTACTGCTCCTTTAAAAGGTGAAGTTAAGCTCTCTGGATCTCGCTTTCCAGAAAGCTTTCTGGTTCAATCAACCATGAAAGCAGGATAGTGATACAGTGTAACATTGCTCTATATACTGTATTCTATTTTTTTTATATCAGCTTTGCAAATATTTAAATATAAAGATGGTTGGAGACATTGTGTAAATGCGCAATAACCAGTATAATGGCTGTTTCCTGCGCCTTCAGCGAAAAATCACATTGTTTTACTAAAGTGATGTTTTACTAAAGGAAGAGGAAGAAGACACTATACAGGTCAGTGTGTTTACATGATGCGAAAGAGTGGCACTTTATACTTATGTAGCCACATAAGGTAAATAAAGTTTCTTCTCAAAGCACCAGTGCTAATACATACTTCCCAACATTTCAAATGATTAGAGAGGGACATTTGTGTTTTAGGCATACCTGGGAACTTTTTCTTCTGACCTCCCCAGAGGGGGAGGCC
This sequence comes from Rhinophrynus dorsalis, assembly GCA_037306005.1. Classification (NCBI taxonomy): domain Eukaryota; kingdom Metazoa; phylum Chordata; class Amphibia; order Anura; family Rhinophrynidae; genus Rhinophrynus; species Rhinophrynus dorsalis. Next base: position 162,813,150 of record CM074727.1, read on the forward strand.
TGTGGTGCCAATGAGGGAGACAAATAACACAATTTTTGTCAAAGGGGGTGGGGCTTAATCAAGAGTGGGGTGGGGCTTAAGAAACTTGTTAAAAATATAGGCAATAGGAGTCTGATCTCCTAAACACAGGGACACCAGAGTGAAAAAGGAGGACAGAGAGATTTAGAGCTCAAAGAGGGACTGTCCCTCCCAATTAGAGACACTTGGGAGGTATGCTAATACGGTTATAAATAAAGTGCAACAGCTAATTTTCAATGATCTGTCATAGTGCTGGATTATTAACCCTTTGAGTGCCAGAGGAGTGACCAACATGTTGGACCCACCTCTGGAACTGGTAGGGTTAAATGCAACCTTAAGAGTTGCAGAAAGACTGCTGTAAATTATCTGTGTGGGCAATGAACTGAGAAAGCAGTGTGGCATTCATTTCATTGCACATTCAAACAGGAAATGAATCATACGATATCAATATGCTAGTAGGAGATCACACACCCACATGTACTGATAGGTATGCCCTGCTCATAGCAATAAGTCATTCCCTTGTGTCTACAAATAGATTTGTTTGTTTAAACAAAGGATGAAGCAGTTTGTATATTAACTCTTTAAACACAACATGGGTGTGTAGTATATTTCTCTACATGTGTTGTGCACACCTCTGGTCCCTGTAATTTGTTAATAGGTCATTTTCTTGTACAGAAGTGTAGCTAGGTGCTATGGGGGCTTGTCGAGGGATCATCATGCTTGATTGGGACTATCTTGTGGGTCCATGAGGATAAGAGAGATAATCAGATTGAGAAGACGAATTTGCAAAAATGTATGGAGGCAAACAACTTCATGGTGTGTCAGAACATGACCTCTGTATTTGCTCACCACAAGATAATATAATCGATCAAGGAACAAGAGCTAATCAACAGTGGCAATGACCCAGGCTTTTGTAGTCCTCTTTTGAACTCAGGGCCTATTTGCACATCTCAGACCCCCCCATACACACACACACACACACACACACACTCTAGGCTGCAGTGGTTCAAGTGACCACTCCAGAGCCTGTGGTCCTCTCTGTTTTATGGTCCAGGAACCAGACAGGACACAAAAAAAGTAAAAATTCAAAACACTTTTATTAAAGAAATAAACAAACAGAATTGTGATCCAGGAGCATAAATCAGTAGACAAGCCAGGGTCAGGAACCAGGACAGGTATTCAGCCGAGCCGGAGTCAGGAGCACAGAAGTCCGCGATGTCAGGAACAAGCCAAGGGTCAGAAGCACAGAAGTCAGTGAAATCTGGAACAAGCCAAGGGTCTGGAACACAGCAAACAGGCGCACAGGATAATCCACAGCAGCAACAGGTCAGCAAACAAACACAAGGACAATGAGGAAGTGAGCCAAGCTGCTATACATACCCAGAGAGGGTTGGCTGATAATAGTCAGGTGAGTAATCAGAGAAGTCAGCTGATCAGCCTGAGCCAGAAACTCAGAAGACAGCAGCAGTGGATAGCAGAGCACTAGATTAGCTCAGACAGCATAATCAATAGGCAGAGTTGAGCTGCTCAGCAAAACCTTGACACTTTCCTACGCATATGATTCAACCAATCACTAGACTGTCAATTCGTATCAGCTAGCACAGCCATTAAAATCCTTTCTAGCAATCCAGCAGTCACCCTCTGGTTGGCCATCATTCTAGACGGTCATGCACCTACTTGGATACAATCTAATCTCAAAGTCTGTTGTATTTGGGCTCCTCTTTTGCCACTGGGGGTATAATTGTAGAGAATCGATGTAAAAAGGAGATGTGATTTATCCTCAAGTGGGGGGGGCAGAGCTTTCCAGGGACATCACAAAAGTGGGCAGGAAGTGGGAGGAACTGGGTGGGGAAGGAGGAAAACTGGGAGGAACTGAGTGGGGAAGGAGCACAAGTGGGAAGAGATTTAAAGGAAAACCCCCCACACACACACACATCCAGAGAGTCTGCCTCTGCCCTGGAGACCCGGCAACACACTCTCAAAACCAGAGTCTCTGGGCAAATCCAGAGAGTTCCCAGGTGTGATCATATTGCTTTCCTACTGCCAACTAAGTTAGTCTTTACCATACCTTCCTGTTTGGCCTATTAGTACACAGTATAAACCTGTATGTTCCCTTTTGAAAGAAACATATCTAATCCTCTCTTAAAAGAATCCATTATATCTGCCATAAACACATCATCGGGCAAGGAATGCCACAATTTAACAGACTTTACTGTAAAAAACCCTTTCCTCTGCTGAAGTTGAAATCTCCTTCCCTCTAATCTCAAGTGGTGACCCCTGGTTATCTGATCAGGCCTTGGAATGAATAGCTTACCACAGAGATCCCTGTATTGACCTCTCATATCCTTGTACATTGTGATAAGATCTCCTTTTAGTCGTCTTTTTTCTAGAGTAATTAAACCAAGTTGGTCTAGTCGTTCCTCATACGTCAAGTCCTCCATTCCCTTAATTAATTTTGTTGCTCTTCACTATACTCTATCCAGTTGTAGAATATCCTTTTTTATATTGTATGTTAGACCAATTCAATCCACACAAAATGTGAATACAAAGTGCAAAGGGGACATGGGACTTCTTTACCCTATGAGTGCAAATGAGGTGTGCAAGACATTGCTTTGCAATGAGTTTCTCACCCTTATGGCATTGAAAGGGTTAAGGTGCTGTTGAGCAGTCACTCCGGTAGATGGGAATTATAATTATTGGCCGTCCTCCCTCTCACCCCACACATAGATAGCAAGTTCACCTGGCCCTAGGAAAGCTCCTGGGTTGCCTTGCTCATAATCCATTTCCGTATTTGTTTCTAGCTGGGTGCATGTAATGGTGCTAGTCTTCCTACTGGAAACTGAGCAATTGGGCTGCACATTGCACAACTATACCTGGGAACGTCCTTGACCTCACCCTGCTAGTACTAAGAAGTTAAGGGACAGTGAAATGCTGTATTTACACCCATTGGGAAACTACAGCTCCCATCATCCCCAACCAGCTGTTGGCTAGCTCAAGATCATAGGAGTTCCCAACAGCCAGAGGTCCACCACCTGTGCACTACTACGCATTAGAACAATGAATAAAACTGGACCTGTCACCTTTAATTTTTTTACATATTTGAAGACTTTGTTCAAAACTGCTTGTGTGTCATGCTAACCAAATGTCCAGTTTAGGTAATACTCACACTTTAATTTCCAAGAAAAGTGCAAGTCTAAACATGCGACACAGTGCTGAAAAGGCTTAACCCCTTGAGTGCAGAGAGGTATCCAACGCTTTGCAATTGGTACTCAAAGGGTTATTTAACATGAACCATCACTGAAAAGTTAATTAGCATATGAAACATCACTGTACCATAGAGGTACCATAATTAGCATAGATTGGTGTACAGGCCAAATGCTACGGTGACCACATACACCTTTAAATCACAGAACCTTATGAAATAGTGATGAGCGAGCACCCCAATGCTCGGGTGTTCGGGTGCTCTGACCGAGCACCCCCTGAGGCTCGAGTGCTCGGCCGAGCACCCGAGCCCCATTGAAGTCAATGGGAGGACTCGAGCATTACACCAGGCACCCCCTGCTCTGATGAGGGGAGGGTGCCTGGTCCATAGGAAAAGGGCAGAAAAAGATGGAAACACTACAGAAATGGTTCAGGGACAGCATAGGGAGGATGTCTGGATGCATCTTTGGCCTCCAACATCGCTGCTGGGAACGATCTTTCGCCCGTAGTACGCCATTTTTACAGACTGACCATAAAACACACAAAAAGGAAAATAAAAACGACTTTAGGCGAAAAATTGTTACCAAACAATATTTGCTGTATATTTACTTGTATATCATCTGCAAATTATCCCAAAAATTTCCTTGATTTTCGGAAGTGAGGCCATGATTAAGAGGGAAACGTGCGCAGAGGCAAATTCTCCCAAAAATTTCCTTGATTTTCAGAACTGAGGCCATGATTAAGAGGGAAACGTGCACAGAGGTAAATTCTCCCAAAAATTTCCTTGATTTTATTGAACTGAGGCCATGATTAAGAGGGAAACGTGCGCTGAGCTGACCATCTAAAACATTATGGGTGAGGGTCTGCTGCAGAGCTGACCATCCTAAACATTATATGCGAAGGCCCGCTAGTGAGCTGACGCTATAAAACATTATATGAGAGGGCCCGCTAGAGAGCTGACCCAATAAAACATTATATGAGAAGGCCCGCTGGTGAGCTGAATATATAAAAATTGGCAAACAGGGCCCGCTGGTGAGCTGGCCCTATATAAAAATTATATCACAGGGCCCGCTGGTGAGCTGGCCCTATATAAAAATTATAGCACAGGGCATATGGAAGAGGAGGAGGAGGATGAGAAGATTAAGAGTCAACCATATACCCGTTTTTTGGGTGGAAGGGGTGAATGGGAATACAGAGTATTCACATCGTTGTAAATAACATATATAAAGTGAGTTTATGTTCCCCCGGGGCTTTCCTCCAGTGGAGTGGAGAAGTCAGGGGAAATCCAGGCCTTGTTCATTTTTATAAGTGTCAACCTATCAGCATTGTCGGTGGAAAGGCGGATACGCTTATCTGTTATGATGCCACCAGCAGCACTAAATACCCGCTCAGACAGAACGCTGGCGGCAGGGCAGGCCAGCACCTCCAAGGCGTAGAGTGCCAGTTCATACCACGTGTCCAGCTTGGACACCCAGTAGTTGTAAGGCACAGAGGGATCATTGAGGACGCTGACACGGTCTGCTACGTACTCCTTCACCATCTTCCAAAACTTTTCCCTCCTTGTGACACTAGGCTGCGCATCAGGGTGAGGGTGCTGGCGGGGTGTCATGAAGGTGTCCCACGCCTTGGAGAGTGTTGCCCTGCCTTTCTCGGAACTGCTGTGTGCTCCCCTTTTCTCCCCTTCTCGGTTGGCCAAGGTAGCACGTACTCTGCCGCCAGCGTTGTCAGATGGAAAAGTTTGGAGCAATTTTTCGACAAGAACCTTCTGGTATTGCAACATTTTGCTTGTCCTCTCCACCGGAGGAATGAGAGATGAGAAATTCTCTTTGTAGCGGGGGTCCAGAAGGGTGAACACCCAGTAATCCGTGTTGTCTAAAATGCGTACAACGCGTGGGTCACGGGAAAGGCAGCCTAACATAAAGTCAGCCATGTGTGCCAGAGTACCAACAGGCAAGATTTCGCTGTCCTCACCAGGAGGATGACTCTCAATATCCTCATCCTCTTCCTCCTCTTCTGCCCACCCACGCTGAAGAGATGGAACTAAAGTTCCATGGCTACCCTCTGTAGCGGAGGCAACCGTGTCTTCCTCCTCCTCCTCCTCCTCCTCCTCCGCCTCCTCCAATTGTCGCTGAGAAGACGAAGTGAGGGTGCTCTGGCTATCACCTTGTGTAAGCTCTTCCTCCCTCATTTCCACCTCTTCCACATGCAAAGCGTCGGTTTTAATTGTGAGCAGCGAGCGTTTCAGTAGACACAGAAGTGGGATGGTTACACTGATAATAGCGTTATCGCCGCTCACCATCTGTGTCGATTCCTCAAAATTGCGTAAAACCTCGCAGAGGTCTGACATCCATTCCCACTCCTCACTTCTGATTACAGGAAGTTGAACGGAGAGGCGACGACCGTGTAACAGCTGGTACTCCACTACTGCCCTCTGCTGCTCACAAAGCCGGGCCAACATGTGGAAGGTGGAGTTCCAGCGCGTGCTCACGTCACACAGCAGCCGGTGAGCTGGCAATTGTAAGCGCTGCTGCAGCTTCAACAGGCCGGCTGAAGCTGTTGATGACTTACGGAAATGTGCACACACGCGGCGCACCTTGGTCAAGAGATCATGCACATTGGGGTAGGTTTTTAGAAATCGCTGCACCACTAAATTAAATACATGCGCTAGGCATGGTACGTGTGTGAGCTTGCCGAGCTCCAAAGCCGCCACCAAGTTACGCCCATTATCACACACAACCATGCCTGGTTGCAGGTTGAGTGGCGAGAGCCACTGCTCGGTCTGGTGACTAATCCCCTGCAACAGCTCTGAGGCCGTGTGCTGTTTGTCCCCAAGGCAGATCAGCTTCAGCACGGCCTGTTGACGCTTCCCCACTGCAGTGCTACACTGCTTCCAGCTACTGGCTGATGGGGGAGTGGCGCTGTGTGTAGAGAATTCGGAGGTGGAAACGGAGGAGGAGGAGCCAATAACGTAGGTGCTGGTGGAAACCCTGATGGAGGTAGGGCCCGCAATCCTCGGCGTGGGTAGCACCCGTGCCATCCCAGGGTCCGAGTCGCTCCCAGCCTCCACGACATTCACCCAGTGTGCCGTCAGGGAAATGTAGCGTCCCTGGCCACAAGCACTTGTCCATGTGTCAGTCGTTAAGTGGACCTTCTCAGTAACTGCGTTGGTCAGGGCACGGGTGATGTTACGGGACACATGGTGGTGTAATGCGGGGATGGCACACCGGGAAAAGTAGTGGCGGCTGGGGACCGCGTACCGAGGGACAGCTGCTGCCATCAGGCTGCGGAAGGACTCAGTGTCCACAAGCCTAAATGGCAGCATTTCGATGGCCAGTAATTTTGAAAGGTGTGAGGTTAGTGCTATGGCCTGTGGGTGGGTGGCTGGGTACTTTCTCTTGCGCTCAAATGCCTGGGGTAACGACATTTGGACGCTGTGCTGGGACAGGGAAGTGGATGTGGTCGCTGATGGTGCTTCAGATGCTACAGGTGCAGGGCGGGAGGTATGCGGGCCTGCGCCTTCGACAGGCGATTGGCCGGCACCGAAAACAGGGGAAGAGGAGGCAGTGGTGTGGCCTGCAGACACAGATGGGCGATCCAGGCGTTCCTCCCACTTACTACGGTGCTTGGATGCCATGTGTCGGATCATGCTGGTGGTGGTGAGGTTTCTAGTGTTCATGCCTCGGCTCATTCTGGTGTGGCACAGGTTGCAAACTACAATTCTTTTGTCGTCCGCACTTTCCTTAAAAAAACGCCATACCGCGGAACACCTACCCCTTGGCAAGGTAGATTTACGCAAGGGGGTGCTCCGTGGAACATTTGCGGGCCGGTTTGGTGCGGTCCGCCTTCTTTCTGTAGCCACACCACTGCCTCTTCCAGCCTGTTGCGGTGCTGCAGATGGCTCACCCTCAGGACTGCTGTCATCGCTCGGCTCTACACCTTCCCAGGTGGGGTCAGTCACCTCATCGTCCACCAAGTCCTCCTCCACTTCCTCACTCTGATCATCCTCCTCAAGTCTTGATCCCACCACATACTCAGTCATTGACAACTGTATAACATTCTCCTCAACAAGGTCTTGAGACGGAAATAGTGGTTGATTTAATGGCAACTGTGTCTCATCATCATCATCATCATCCACTACTTCCTTTGACCTTAAATGCCGTTCACATCTGTCATCTTCTTGTGATTGGGTAGCCTCTAGAGGTTGTGAATCAGGGCACAAGATGTCATGTTCCTCTGCAAGCGTGCTTGGAGAGAGGGTCAAATGAAGGATTGGTGATGAGACGAGCTCCTCACTATATCCCAGTGTGGGATCACTTCTTTGACCAGACCGTGTATGGTGGGAGGAAGGATGATCAGAGTGAGGATTATGTTGACCAGACTCTTGGCTACTGAGAGTGGACTTGGTGGAAGACAGGGTGGTGGTTAACCGACTGGAAGCAGTATCAGCTGTCATCCAACCGACCACCTGTTCGCAGTGGTCGGACCTCGAGAGTGATGTCCTGCGACGCCCTGTAAAATTACACATGAAGCTAGGTATGGTGGATGTCTTTCTTTCTTGTGCTCTGGCACCAGGCACAGTTTCTCCGCATCCTGACCCGCGCCCTGAACTTTCAGGATCACGTCCACTTCCCCGTCCCTTTTTACCCGCCTTCTTCATCTTACACAGAATATGTGACTTTAATATTTGAGTTTGAAAACTTAACAGTATTTCTTATTATTCTGCAACTGTACAGAGTACACAGAATAGGCTGCTAAACGGCGGTGAAACACACTGAATGGAATATGTGACTTTGATATTTGAGTTTGAAAACTTAACAGTATTTCTTACTATTCTGCAACTCTGCAGAGTACACAGAATAGGCTGCTAAACGGCGGTGAAACACACTGAATGGAATATGTGACTTTAATATTTGAGTTTGAAAACTTAACAGTATTTCTTATTATTCTGCAACTGTACAGAGTACACAGAATAGGCTGCTAAACGGCGGTGAAACACACTGAATGGAATATGTGACTTTAATATTTGAGTTTGAAAACTTAACAGTATTTCTTATTATTCTGCAACTGTACAGAGTACACAGAATAGGCTGCTAAACGGCGGTGAAACACACTGAATGGAATATGTGACTTTGATATTTGAGTTTGAAAACTTAACAGTATTTCTTACTATTCTGCAACTCTGCAGAGTACACAGAATAGGCTGCTAAACGGCGGTGATACACACTGAATGGAATATGTGACTTTAATATTTGAGTTTGAAAACTTAACAGTATTTCTTATTATTCTGCAACTGTACAGAGTACACAGAATAGGCTGCTAAACGGCGGTGATACACACTGAATGGAATATGTGACTTTAATATTTGAGTTTGAAAACTTAACAGTATTTCTTATTATTCTGCAACTGTACAGAGTACACAGAATAGGCTGCTAAACGGCGGTGAAACACACTGAATGGAATATGTGACTTTAATATTTGAGTTTGAAAACTTAACAGTATTTCTTATTATTCTGCAACTGTACAGAGTACACAGAATAGGCTGCTAAACGGCGGTGAAACACACTGAATGGAATATGTGACTTTGATATTTGAGTTTGAAAACTTAACAGTATTTCTTACTATTCTGCAACTCTGCAGAGTACACAGAATAGGCTGCTAAACGGCGGTGAAACACACTGAATGGAATATGTGACTTTAATATTTGAGTTTGAAAACTTAACAGCATTTCTTATTATTCTGCAACTGTACAGAGTACACAGAATAGGCTGCTAAACGGCGGTGAAACACACTGAATGGAATATGTGACTTTAATATTTGAGTTTGAAAACTTAACAGTATTTCTTATTATTCTGCAACTGTACAGAGTACACAGAATAGGCTGCTAAACGGCGGTGAAACACACTGAATGGAATATGTGACTTTAATATTTGAGTTTGAAAACTTAACAGTATTTCTTATTATTCTGCAACTGTACAGAGTACACAGAATAGGCTGCTAAACGGCGGTGAAACACACTGAATGGAATATGTGACTTTGATATTTGAGTTTGAAAACTTAACAGTATTTCTTACTATTCTGCAACTCTGCAGAGTACACAGAATAGGCTGCTAAACGGCGGTGATACACACTGAATGGAATATGTGACTTTAATATTTGAGTTTGAAAACTTAACAGTATTTCTTATTATTCTGCAACTGTACAGAGTACACAGAATAGGCTGCTAAACGGCGGTGATACACACTGAATGGAATATGTGACTTTAATATTTGAGTTTGAAAACTTAACAGTATTTCTTCCTGTTCTGCAACTCTGCAGAGTACACAGAATAGGCTGCTAAACGGCGGTGAAACACACTGAATGGAATATGTGACTTTAATATTTGAGTTTGAAAACTTAACAGTATTTCTTATTATTCTGCAACTGTACAGAGTACACAGAATAGGCTGCTAAACGGCGGTGAAACACACTGAATGGAATATGTGACTTTAATATTTGAGTTTGAAAACTTAACAGTATTTCTTATTATTCTGCAACTGTACAGAGTACACAGAATAGGCTGCTAAACGGCGGTGAAACACACTGAATGGAATATGTGACTTTAATATTTGAGTTTGAAAACTTAACAGTATTTCTTATTATTCTGCAACTGTACAGAGTACACAGAATAGGCTGCTAAACGGCGGTGAAACACACTGAATGGAATATGTGACTTTAATATTTGAGTTTGAAAACTTAACAGTATTTCTTATTATTCTGCAACTGTACAGAGTACACAGAATAGGCTGCTAAACGGCGGTGATACACACTGAATGGAATATGTGACTTTAATATTTGAGTTTGAAAACTTAACAGTATTTCTTATTATTCTGCAACTGTACAGAGTACACAGAATAGGCTGCTAAACGGCGGTGAAACACACTGAATGGAATATGTGACTTTGATATTTTAGTTTGAAGACTTAACAGTATTTCTTCCTATTCTGCAACTCTGCACAGTACACAGAATAGGCTGCTAAACTGCGGCGAAGCACACTGAATGGAATATGTGACTTTGATATTTTAGTTTGAAGACTTAACAGTATTTCTTCCTATTCTGCAACTGTGCAGAGTACACAGAACAGGCTGCTAAACTGCGGCGAAGCACACTGAATGGAATATGTGACTTTGATATTTTAGTTTGAAGACTTAACAGTATTTCTTCCTATTCTGCAACTCTGCACAGTACACAGAATGTGCTGCTAAACTGCGGCGACGCACACTGAATGGAATATGTGACTTTGATATTTTAGTTTGAAGACTTAACAGAATGTGCTCTAATCTGCAACTTTGCACACTAAACAGAATGTGCTCTAATCTGCAACTTTGCACACTAAACAGAATGTGCTCTAATCTGCAACTTTGCACACTAAACAGAATGTGCTCTAATCTGCAACTGTGCACACTAAACAGAATGTGCTCTAATCTGCAACTTTTCACACTAAACAGAATATTTTTTTTTTTTTTTTTTTTGTTTTTTTCCCCCCACACAAAATAACCTGCTGCCCCCACACACAGTAGTCCTAAAAAGGACTTTTGGTTCTTTTTTTTCACAATTTTTTTTTTTCCTCCCTACACTGCCTTTCCCTTCCTATCCTCAGCTCTCCCTGGCTCAGACTGAGCCGAACTCGATGGTCAGGTGCTATACAGCACCCGACCACGGGTTCTGGCCAGCCAATCAGTGTAATGCCAGCAGCCAACATGGCTGCTGGCATTACACCGATGTCAGAGCCTCCCTGCACGTTTATTGGCTGCGCAGCAGCCGCAAAACGTGCGGGGAGGAGACCCGAACATGGCGGGCGAGCACATGCGGTACTCGTACGAGTACCGCCATGTGCCGAGCAGAGCGATGCTCGAGCCGATCCGAGCATCGGCCGAGCATGCTCGCTCAACACTATTATGAAAGTATCATTCTGTTGGATTACACAGGAATCAGTGGAACCCTGGAGTGTGTATTCATTTATAAGTGTCCTTGACTTAAAGGGATATTAACACTTAATATGTAAAAATATATATATTATAGGGTTTATCCTCCTGAGGAAAACAAAGGTACTCCCATTATTAACAGGTGTTTTTATTCAAAAGTTACTGTAGCTCAGACTTTAATTTTTTTAGGTGCGATATTTCAATGGCCTGAAATCTTACAGTTGCGCTGTTGCTACACCATAGGATGGTGTAGCAACAGCGCCACTGTAAAATTTCAGGCCACTGACGTACTGCATCTAAAAGAAATCAGTTTTGAGCTGCAATAACTTTTTAATAAAACACCTCTCAGCAGTGGGAGTTCCTTTGTTTTACTCATGAGGATAAGTGCTACAATATATATATTTTTATATAATAAGTGTTACTATCCCTTTAAAGTGATTTGTGATAAGTTTACACCAATGTGACCAGACCTCACCTTTAACCAGGGACACATATGAAAAATGCATAGTGCAGGGCTGTTTTGATTTCAGTGCAGTAATGACAGATTCCTATTTCCCATGTCTCCTCTATTAAAGGGAAGGTCTGGTCAGATTACCTTACAACTCTCTTAATCTGGGCAGAAAATCTTGATGGCCATTATAAAGCAATCCTGCATGGATTTGGTACCTAGAAGGATTCTTTAACCATCTCAGGACCATGAGAGTGCGTAACAAACTGAGAAGCAATGCGCAATTGCAAACCCCTTTGGTCCTAAAGGGGTTAATTAGTGTAGATGATTCTTTTTGATAAACTCCAGCGGTCTCAGAGTAATAAAACAAAGACTCACGACTGCTGCCAAAGGCGTTATTCAGTAATAGTCATACCCGGGAACTCTCTGGATTTGCCCTAGAGACCCCGGTTTTTATAGTTAATTACCATGTTTCTGGGGACAGAGGATGATTCTCCGGCGGTGGTGAGTTTCCTGAGAAATTCTGTTCACTTCTTCTCCTTCCACCCCGTTCCTCCTACTTCTCGCCCACCTCCACACCGTCCCCCTGTTTCTCCCACTCCTCACCCACTTCTTCCCTTTCCCACTCTGTTCCTCCCACTTCCTACATGCTTCTCCTGCTTCCCACCCTGCTTCTCTCGCTTCCTACCCACTTCTCCTCCTTCCCACCCTGTTCCTCCCTCTTCCCTCCCACTTCTCCTCCTTCCCACCCTGTTCCTCCCTCTTCCCTCCCACTTCTCCTCCTTCCCACCTTGTTCCTCCCACTTTCCTCCCACTTGTACTCCTTCCCACTCTGTTCCTCCCACTTCCTACATGCTTCTCCTGCTTCCCACCCTGCTTCTCTCGCTTCCTACCCACTTCTCCTCCTTCCCACCCTGTTCCTCCCACTTCTCACCCACTTCTTCCCTTTCCCACCATGTTCCTCCCACTTCCCACCCGCTTCTCCTGCTTCCCACCCTGTTTCTCTCACTTCCCACCTACTTCTCCTCCTTCCCACCCTGATCCTCCCACCTTTCCTCCTTTCCAACTTATTCCTTGACCTTCCCTCTCACTTTTCCTCCTTCCTGCGCTGTACCTCCCTCTTCCCTCCAACTTCTCCTTGTTTTCACCCCGTTACTCCCACTTCCTGCCCACTTTCTCTTTACCACCCTGCTCTGCCCACTTCTCCTCCTTCCCACCCTGTTCCTCCCACTCTCCTCCCACTTTCCTCCCACTTCTCCTTATTTCCACCCTGTTCGTCCCTCTTGCCTCCCACTTCTCCTCCTTCCCACCCTGTTCCGCCTACTCTCCTCCCACTTCTCCTCCTTCCCACCCTGTTCCTCTCACTTCCCTCCCACTTCTCCTCCTTCCCGCCCTGTTCCTCCCTCTTCCCTCCCACTTCTCCTCCTTCCCACCCTGTTCCTCCCACTCTCCTCCCACTTCTCCTCCTTCCCACCCTGTTCCTCCCTCTTGCCTCCCACTTCTCCTCCTTCCCACCCTGTTCCTCCCACTCTCCTCCCACTTCTCCTCCTTCCCACCTTGTTCGTCCCTCTTGCCTCCCACTTCTCCTCCTTCCCACCCTGTTCCTCCCACTCTCCTCCCACTTCTCCTCCTTCCCACCCTGTTCCTCTCACTTCCCTTCCACTTCTCCTCCTTCCCGCCCTGTTCCTCCCTCTTCCCTCCCACTTCTCCTCCTTCCCACCCTGTTCCTCCCACTCTCCTCCCACTTCTCCTCCTTCCCACCCTGTTCCTCCCTCTTGCCTCCCACTTCTCCTCCTTCCCACCCTGTTCCTCCCACTCTCCTCCCACTTCTCCTCCTTCCCACCCTGTTCGTCCCTCTTGCCTCCCACTTCTCCTCCTTCCCACCCTGTTCCTCCCACTCTCCTCCCACTTCTCCTCCTTCCCACCCTGTTCGTCCCTCTTGCCTCCCACTTCGCCTGCTTCCCACCCTGTTCCTCCCACTTCTCCTCCTTTCCACCCTGTTCCTTCCACTTCTCCTCCTTTCCACCCTGTTCCTTCCACTTCTCCTCCTTCCCACCCTGTTCCTCTTACTTCCCCTCCTTTTAACCCTGTTCCACCCTCTTCCCTCCCATTTCCCAAGTACCATTCTGATAATCTTTGCCCACATGATTGCCCCTCCCCTTTATGACATGAATCACGTCATTTACATTCCCCTGCTTGCAGCACATGAGTCATGTCCGGGGGCCTCAGGAGGATGAAGTACCCAGGAATGCCAGTATTTAACGATTAATTTCAGGGAACCAGTTCAGGCATAATAAGTGGTCTTTAGGATTTTCTGCAGAAATTAAGGTAAGAGGGGGCTATTTTTAATCTTTAATGGGGCATCATCATCTAAAATGAAACTATTATTTTTTTATAATAAAAAAATACTAAATTTACATTAGTCTGGACAAAAAATATGAATCTTTAATTAGTACTGGACACTGTGTCCATGGATGTGGACATGATTCTGGTGGCCAGTCTCCAGGATCCCAAATTTTGAAGTCTTTCTATTTATTCTAATGTCAGTAGGAGGAGCTTTGGGTCCTGGAGTTCTACAACAAAGACTCATTTATGCCTGCCTGGACATAATATCCAGTACTTATTATCGATTAGTATTGATGAGCAGTATTGGTTCACAGTGGACATTAGGATTTCTGTCCAGATTGAGGGTTATTATAAAGGTTGCCTCCTCATCCTATTAAAGCTGAACACACATATGAAGATTACACTCTGCGGAGCTGCACAGACGCCATTGTGAGCATATAATAATCATCGCAGCCCCGCAGAGAGTGTTTTTTTCTTATGGGCTCAGTTTTAAAGGAACAATGTAGCGATTACAGGCATTATCACTTAACCCTTTGAGTGCCAGAGAGGTATCAAACACATTGCTACTCAATGCACTGGCTACCTCTCAGGCACTAAAAGGGTTAAAAAAATAAGCTAATGCAAGGCAATATGAAAATCTGCTTCTGCAGAACTGCAAAGCAACTAGCGTAACCCCGCAGTTTATGTTTTTCATACATATACACATCCTGTGTTAAAATGGAGGTCTGACCCCATTACATAAAAATGAAAACACGCTAATTTTGTCTAATAATGATAGCTGGAATCTCTCCAGATTTGCCTCGGGGATTCCGGCTTTGACACTGCATTAACGGGTCTCCGGGGCAAAGGCAGAGTGTCTGGATGTGGGGAGTTTCTCTTCCTCCTTCCCCAGCCTATTTTAACAACTTTTTTTATGCATGTTGAGCCCCGTCCCACTCGTGGTTAAGCCCTGCCCCTTTTTTACACGACTTGCATAATTTTTCTACCCCAGTGGCACAACAGGACTTTCCTTCTGGGCGACCACACATCAAAGTTTCCAGGTATGCTAATAATAACTTCCCATTTACCTTTATCTGGGTAGAAAATCCTAATGATCATTACAAGTCAGTTCTTTTTTAACGTAGCTTGATCATTCCTTTAACCAGGCCCGGATCTCTGATTAGGCAGACAAGGCACTTGCCTAGGGCGCCCGATTTTCAGGGGCGCCTTGCAACGCCATTGTCACGCCCACAATTCTGGGTGAATAACGAGGGAGCAGGCTTTGTTACCTTCTTCTCGACTAGTAGTCTGTGCCGCCGGGGCCGCCCCACGTGACCCACTACTGCATCTGCATCTAACGTCACAAGACGTCCCGAGGTGACCAATGAGAACAGAGGTAGAGGCTCTCTGTTCTCATTGGTCACCTCGGTACGTCTTCTGACCTACTGGGAGCTGAGCCAGCTACTCTGAGCCAAAAATAAAACCTCTAGTAAACGGCCTATACCCCATATTTGGCGGAGCCTGTGACTGTCGGCTGACTGAGTGAGCGCTGCCTCTGCATTGTGGTTCTGCTCGGAGGCGGGTTAGGAGCGGAGCGGAGAGGTACAGCAGTTGTGGGTCAGCTCAGAGGTGGGTTTGGAGGCTTGGAGCCTTACAGACAGCAGGCTGGCCGGTTGTTTCTGGAGGAGTGCAAGGAGTGGCAGTGGCACACAGTAGTCTCCCCAACAGCCGCAAGTGCAGCATCATCAAGCTGGTATGTGCGCAAGAGAAACTTGTAATGCGTCCCTTTAATGTTATTATATGTAGATATAGTTATTAGTCTTTTTGTCACCACATGTCTTATATATAAATACAAACAAAGAGAGGAGAGAAAGAGGGACTAATCTCTCTTGGATATATTCTATATATAATTTTTCTCTCTAACTCTGGGGAAAATGGGTGTGGTTAATGGAGGGGTGTGGTTAAATGGGAGGTGTGGTTAGGGGTGGGGCAAAGGCAGGGGTAGGGGCGCCAGAGGTTGTTGTGCCTAGGGGCGCATGACATGTAAATCCGGCCCTTCCTTTAACCCCTTACCGCCCGCGGATGTACATGTACGTCCTGAGCAGATGTCCCTTGTGGACAGAGGACGCACGTGTACGTCCCTGAAATCCGGGTCCCCTCCCGGCTGCACTCCGTTCAGAGACTCTGGATTCTTTTAAAAAAAATTTTAAAAAAGTTCGGCGGGCGTTAAGTGCCGGCCGCATGCGTGCGTGGCAGGTCACTAAGGGGTTAAATTTTTGGGTGCTAGAGAGGTATACAATGCATTTCAATGCAATGGCTACATCTCTGACATGCAAGAGGTTAAAACTGGACATTTATGAGAAATACAAGATGACACAGAAGGGGAGTGCTTCAAATGACCCATTCTTCTCCAACAGTGGGTCCATTGAAGCACTATCCTCCTGTGTCGTCTTGTATGTCGGAGTCTTTGGCCGAGGCTGAAATCCTTCAATATAAATACTGGTTATACAACTATAGTAGTGTTCCTGATTTTTGTATCTATTTCTCCCTATTTGAGAAATGCCTGCTGCAGGGCTGTAGTGAATATACTGAGCTGCAATGGCTCCAATTAGGGTTACCAGATAATCCGTATAGAAGAGGCTACATATAAAAAGCGACTGCTGAGTTGATATATGGTAACCATTGCTCTCTAATAAGCAACCACGTGAGCCCTTAACAGCCAGTTTCATATGTGTCCTCTTAAAAGGATGATGAAGCACCCCTAGTGTTGGGTCACAAAATAACAAGTTGGAAACCACTTTAGCATAATGTGACCAGATAGCCATTTTAAGCATTTCAGTACCAGAAGGATGGGCAATGGTCTGCACACCCCTCTGGCACTGAAATGGTTAATTGAGGCCACTTTTTATATATTCATTTTACAGGACTTCCAAGGAAAGGTTCCCCAGACCTCCCCTTTAACTGACAACACATAGGAAATATGTACATCTTTAGGATGGCACTGAAATCAAAACAGACCTGTATTGTGTCCACAGTCAACCTTTCAGTTGCAGAGGGGTATCCAATGTATTGCTAAGCAATGCGTTGGATACCCCTCTGACACTCAATGGGTTAACGCTGAGCTCTGGTCATCCTAGCAAAGGGACCAATATAATCCAGTCATGTGTATTACATTAGTATCCCAGGTTAAACTGGTCATCTGGTCACATTAGTATGGCACTCCACTGAGTTACACACACGTACCTCCTAAGTGCCCCTCTTTAGGAGGGACAGTCTCTCTTTGAGACCCAAATCCCTCTGTCCCTCTTTCCTACCCTGGTGTCCCTGTGTGTAGGAGATCAGACTGTGTGGTGTGTATATAAGTGTATCACCCTGGTGTCCCTGTGTTTAGGAGATCAGACTGTGTGGTGTGTATATAAATGTCTCACCCTGGTGTCCCTGTGTTTAGGAGATCAGACTGTGTGGTGTGTATATAAATGTATCACCCTGGTGTCCCTGTGTTTAGGAGATCAGACTGTGTGATGTGTATATAAGTGTATCACCCTGGTATCCCTGTGTTTAGGAGATCAGACTGTGTGGTGTGTATATAAGTGTATCACCCTGGTGTCCCTGTGTTTAGGAGATCAGACTGTGTGGTGTGTATATAAGTGTATCACCCTGGTGTCCCTGTGTTTAGGAGATCATACTGTGTGGTGTGTATATAAGTGTATCACCCTGGTGTCCCTGTGTTTAGGAGATCAGACTGTGTGGTGTGTATATAAGTGTATCACCCTGGTGTCCCTGTGTTTAGGAGATCAGACTGTGGTGTATATATAAGTGTATCACCCTGGTGTCCCTGTGTTTAGGAGATCAGACTGTGTGGTGTGTATAGAAGTGTATAACCCTGGTGTCCCTGTGTTTAGGAGATCAGACTGTGTAGTGTGTATAGAAGTGTATCACCCTGGTGTCCCTGTGTTTAGGAGATCAGACTGTGTGGTGTGCATAGAAGTGTATCGCCCTGGTGTCCCTGTGTTTAGGAGATCATACTGTGTGGTGTGTATAGAAGTGTATCACCCTGGTGTCCCTGTGTTTAGGATATCAGACTGTGTGGTGTGTATATAAATGTATCACCCTGGTGTCCCTGTGTTTAGGAGATCAGACTGTGTGGTGTGTATATAAGTGTATCACCCTGGTGTCCCTGTGTTTAGGAGATCAGACTGTGTGGTGTGTATAGAAGTGTATCACCCTGGTGTCCCTGTGTTTAGGAGATCAGACTGTGTAGTGTGTATAGAAGTGTATCACCCTGGTGTCCCTGTGTTTAGGAGATCAGACTGTGTGGTGTGTATATAAGTGTATCACCCTGGTGTCCCTGTGTTTAGGAGATCAGACTGTGTGGTGTGTATATAAGTGTATCACCCTGGTGTCCCTGTGTTTAGGAGATCATACTGTGTGGTGTGTATATAAGTGTATCACCCTGGTGTCCCTGTGTTTAGGAGATCAGACTGTGTGGTGTGTATATAAGTGTATCACCCTGGTGTGCCCGTGTTTAGGAGATCAGACTGTGTGGTGTGTATATAAGTGTATCACCCTGGTGTCACTGTGTTTAGGAGATCAGACTGTGTGGTGTGTATATAAGTGTATCACCCTGGTGTCCCTGTGTTTAGGAGATCAGACTGTGTGGTGTGTGTATAAGTATATCACCCTGGTGTCCCTGTGTTTAGGAGATCAGACTGTGGTATGTGTATATAAGTGTATCACCCTGGTGTCACTGTGTTTAGGAGATCAGACTGTGTGGTGTGTATATAAGTGTATCACCCTGGTGTCCCTGTGTTTAGGAGATCAGTCTGTGTGGTGTGTATATAAGTATCACATTGCTCCATGGCTAGGGTTGCCACCCAGCCGGTATTTTACCGGCACAGCCAGTAATTAGAATACTGGTGCCAGTACCGACAACTGAAAAGCCGGTATTAGTGTGCATCCAGGGAGGGGAGGTGCCAAGAGATAGGACAGGAAGGGGGAGCTGAGGTGACGTCCATACGCATTGTGAGTCTCGTACAGTCTTACTGATGGGGAGAGGCGCGGACATATTATTGTGCTAGAGGGGGGGAGGAGAGTCCCCTATAAACATTACACAGGGGAGCGGCAGCTGGGGATTCATCCCGTTATCAAGGCAAGGAGCCTGAAAATACACCTATTTAGATCTATTGGTGGTAAGTGGTCTGGGGCCAATAGCACAAAATGCCACAGTGGGCACAGACATGATCATTGATTTAAACGAAGGATGGGCAAACAGGGCATGCAGCTGTGAAGAACAACAATTCTCATCATCCCCAACCAGCCCTTGGCTAATTAGGGGTGATGGGAATTGTAGTTCCTACACAACCGAGGGTTTCAGGATGCACATTCACAAAAAAGTATCTTGCAATAACCCTTTGTATGCCAGAGGGGCACGCCTCTAGCACTCAAAGAGTCAATCATTAGGCTGCTAGAAAGATCTCAGTTGCAGATCTCTCCAGAATCCAAGGGGTAAAATACCTATTTAAATCAGTGACCATTTTCGGTGCAATACTAGAGCAATAGATCTGCACGACAGGAGATAAGTGAAAATTCACAGTGATGTAAACCTGGTTTCAAGCTAATTACATTCAGGGGGCGGGTAGAAGGCCAGCTTAAGTAAATGGCCATTTTGTCTTCTGTTGTGCAGTTGGTTTGCTCCAGATTTTCTCTGTTTTTTTCTGATATATATGACCCATGCTGTAGGAAATTATAACGCCCACTGTGTGCATTTTGCAGGGTTATGCGGAGACTGGCCGGTACCTGTAACAAGGAGCCCGAAGCTCAGTTTTGTAGGGTCATGCAGCATTGAGTGGTTCTGTCCCTTTTATGACTCCACCCTCACTGACCCACAACTATGGCCGGTATTTTTTTGAGGAAAAGGTGGCAACTAATGTTGAGCGAGCGTGCTCGGCCGATGCTCGGATCGGCTCGAGCATCGCTCTGCTCGGCACATGGCGGTACTCGTACGAGTACCGCCATGTGCTCGCCCGACATGTTCGGGTTGCGGGGATCTGTGCCGGAAGAGGCACAGATCCGAAGACGCTCCGCTGGACCACCAGGGAATGGAGGTACAGGGGCATTGCGGAGATGAAGGGGGCATAGCGGAGATGAAGGGGGACATTGTGGAAGAGGGGCATAGACTCTATGCCCCTCTTCCACAATGTCCCCCTTCATCTCCGCTATGCCCGTCTGTCACAATGTGCCCCTTCATCTCCGCTATGCCCCTCTTCCACAATGTCCCCCTTCATCTCCTCTATGCCATAGAGGAGATGAAGGGGGACATTGTGGAAGAGGGGCATAGCGGAGATGAAGGGGGACATTGTGGAAGAGGGGCATAGAGTCTATGCCCCTCTTCCACAATGTCCCCCTTCATCTCCGCTATGCCCCTCTTCCACAATGTCCCCCTTCATCTCCTCTATGGCATAGAGGAGATGAAGGGGGACATTGTGGAAGAGGGGCATAGCGGAGATGAAGGGGGACATTGACCAGGCACCCTCCGCTCATCAGAGCAGGGGGTGCCTGGTTTGATGCTCGAGTGCTCCCATTCATTTGAATGGGGCTCGGGTGCTCGGCCGAGCACTCGAGCAGCAGGGGGTGCTCGGTCAGAGCACCCGAGCACCCGAGCATCGCGGTGCTCGCTCAACACTAGTGGCAACCTTATCCACAGCAATAAGACTTGTATTAATGTTTGCCTAAAGGGATAGCATTGTTTGAAAATAATTTTATTTTATATTGCAGCCCTTAAAAAAACATTAAAAATTATATGTCTTATATCCCAAACCTTTATGGTTTGGGAGATATTAACAAGTAAAGTTTCCCCTGGAGTGATGTCACTGCTCAAGCCTTCACATTTGGAATCCAGTCAGCGGACCGGCTGCGGCTCTTCAGCAGAGCCGAGATCACGATCTTTAAAAATAATTTCTTCATTGGAATGGTCTACAAAGTGTGCTTGCAAGCCAGGCACATTTTGTAGACAGCTCCAATGAAGTAGTTCTTTTTAAAGTCGTGATACCGGCACTGATAAAGAGCTGCCGGCTGATCTGTGGAACAGATTCCAAATCTGTCCACTAGATGGCAGACTTGGGTAAAACAGCCAGGAAAAGGGAACTTTACTTTTAATTTTTATTAGCTTTACTTGCTAATATCTCCCAAACCATAAAGGTTTGGGAGATAAGACTTATATCATTTTTAATGTTGTTTTAAGGGCTACAATATAAAATAAATTATTTTCAAGCAATGCTATCCCTTTAAACAACATTAGATGTGTTTATAAACTAATCTGTGAAAATAAAATACTCAGGTCTTGTTTTAAATCTTTTATTCAGTTACACAAAGAGCTGTCAGTAGGCCATGATATAACCTAGAAAGCCTGGGTAACTCCCCGTCTATCGTTCATGACCCCAGCAACACCCCTTAAAGGGATAGTAATACTTCGTTTTAATTTTATTTTATTTTGTAGGCATTAAAAAAACATGAAGAATGATATAAGTCTTACCTCTCAATCCTTTATGGTTTATGAGATATTCACAGGCAAAGTTTCCCCTCCCGCCCCTTTTTCCTAGTGTAAGCCATCTCTTCTCAGATGTGGAATGCAGTCCATAGACCAGACAGATAACAGAAGGGGACACTCTTACTCCTATGAAAACAATGAAATCCCTGCCCCCCTTGACAAGCTTTTCAGGTTTTTCCCTTATCTTAATTGAAGATTGTCCCTCTCTGCAGTCTATCTGGGCAGCTCCCTTCTGATCTGGCTGAGCAGTGTTACATCAGTAAAAGGGGCGGGAGGGGGACACTTTGCTTGTGAATATCTCTTAAACCATAAAGGATTGAGAGATAAGACTTATATCATTCTTCATGTTTTTTTAATGCCTACAAAATAAAATAAAGTTAAAACGAAGTATTACTATCCCTTTAAAACACCAGTGTCCCACTTTGACCATGTGCAATGTTGGAAGATATGGTTACATACCTCCCAGCATTTCAAATGTCGAAAGAGGGGTGTTGCTGAACCAAAGTATTTTAGTTACACAGACTAATTTATGAATACATATACATAAGTTTAACCCTTTTGATTGCCAGAGAGGTAGCCGATGCATTGTGTTGCAATGCACTAGATACCGCTCTGGCACCCAAAGGGTTAAACAGACATTAATGTGAGTTTTATTGCTGTGGAGCAAGGTGATACACTTATATACACTACACATTCTGAGGGGCACCAGGGTATACCTCCCAAGTGTCCCTCTTCAGGATATATTAGGTGTCTGTACCTCCCAAGTGTCCCTCTTTAGGAGATATTAGGGGTCTGTACCTCCCAAGATTATATTAGGGGTTCATACCTCCCAAGTGTCCCTCTTTAGGAGATATTAGGGGTCTGTACCTCCCAAGTGTCCCCCTTTAGGAGATATTAGGGGTCCGTACCTCCCAAGTGTCCCTCTTTAGGAGATAGTAGGGGTCTGTACCTCCCAAGTGTCCCTCTTTAGGAGATATTAGGGGTCCATACCTCCTAAGTGTCCTTCTTTAGGAGATATTATGACTCCATACCTCCCAAGTGTCCTTCTTTAGGAGATATTAGGGCTCCATACCTCCCAAGTGTTCCTCTTTATGAGATATTAAGGGTCTGTACCTCCCAAGTGTCACTGTTTAGGAGATATTAGGGGTCCATACCTGCCAAGTGTCCCTCTTTAGGAGATATTAAGGGTCCATACCTCCCAAGTGTCCCTCTTTAGGAGATGTTAGGGGTCCATACCTCCCAAGTGTCCCTCTTTAGGAGATGTTAGGGGTCCATACATCCCAAGTGTCCCTCTTTAGGAGATATTAGGGCTCCATACCTCCCAAGTGTCCCTCTTTAGGAGGGACAGTCCCTCTCTGAGACCCAAATCCCTCTGTCCCTTAATGTTTGTATAAACTTTAGTATATGTGTTTATAAAGTAATCTGTGTAAAAAAATACTTTGGTCTTGTTTTACCTTAATTATTGATTCATTGAGATTATGTATTTTATTTATTTATTACATATCGAGCTGTCAATAGGTCAAGAAATAACCTAAAAATTATTGGTAATGCCCCGCCCACCAGCAACACCTCTTAAAATACAAGTGTCCCTCTTTCGACATTCGAAATGTTGAGCAGTATGAGGGTGGGAAAGAGGGACAGAGGGATTTAGGTCTCAAAGAGGGACTGTTTCTCCTAAAAAGGGACACTTGGGAGGTATGGACCCCTAATATCTCCTAAAGAGGGACACTTGGGAGGTATGGACCCCTAATGTCTCCTAAAGAGGGACACTTGGGAGTATGGACCCCTAATATCTCTTAGAGAGGGATACTTGGGAGGTATGGACCCCTAATATCTCCTAAAGAGGGACACTTGGGTGGTATGGACCCTAATATCTCCTAAAGAGGGACACTTGGGAGGAATGGACCCCTAATATCTCCAAAAGAGGGACACTTGGATGGTATGGACCCCTAATATCTCCTAAAGAGGGGCACTTGGGAGGTATGACCCCTAATATCTCCTAAAGAGGGACACTTGGAACGTATGGAGTTAAAGTCCAACTCTAAGAGGGTCATGAGCCATAAGAAAGGACTAAGGAAAAATGTAGCCCAACCCAGTTTAATGATCTTCGTTAGAGCTTTCATGTGGCTGCTGACAGCACTGTTTATCTTTCTCTCAGCCTACAGATCTCATATCGCAGCTCCCCAGGGACGAGATCAAGACACTGCTGCTGGAATTCTTAACAGCAGAAATCACTTGTGCGTGAATGAACACACAGAATCAGTAGAATGATGACTGTACAGACACCTGATTACTGGAAGTCCTGGAACAAAGGCTTTAAAGGGGATATATACACACTAGGAGTTCCTGGATCTTACTTTAATGTGAGGCATTAATGGGTGACAACTGCAGCTGTTGTGCTGTTCCACTGCCAGTCCAGGTGCAGGAGGGATGTACTTGACATCCAGCCCATGTGAGCATCAGGCAATATTATTGGTTGGTGCCCACGTGAGTTGACCATACATGTCGGGCAATGCTATCCACATTCACGTACCTCCCAACATTTCAAATTGACTAAGAAGGACAATTGTATTTTAGGGGGTGTTGCTAGGGGCGTTGCCTGTGGGCGGAGCATTACCAATAATTTTTATGCTATTTCATGACCTATTGATACCTCCATGTGTAACCTAATACATGATTTAGATCAATAAAGTGTTTTATTTACACAGGCTAATATATAAATACACATACACTAATGTTTAAACAAACAAGGATGAGAGTTTTATTGCTGTAGAACAATGTGATACACTTATATATATACCACACAGTCTGATCTCCTAAAAAAGAGGGACATCAGGGTGGGAAAGAGGGACAGAGGGATTTGGGTCTAAAAGAGGGACACTTGGGAGGTATGCATTCAGTCCTCTAGGGCCACCAACAGTACAGGATTTATCCCCTTAAGGAACCATGACTAGGGATGGCCAAAAACATTCACCTCAAACTTCCCGCTTGGTGAAAAATTTCCTGCGAAAAGTGCCATTTTTTCACTTTTTTCCACCCTTTCCGCCCATTGAAATCAATGGGAAGAAATATTTCTACACTACACAAAAGTTTTCTACAGACATATAAAAGGCTGTCAGGCTCTGACAGCAGCCATTTTGTGTTTGTGACAGGAGAGAGCAGCATGTTTTTAGCTAGAGAATATAGGCAAATAAAGGGGAATTGAAGCTTAGTTTAGGGAGTCGTTTAGGTAAGACATTTGTTCTCTGTATTAGGGGAGTCTGGGGGGCACTCTGGAGAAAGGAGGTTGACCCCAAACACCCCACAATTTGGTGTGACTGACTGGAAAGACACAGGCAGCTGGAGTCCATATTGCTTGCTGATTTTACTTTTATTGTCTGTGTGCTGGGGAAGTCTGGGAAAAGAAGTTGATTTTGTTTTTTAGTTATACTGTAAAATCTCAGGTATAATTCGCAGGTATAAATTATACCCAAAATTTCAGGGGAAAACAAAAGTCCCTATGTATTATGTGCACCCTTGTATACCCGCCCTTTACCCAGCAAAAAATACATATATTTATTGTCCGCATCCCTCCGACCACCCGCCTCAATATGCTCCAACCTTCCTCTTGCTCTACTCACCCCTTCTGGAGGCATCTGGGATATCTATGCAGCTTCCTGCATTACCGTGTCTGGTCTGTTGATGGCCCTTGAGGACTGAGCTTGGACAGCACTAATTTAGGGGATGCAATACACCTCACAGCCTACAACAATGCTTATGTGAATTTTAATGAATATTGCATGTTTCACAATATCAGAAAAACCAATAACACACTCAACACTTGTGCACATTCATTCATTTCATTCAGTTATTCAAATGCATACTCACAGGCTTACACACATTCACACACTTACCTTGATGTCAGATGTCCAGCAGTGTCATCTCCTCCCTGATCCCCCAGCATCTGTAACAAAATAAATGGTAAATAATAAAAAGAAAACCCTAATAGCCCGCTGCCACCTTCCCCTCTACCGCCATGTTCCCTTCCACCACCACCTATAATAAAGAACACCCCGTCAATCTCCTTGGGCTGTTACCTGAGCCAGAATGAGAATAATATGAACAGATTATGGCTTTTATATGCCCAATTGGCCAAGTTCAAATAAATTCTCGTGCCCCATTGGCTGGGAATGTGGGGATACACAGTAACCTCGCTTCCCAGCCATTCATCATCTAGCTGGAGGGGTCACGGATACATGTAACGTCACCTCTCCATCTAGATGCTGATTGACTGGGAGGGGAGGTTACTGCAGGGTAGACTCCATCCCTGCATAACCCCATATTCTCAGCCAATGTGAACACGGAAACTTAGATGAACAGAGATGGTCATATAAAAGCCATTCCCTTTTCATATTGCCCTCATTCTGGCTTGCGCAACAGTACAGTACAGTAGGAGGCCTGCTACTTGGGGGGGTGGGGTTCATGTTGTTTAACTTTTTTTGATTTTTTTATTACAGATACTGGATGACCAGGGTGACAAGGACACCACTGGACATCCGACATCAAGGTAAGTGTATTACTGCTTTGAGGGACAGGTAGAAGTCCAGGGAATTAATTTAATTTATTAACAAACACCTTCACCGAAATTCTGACTAACCGAAAGGAGGGGAGTGTAAATAACATTAAAAAAAAAAAAAAAAAAAAAGGTACAGAATCATTTGTACAAACATTTTTTTTTCTGAGCAGAACCCATGAAAAAACACCTAACCGTTCTCTTTAATACCCCGCCCACCAGTTGCGGCCTCACAGTAACACCACATAAACCTAAGGTGTCCCTCTTTGGCCACGGATGTGAAATGTTGGGAGCTGTGCTATAAAGATGCTTTGATTTCAGTGCAGCCTGAAATAGGCATTTCACCTTTGATAAAGCTGTTGTTAACCGTGAAACAATATTATATATATATATATATATATATATATATATATATATATATATATATATAGTATTACATTTTCATGAAGAATTGAATGCCTTGCTTCTTTATTTTATTTTTTATCCAGATTGGGGACACAATACCAGTTCTACGGATACCGGATGGAGACGGATTGATGATCTCCTCATTGGCTCCACACTGCCCCCACCTCCACCACATTGCCCCCCATCTCCACATTGCCACCACATTGCCCCCCTTTTTAACATTGTCCCTTATCTCCACATTGCCCCCATCTCCACATTGCCACCACATTGCCCCCCGTCTCCACATTGCCAGTCTCCTACCTTCAGGGCTGGGGCAAGGATTTTTGCCACCCTAGGAAAAACCTAATTTTGCCGCCCCTTGGCTCCACCCCTTGTGCCCTATCCCTTTATGCCCCGCCTCTGTATGTGTTTAAGTGTCAGTGTGTTTGTGTGTTCCCAATATGTATATAAGTGTCAGTTTGTGTGTGTGTTCCCTATATGTGTATGTGTGTGTCAGTGTGTGTTCCCTATATGTATATAAGTGTGTCAGTGTGTGTGAGTCTCCGTAAGGATATCAGTGTGTAAGTATGTGTGTGTGCTTCTCTATATGTGTATCAGTGTGACAGAGTGTATGTTCTCTATATGTGACTCTCCCCCACTTAAATGTTGGTCCCCCTTTGACTCTCTCTCTCCCCCTTCTGACTCTTGATTCCCCTCTTGACTGTTGATCCCCCCTTTGATTCTCCCTCTCTCCCGTCTGACTCTTGATTCCCCTCTTGACTGTTGATCCCCCCTTTGACACTTTCTTCCCCATCTGACTCTTTATCCCCTCTTGACCCCCCTTCCACTTACTCTTCCCGGTGCACGTCTCTCTCTCTCTCTCGAATAAATATTGACCAGTGCTCCCCACTGCCCGTCTCTCTCTCCCAGTGAGTACGATTCGGTGCCCTCCCTTGGCTGGCTATTTTTTTAATGTAGCACAGCAATGCCGTTTCTCTCTTCCCCTCTGCTCCTTCAATCCTGGTCCAGGATTGAAGGAGCGGAGGGGGAGAGAGAAACAGGCATCTCTGTGCTACATTAAAAAGATAGCCAGCCAAGGGAGGGCACCGAAACTTACATTTTTTTTTTAGACGGGCAGACTAACATTTTTCTGCCCCCCCCCCTGCTATGCCACTGACTTGGGCAGTAAGTGGTGAGTGGGGGGGTGGAATGTGCGCCCTACGCTGGCGCCTACTTCGCCTGTAGGGGGCACCAGCCCTGCCTACCTCACTGGTGGTCCAATGGCGTGGCAGGAGAGGTCTGTGCCTCCTTCCACACAGAATGCAGATGGCGCGCCCTCATGGTCCTCTCATAATGCAGAGCGCTGGGAGATTATGTAATCTTCTAGCGCTCAGCATTACTAGAGTTGCCATAGGGAGATCCACTTATCAGAATGTTGCAGACTCCAGGCGGTGGGGTCATGATGGGCCCAGTTGCAGGTGAGACCCCTGTGACCCCTATTGTTACGCCACTGAACCCAGGCAGATCCTTGAGAATCACTGAACCTTCATTGTGGAGGGGTCCTGTGGACAATTTGATCCCCCTTCTGTTAACCCTTTGTTGCAATTCATTAAAAACCTGCCGGGCACTCAAAGGGTTAAAGGGATACTAACTTCTCCAAATGACAACCTTTACTTTAGTTACGTAATACTGAATATGCACAAATGTATATTTTTTATGGTTTATTGTAGCTCAAACTTGAAATTTTTAGGTGCAATATATCAATGACCTGAAATTGTACGGTGGCGCTGTTGCTACACCATCCTATGGAGGTTTATGGTCAACTGACCAGAGCTGTCCATAGGATGGTGTAGCAACAGTGCCACTGTACAATTTTAGGCCATTGAGATACTGCAACCGAAAAAATTCAAGTTTGAGCTGTGATAATTTTTTAATAAACCATCTCTCAGCAGTGGGAGTGTCCTTATTTGACTCAAGAGGTTAAACCTTATAATATATATATATTTTTTTTAATTTTAAGTATTACTATCCCTTCAATGGGACGGTTATAACATTTTCATTGCAACCCTGCAGTGAGCGTTTTTCAATTGCACCCTGCATTAAAATGGGGATCTGGTCATAATTAGATATGCTTGCAATCCTGTACAGGATAAAGAGGAATCGATCCATGCAGAACTAAGTATTAGTGGTAATTAGGATTTTCTGCTCAAATTACAGTTAGGTGTTAGTGTTCCTTTAAGAGTGGGGCAAAGCTGTCAGACTGGCTAATCAAGTAGGTATTTAAACTTCAATAAACTATTTACCATGGCTCTGTGCTATCACCTTTAATTACAGATCATCTCCCTAATTATAATAGGTGGAGTTACTCTAAGCACATTCGGTGGATTTATTGTTTATGTTACAGAACAAGTAAGGCTTAGGGGTCAGATATCCCTTTAAAAGGATAGCAATACTTCATATGTAAAAAAAAATATGTTGTAGTGTTTATCACCCTGAGTAAAACAAGGGTACTCTCACTGCTGAAAAGTGTTTTATTGAAAAGGTATTACAGCTCCAAATTGATTTTTTTAGGTGCAGTATCGTAGTAGCCTAAAACTGTACAGTGGCGCTGTTGCTACATCATCTTATGAAGCTTTATGGTCAACTGACCAGAGCTGTCTATAGGATGGTGTAGAAACAGCATCACTGTAGAATTTCAGGCCACTGAGATACTGCAACTAATGAATTAAAGTTTGAGCTGTAATTACTTTTGAATAAAACATCTCTTAGTAGTGGGGTTACCATTGGTTTACTCAGAATAAACCCTGCAATATATATTTTTACACATTAAAGGGATAGTAATACTTCATTTTAACTTTATTTTATTTTGTAGGCATTAAAAAAACATGAAGAATGATATAAGTCTTATCTCTGAAACCTTTATGGTTTAAGAGATATTCACAAACAAAGTATCCCCCCCCTGTTCAACCAGATAAGAAGGGAGATGCCCAGGTAGACTGCAGAGAGGGACAATCTTCAATTAAGATAATGGAAAAAGCTGAAAAACTTGTCAAGGGGGGAAGGGCTTTCATTGTTTTCATACAAAGAAAATTGTCCCCTTCTGTTATCTGTACTGTCATACAACCTGATCCACATCTGAGAAGAGATGGCTTACACTAGGTAAAAGGGGTGGGGAGGGGAACTTTGCTTGTGAATATCTCATAAACCATAAAGGTTTGAGAGATAAGACTTATATCATTCTTCATGTTTTTTTAATGCCTACAAAATAAAATAAAGTTAAAACGAAGTGTTACTATCCCTTTAAGTATTACTATCCTTTTACAATCAGACTCCTTTCACCACCAGTGTAGTGATAGTGCAATCGTTATGTCCCCTGTGGTGAAAACCTCTATGCTGAGTCATAGGCACTTCACACTGGTGCGTAGAGAGATCAGCTGCGCCTCATTGATGAGGCCCAACAAGGCCGAAACAGATGTCTGGGGTTGGCTGCTTCTCTTGTTCAGAGAGGAATTGCCTGACATTTCGTGGCTGGACTGCCTTTTGGTAGGATCAGTATGATGTGCTTTAGGATATCTCCTCTCTGTGAAAGGCACTAGTGAGCTAAAAGAGACTGCACCTTGGGTAGGACACCATTCCTATAGAGCCTCATCATTTCGAGGGTAGACTTGTTCCTAGTTGAGCGTCTCTGACTAGCTCTTTTGTCCATTTAGGGTTGCCAGATCATCTCATTAGAAATGGACACATAAAAAATGCTGACTGCAGTTATTAGTACTGCATTTCAACACAACAAGCATTTGTTCATATGTCCAGTTTTAACGGTATGATCTAGTAACCCTACTCACACCAGCCAACCAGGAGACGCACATCTCCTGCATCCAAATCTCCAGCGGAACACTGGACAGAGGTGAGTGAAACTAGATGGGGATAGAACTATTTTGAGGGGCCTATCATCTCCTAGTAATAATCTCCTGTGTAACGGACATGAAGCATGCTGGGTTGCCCTTAGCCATCGTTCCAGGTTTCCCTCTCCTTGAGGTGGCTACAGAGGTGCAGACCTGCTGGTCCTGCAGAGTAGGGTTCTTTGGAATGGGAGTCAAATAGAACCCTTTAAGCCTTTCCTGAAATAAATTACAGCAAGCAGCTTCAGTTCCAAAATGAACACATTTATTTTGGAGGCATGGGGACATTCTTATACTGTACAAAGACATAAGAACATAATTTTATTCTCCAAATAATGGGAATTGAAGTGACAAGAGGCACAACTGAACCAACCAATCCGGGCCCGGCCAGCATTGTATGAACATTTTTATTATATTACCCGGGCCCAACATACTAATTCAATCTCATCGTGCCAGCCTCCTAGTCAATGGGAACCAGAGAGACGAGATGGGGACAAGAGGCGACCAATCACGATGCTGCCTACTTGTCGAACCAGTCACACTTTGACATGGCATTGCTTGACAAACAGCGGCCAATGAGAGGGACACATTTTGAACACAAATTTTAAATTATTTTAACATAGACCGGTAGGCGACCAATCAGGGAGCCACCTACCTTTCAAATCCAAAGTGGGAATTTCCAGCACCCGGCTGCCGTTGGGAAGGGCGGCTGTATGGTTTATGTGATTCCAGTCTTTTCTGAGGGATTAGTTCATAGTTCCAGCCCTGAAGGCCTCAGGCCCGTTATACTCCCACTTACAGTATTCTGTGCAGAAAATCATAATAGCCACAAAGAATCAATTTTGTGCATAAGCTCCACAAAATGAATCTTAAATCCTAGTTCACACAGGTGTGGTGACTGTGCACATGGTAGGATAGGAATGGGGGGCAAAAGTTGTGAGGTCATATGCCTTTAGCCAATACAAAGGAAGCGGGGCGGAGCCAGAAATTGGGCATAAAAGACTATAGCACAAGCCCACCTTTTTCTATCTGGGTTTTTGTTTCAGCTGTAGCCTCCTTTCCCTCCCTCCTATGCCCCTGCCCCATTTCCTGCCTACCGTCACCCCCACTGTTTGTTGTCTCTTGGTTGGGATCATCCAAGTTTGCTGAACCTTGTCATTTCTGGTAACATTGGTAAAAGTGTGGTACAGTTTTAGCCATCGTGGGATAAAAAGGGGGAATTTGCTGCCTGGTGTAGTTAAAGAGGCAACTTTGTTGCAAGACTTTGCAGCAACACAAGGTTGCCACTGAAAATTTTTGTAGTTGGAAAAAGTCCCCCATGTGAGTCATCACCATATAAAACTGTGATCTCTGTTCTGTGAAACTTGTTGCAACAATGTTACCAGTGTTAACCCTTTGAGTGCCAGTGGCCAGAGATTACAACTGAAATGGAGCTACACTAGAGATAGCACAGAGATTACAACTGAAATGGAGCTACACTAGAGAGACCTCAGAGATTACAACTGAAATTGAGCTACACTAGAGATAGCACAGAGATTACAACTGAAATGGGAGGTACACTAGTGATACCACAGAGCTTACAACTGAAATGGAGCTACTCTAGAGAGACCTCAGAGATTACAACTGAAATGGAGCTACTCTAGAGGTACCACAGTGCCTACAATTAAAATTAAGCTACACAAGTAATACCACAATTGAAATTGAGCTACACTTTTATTGTAGTTCCCATTCAGTTCTAAGTTCTGAGGTATCAGTTGCATTATTTCATAACATTAATGCCAATTATAAAATTAGCAAAAGGGGTCGGCTAGATCGACAACTGAGGCAGGACATAAATATGGGTGGGGCATAATTGGGGGCAGAGTAAAGGAAGCCTATGACTTCCATTTCTCCGGAGGCCCTGGGTATTGTCAGTCCGCCCCTGTTAGTTCTTATCAGCCATTAAATTTTGTGTTTTGATATAATCCCTCGTGGTAATAGGAATGCTTTGAAAATCTCTCTGGCACTAACAAGGTTAATTGTTCCAGTTTTCCCAAAGCTAATTGCTTGTTCCAATAGGAAGATAGGATTTGCACACACAGACTGAATCCTCGTGGCTTTGGATGTACTGTTTAAAATTCGCCTTTGGTCTCTGTAGGAGCAGCTGCTGTCTTTAACCCAATAAGGATCAGAGCTGTGTGCAACTCCTTGAGTGCCAATGCGTTGCACAACCCTCTGGCTTTTTAAAGGGTTATGTTCTGCACAAACTGTCTTGCATCAAGTGTGGGAACAGAGAGCTCATTGTCCCCTAACAGGATGATTGACCTCATGATAATAGGCCTGTAACCTCTCCTAATAGTAATGCAGACAGATACGCGAGTTAATGGAATCTAAGGCAGCATATGCCAGGGAAAAGCCCCAGGCCTTGGTGTAACTGACTTATTAGGGCTGATTAACATGAGTGGAATTATCATAGTAAAAAGGTGTATGTAGCTGTACAAAGTTACAATACTGAGCACAATGCAGACAATGAATTAGTCATAGATAAACAATGAAAGTAAAGAGTTGATAATGTATATGATTTGCGTCAATGACTGGTGGGGGATAAGGTGACCACATCATAAGGGTCCCTTATTTAACACTTTTAGTGCCTTTCCTGCACTCAAAGGGTTAAAAGGATATGTGGCCACCTTCGGATGGTAGGCATTCCAGTCTCCAACACCTGGAGTGATGAAGGTTGTCTAAGTCTGCTTTTTTTTTTTTTTTTTTTTTTTTAAAGTTTGAAAAACCTTTATTGATTGTCTAATTCTGCTTTACAGCCCGCTGCAGTATTTGGCAGGTTCATTCCCAGCTAAACATCTCTGACTCTCACTTTTCATATGCAAATAAACCTTTGGCTTGTGCTCCCTCAGGCTGTGTTCACACAGGCAACTTTATGGAGTGTTATTAACACTGTGCTAAAAGCATCCATGTTGAGCAGACTGCACTCAGTGGTACTCAGGCTCATGCATTAGACACATTCAGGTTCCAGCCTGCTGATCTACCCAGAGGCCTGTATCCTTTTGAATTCTTGCCAAGTAATGGGTGACCAACAAAACGCCCCAGTAACTATGTCGCCTGGTTGAAAATGGCGACATTTTGTTGTTGAGACATCAGAATGTCAAGTAACCACGCAACATACTTGTATGTAATGGGGCGGAGAGGTGAAAGGGTTAAGATAAAAATCAGCTGTTTTGTTGGTCGCATGCAAGTATGTCCAAATTAACAAGAGCTGGTTCTTTAAAGGGATAGTAATACTTTGTTTTATCTTTATTTTATTTTGTAGGCATTAAAAAACATGAAGAATGATATAAGTCTTATCTCTCAAACCTTTATGGTTTGAGAGATATTCACAAGCAAAGTTTCCCCCTCCCGCCCCTTTTACCTAGTGTAAGCCATCTCTTCTCAGATGTGGAATGCAGTCCATAGACCAGACAGATAACAGAAGGGGACAATCTTCTTCCTATGAGAACAATGAAAGTCCTGCCCCCCTTGACAAGTTTTTCAGGTTTTTCCCTTATCTTAAATGAAGATTGTCCCTCTCTGCAATCTACCTGGGCACCTCCCTTCTGCTCTGGCTGAGCAGTGTTACATCAGTAAAAGGGGCGGGAGGGGGATACTTTGTCATTGAATTACTCTTGAACTATAACTCTGACAGAATTGAAATAACACTCTCCAAAGTCCAAATACTATGATGATTAATTAGAGCTGCATGACCATCTCAGAACTAGTTGAAATTCTCAATAATGTTGGACTTGTTCCGGATAATACTAGTATGGTTATAAGTATCGCTATGTGCATAATGATTTTGGGGGGGGAGTAACTTCCATTTGGGTGATAGTTCTGCTTTAACCTTTGAGTAACACTAAGTTGACGAGACCTTCCCTTTAACCGGGGACACCCAGGGAATAGGCATATTTCAGGACTGCACTGAAATCAAGGCAGCCCTGCAGTATGTATTTTTCCTATGTGTCCCAGGTTAAAGGAGATGTTTGGTCATCCTAATATAACAGAGCAATGTACAACACGTTGCTTCTCGGTGTACTGCACTGGCACTCAAAGGGTTACATTGAATGTCTTTCTTCCCCTCCCCCTTCCCCCATCAGGCCTAAATAACATTGCTCTACAGGGGAGGGGGGGGAGTTGACCCTTTGCATGCCACAGAGATAGTCAAATGACCTGCTTGGCCATCTAACATAGGCTGACCAGATCTCACGCAAAGCAATGTGTTGCGTACCCCTCTGGCACTCAAAGGGTTAAAGAGATAGTAATGTTTCATAATAAAAGCAGCTCTAATTAATCATCATATTATTTGGACTTTGGAGAGTATTATTTCAATTCTGTCAGTCGTAGTTCAAGAGTAATTCAATGACAAAGTATCCCCCTCCCGCCCCTTTTACTGATTTAACATAGCTTACCTCAAAACATCAGGGTGTGTCCAGGTAAATTGCAGAGAGGGACAATCTGCAATTAAGGGAAAAAACCTGAAAAACCTGTCAAGGGGGGCAGGGTTTTAATTGTTCTCCTAGGAAGAAGATTGTCCCCTGCTGTTATCTGTCTGGTCTATGGACTGGATTCCACATCTGAGATGTCTTACACTAGATAAAAGGGGCAGGAGGGGAAACTTTATCACTCAATTACTCTTGATCTACAACTCTCACAGTACTGAAGTTACACTCTCTATGGCTCAGTTGCTATGATGATTAATTGGAGATGCTGTTTTTGTGAAACATTACTATCACTTTAACTGGGGACACATAGGAAATAGCCATTTTGCAGTGCTTCACTGAAATCAATGCAGTTCTGCAGTATGCATTTCTCCTATGCGTCCCCAGTAAAAGGTGAGGTCTGGTCAGCCTAATCTAACACTCAAAGGGATAAACATAAACGACTTCCCAGTTACTGTTGACAATTTAGCTGATTCACGAAATAACAGTTTGGGTGTGTTCACTCTATGTGGGGGCTGGGAGGGAGTTCTGGAAATGTACTGAATATAGGACCTTATGCAGGACGATGGGAGGTACAATCCTGAAAGAAACTACCTGCTTCATGGGGGAGGGGGGAGGACTGAAATTCCATTTGATTTAACCCTGTGAGTGCCAGAGAGGTACGCAAAGCAATGCGTTGCGTATCCTTCTGGCACTCAAAGGCTTAATTTAGGTTTTTAACCCCTTGAATTCTAGAGAGATTTAACCAGGGACACGTAGGAAATAGCCGTTTTGCAGTACTTCACTGAAATCAATGCAGTCCTGCAGTATGCATTTCTCCTACGCGTCCCCGGTTAAAGGTGAGGTCTGGTCAGCCTATTAAACACACTATGAAGCAAATACACTGGCATTGATTCAAAGGGGATCTAAACTACTTGAAGGCTAGAAATGTCTTCACAGTTAAGGTGATCACGTCCCTTTAAATCAGGGACGCTTATTAAAATATCATTCTGCAGGACTGTACAGAAATCAGGGCAACCCGCAGTGTCTGTGCGTTGTTTTTTTTTTATAAGAGTCACTGATTTCAATGTTTAGGTGGCCACTTTATAGTCAATGAATGCCAGAGGGGTGCGCAATTCATTGAGGAATTTTTTGACCCAGAATTTGTTCCTCCCAAGAGTCCCTTTTTAGGAGATATTAGGGGTTCATACCTCCCAAGTGTACCTCTTTAGGAGATATTAGGGGTCCTTACCTCCCAAGTGTCCCTTTTTAGTCAGGACAGTCCTTCTTTAAGACCCAAATCCCTCTGTTCCTCTTTCCCACCCTGATGTCCCTGTGTTTAGGAGATCAGACTGTGTGGTGTGTGTATAAGTGTATCACCCTTGTATCCCTGTGTTTAGAAGATCAGACTGTGTGGCGTGTATATAAGTGTATCACCCTGGTGTCCCTGTGTTTAGGAGATTAGACTGTGTGGTGTGTATAGAAGTGTATCACCCTGGTGTCCCTGTGTTTAGGAGATCAGACTGTGTGGTGTGTGTATATAAGTGTATCACCCTGATGTCCCTGTGTTTAGGAGATCAGACTGTGTGGTGTGTATATAAGTGTATCACCCTGGTGTCCCTGTGTTTAGGAGATCAGACTGTGTGGTGTGTATATAAGTGTATCACCCTGGTGTCCCTGTGTTTAGGAGATCAGACTGTGTGGTGTGTATATAAGTATATCACCCTGGTGTCCCTGTGTTTAGGAGATCAGACTGTGAGGTGTGTATATAAGTGTATCACCCTGGTGTCCCTGTGTTTAGGAGATCAGACTGTGTGGTGAGTATAAAAGTGTATTACCCTGGTGTCCCTGTGTTTAGGAGATCAGACTGTGTGGTGTGTATATAAGTGTATCACCCTGGTGTCCCTGTGTTTAGGAGATTAGACTGTGTGGTGTGTATAGAAGTGTATCACCCTGGTGTCCCTGTGTTTAGGAGATCAGACTGTGTGGTGTGTGTATATAAGTGTATCACCCTGGTGTCCCTGTGCGGTGTGTATATAAGTGTATCACCCTGGTGTCCCTGTGTTTAGGAGATCAGACTGTGTGGTATGTATATAAGTGTATCAACCTGGTGTCCCTGTGTTTAGGAGATCAGACTGTGTGGTGTGTGTATATAAGTGTATCACCCTGGTGTCCCTGTGTTTAGGAGATCAGACTGTGTGGTGTGTGTATATAAGTGTATCACCCTGGTGTCCCTGTGTTTAGGAGATCAGACTGTGTGGTGTGTGTATAGAAGTGTATCACCCTGATGTCCCTGTGTTTAGGAGATCAGACTGTATGGTATGTATATAAGTGTATCACCCTGGTGTCCCTGTGTTTAGGAGATCAGACTATGTGGTGTGTATAGAAGTGTATAGCATTGCTCCTTAGCAATAAAACTCACATTCATATTTGTTTAAACTTCATTATATGTGTTTATAAATTAGCCTGTGTAAATAAAATACTTTTGTTCTTTTCCAAATAATGTATTTGGATTATATAAAGAGCTAGTATCAATAAGTAATGAAGTAACCTAAAATTATTGCTAATAACCCATCAATGCCGACAACACCACCACTAAAACAAAAGTGTGCTTCTTTGGCTATCTGAAATGTTGGGTGGGATAAGAATTGTTCTAGATCTACTTAGCATCTCTTTCTCAATTAGCTAAATTGCTGGACATGTAGGAAGGCTTCTGAATTCCCTTTGTTTGATGACACCATGTGTTCAAAGAACTTTTTCTGGCCGCTAGGGGGCGCTGAATCCTTCCTTTATCTGCATTTTGGCTCATTGAAAAGGACAGAGACCAAAGAACAAATGCAACATGAGGCAAATATAGTTTTTGATACCTTTTATTGGCTAACTAAGCAGATTTAAATGCAAGCTTTCAAGACCTTAGGTCTCTTCCTCAGGCATGTTATACAGATAAATATGAAAACATCTCTCTTAAATAATAAAAGGTATCAAAAACTATATTTGCCTCCTGTATTTCTACGGCTAACACGGTACCAATTCTCATCTGTTATCAAATGCAACATGAAATCCATTTTCAGAGAAGCCAACAAATTCAATCTTTATTTTAGGATGTACTGATTAGTTTAACCCAGAGTTATCCAAACTTTTCTTCCTCAAGGGTCAGACTGAGGAAAGAAGAGTGATTGAGGGACAGAGATCTACTAAGAAAGAAAACAGGACTAAAGATAAACATGCAAAAAAATAAAATAAAATCCAATTATATACAAATCAGTAGCTAGTTAATATTATCCTACAGAGTATTGCATATTTTATACCGACCATTATATGCATACAGTAGCTAGGCTAACAAGCTACCTTACAATGTGCTACATAGCATTACAGTCATCATAGCAGGATGTAATACAATGTTACACTGTTCCTGCAGCATTGAAAGCTCTGTGTGTGTTTGTTTACATTGTATCTTTTATATTATATCCTCAGACCTGCCTTTATGTTCTGTGACACTGAACTGCCTGGATTTCAGTTTCCAGAGAGCTTTCCGGTCTATAGATCCCCTCTGGCACTCAAAGAGCAGGATGTAATATGTAATGATGTGTTGTAATACAATGTTACAGTCTCCCACCAGAAATGAATTCTCTGTGTGATGTAATATTACAGTCTCCCTGTAACGGACCGCAGGCCGTTCCTATAACATTTGCCCTAATACTATCCTCCTAAAAAGGACTGATATTCACGGGGAGTACACGGAGGGAACAGTGTCCTTTGGACTTCCATTGTCGGCCGGATTCCTATTGGCTCATGTGGTTTAAAGGGCTGCCATTGGGATAACATGGCAGAAAGTAGGCGCCCTTCCCATTGGCTGAGCAAGTCCCATTGAAATACAACGGGGATGTCGGCCGTCTCCTGATTGGTCACTGACGCCAGGACATATTTAAAGGGACTCCCTTAGTGTAACATGGGGAAATGTAGGCGGCCACGGGATTGGCTGCCTGAAGCCAGTAGCTCGGCAGCCCATTGGCTGAAAAGATGAAGCGGCCAATTCAAAGGTGCCTCTAAGTCTGGGCTCTATTGTTCCCTGGACTCCCTGAACCCATTGTATGTGAATGTCAGCCCTTTGTTCCCTTTTATGTTCCCTTAACCTCATCAGGGTTTCCCATTGTATTCATGTTCAGTACTTTGTATGTTTATTTTGATGAAGTTACAATAATACTGTTAACCCTGCATAAAAGAGCTGAGTTCAGTCAGAAATAAACAGTTCCAGTTTGCACTTCAACCGTGTCCTGTACGTTGCTTTGGGGAAGGTATCAAGGGTCTTGTCTTGACCCCCTTTCTGAGGGATTCCTGGAGTGTGTGAGAGGGAGCCAGCTGCTACATTGTAACCGGCAATCAGCCTGACAGACCCGGCAGAACGAGCTATGTCCATCCGCGGACTTAGGATCTCGTTACACTCCCTACAGCACTGAATAATCTGTGTGATGTAATACAATGTTAGTCTCCCTGCAGTACTGAATTCTCTGTGTGATGTAATACAATGTTAGTCTCCCTGCAGTACTGAATTCTCTGTGTGATGTAATACAATGTTAGTCTCCCTGCCACACTGAATGCTCTGTGTGATGTAATATTACAGTCTCCCTACAGCACTGAATACTCTTTGTGATGTAATATGTAATGTTACAGTCCCCCTGCAGTACTGAATGCTCTGTGTGATGTAATACAATGTAACAGTCTGCAGCACTGAATGATCTGTTTGATATAATACAATGTTACAGTCTCCCTGTAGCACTGAATGACTGTGTGATGTAATAAAATGTTACACTCTCCCTGCAGCACTGAATGCTCTGTGTGATGTAATACAATGTTACAGTCTCCCCACAGCACTGAATGCTCTGTGTGATGTAATATAATGTTACAGTCTCCCCACAGCACTGAATGCTCTGTGTGATGTAATACAATGTTACCCTCTCCCTGCAGCACTGAATACTCTGTGTGATGTTATACAATGTTACCCTCTCCCTGCAGCATAGAATGCTATGTGTGATGTAGTACAATGTTACACTCTTCTGTACCACTGAATGCTCTGTGTGATGTAGTACAATGTTACACTCTCCTACAGCACTGAATGCTCTGAGTGATGAAATACAACGTTACACATTTACTGTAATATTGAATGCTCTGTGTGATAGAATTTTACTTTCTTTATTTTTTTTTTTACATTACGTCACTAGACCCGAGTTCACTGACAGAAAACTATCTGCAAACAGATCCAGGGAGTTCACTGTCAGGGACATAAAAGTGAAAGAAAAAAAATTATAGGTAATGATGAAAAAAAATAATACTAAAATATAGGTCATTTGACTTTACAAATTGTCTGATTGTTAAAGATTTAGTAATTGTTGTGTTTTGCAGCAGATCACAGCTTCATTGTTTAACCCTTTGAATGTCAGTGGGGTTTGCATTGCTCATCCCTTCAGCACTCTAAGGGTTAACAGAATGTGTATGTTTAATTGTCCCCCCTGTAACTCATTGGGTGATACAGGGGTTTCCAGTGTATTGCTTAGCAAAGGGTTAACTGTAAATGGACAAAAATGCACTCTTTTCATTTCCTTGGGCCACTTTAACCCTTTCAGTGCCCAAGAGCCCTACACATTTAAACTGTGATGCTTTTTTTATGAGTGACCCAAAAGAGGGTTAACGGAATACTCATTAGGCGCTTCCAACCCCAACCCCAAGTTTA
This sequence comes from Rhinophrynus dorsalis, assembly GCA_037306005.1. Classification (NCBI taxonomy): domain Eukaryota; kingdom Metazoa; phylum Chordata; class Amphibia; order Anura; family Rhinophrynidae; genus Rhinophrynus; species Rhinophrynus dorsalis. The sequence goes on from CM074727.1 coordinate 162,853,657, forward strand.
TTCCATAAGCTAAAGAGGTTCAAATAGAGCAAACCAGCGGCGCTGGCTTCAGTGGGGCTTTTAACCCATTGGATGCTAGAGATCTTGAATGTATTGCTTTGCAAGATGTTAGCAACACCATTTCAATGAATAGGGATTTGGAGAATTTTTAGTTATCCGCCCTATGGTTAATGTGACCGGACAAAAAGTCCTTCATTAAAATGGCTACTTAACCCTTTGAGTGACAGAGATTTATCTAATGCATCGCATTAACTAATGACAAAAAGTCCTTCATTAAAACGGCTACTTAACCCTTTGAGAGTTATCTAATGCATTGCATTAACTAATTCATCTGGTACTCGAATGGTTAATAAATCTCCAACAGCAAGACTGCACAGGAACCGGTGAAGCTGCACTGTATGCATTTTATTATCAATGGTATTAACCCTTTGAGTGCCAGAGGGGTATCCAACCCCTCTGGCACTCAAAGGGTTACATTGACAATCTGGAACATAGTGAAGAGGTGGCTCCGGAACTGCTCTTGCTTAGCTTATGGAATACGACCCAATGCTCTGTGGTTGCCTGGACAACTCTGAATGCAGAGCTAATTGTCACCTAACAGCTGCCAGACACAGAGCTTCTTACACGGTCTTGAGGTCATTGCAATATCACTGAGATTATTTCAGTTCCGCGATACAGGGGCTATTACCCAGAGAGAGATTTTTACAGGAAATCGGGGGGAGATTTATAAAAGTGGAGTTAAGCAAAAAGAAGCATTAAAATGGCTGTAACAGTGTCTTCGACAGTTTAGGAGGGCTTTACACTATTTAATAAGTTTAAAAAGAAAATGGAGTAACAGCGTTAGTAAAAAGTTGCTCAGTGAATTTATAAAGAATTGTCACTTTTGTGGCGAGTTTGCAACAGAATTTTAACACCAGGTATATGTTGTCCGTAAGCATTCCACCGTTAATATCAGAGTCATAACGCCATATTTATAAAAACACCTTAAATCATTTATAAATCAGCCCTAACGTTATCTCCAGTTGCCATAACTTAACCCCTTAACAACCGGCCGTGCAGGCACACGGAGCATTTTTTTTTTTTTTTTTTTTAATTCTGATTCTGGACTCCCCGAACGGCGTGCAGCCGCGGGGGGAGCCCGGAATTCCATGACGGTTATAGTACGTCATGGGTCGTTAAGTCAGGTCTACCCATAACGTACTATGACCGTCAAGGGTCGTTAAGGGGTTAAGGACTATTCCTTAAAATGTACCACAAATGTTTTTTTTTTTTTATAAATCTCCCCCATTATCACCTAAAATATTTTCTCTTTTTTTAACTCTTAAAAAGGACCGTATCACCATATCTGTGAACTTCCAAAATGAGCTAACCCTGAGATAAAGTTCTGAATGGTGTAGTTTCTAGTTGATGTGCTTGCTTACTTTAACCAATCTTCATGGAACACTAAGCATGTTACAACTTAGAGATATGACTGCTTGATATGGGCATCCACATACATTTTAATGGGGGAGGGGCAATGCCTTAATATGACCCCCAGGCAGGGCTGGATTTACATCTCAGGCGCCCCTAGGCACAATACCCTCCGGCGCCCCTAGCCCCACCTTTGCCCGGCAGCGTAGTGATGATGTCACAGGGGGTCCCGGCGGGCGGCAAGACCAATGGAGTCTGGAGGCAGTGGCACGCAGGAGCAGCAGTGGGGCGGTCCGGCAGCATGGGCACAGCCATGGTTACAATGGGGAACATGTTACTGTCTCATGTGCACATGTGCCCTGAAGGGCGAGCGAGCACAGGCGACTGCTCACAGCATAGTTACTTTTAAATTAAGTGGCAGTGTGGCACAGCATTACTTATTATGCACTTTGGGTGGAATGTGGGCGTGACAAGGCCTTTGCCAGGCGCCCCTGAAAATCCGGCACCCTAGGCAAGTGCCTTGTCTGCCTATTGACAAATCCGGGCCTGCCCCCAGGCCAGCCTGTCCAGCCCTATGTTTTGTGGAGGGGGCAAGTGTCTCCCCCAATACCCATTTCTCTTGATCAACACATATAAGCAGGACTTCTTAATTTGTCAGTATACTATTTAAGAAGCTGATTTAGGCTAAAAGTATTTGATCATGAGTAAGCACATAACACGTGAAACGCGTTGATCAATGTAAGGTTACATAATTGCATCTACTGATGTGCGGCTCACAGATATGAGTCTTTCCATATGGTTGAAGAATTTGTGAAAATATCCACTTTGGTGGTACATTTCATGTTTTTATGATTATGAATAAAGTTGTTTTTTATACCTGCGGACAAAACTTTGGATGCGCGGTTTATTGAAGTAATATAAATGTGCTAACTTAAAGGGGAACTACCACCCCACAAATTTGTTTTATTAATCCAGTCCCCATCTGGCGAGTCGATGCTTAGTAGCGCTAGTCGCCAGAAATATTACCTGGTTTAAAAGATTTTCGACTTATTCGGAGGCTGACAGTAGCAGGAAGCACGGACATCTTGCCATAGTGACGGCCGGCTCCAAAAGGGACTGACAGCGCAGGCGCACGGACGTCAGTATGGCAAGATGTCCGTGCTTCCTGCTACTGTCAGCCTCGGAACAATTGTAAAATCAGTTAAACCAGGTAATAATTCTGGCGACTAGCGCTACTAAGCATCTAGTCGCCAGATGGGGACTGGATTAAGACAAAGATTTTGTGGGGTGGTAGTTCCCCTTTAAGCAAATGGGGAAAGCTTAAATTAACACACCCGTGTCGTTGTCCTATTGTTTCACTATAAGATAGGCGCTGGTATAACATTGTATCGAGACTGCTGTTCAACTCTGGTAACTAAAATTAAAGTGATACAGTCCATGAATTGGAGGTAAGAGCTGCTGGTTTATGTGTAGTGTTAGTTACACTAAAAGTGCCCATAGATAGTGTGATTCTGTCTGCTGATTCCATCCAATCTGGTCAAAATCAGCCAAACTGGCCAGTTATCTCACTGTGTATGGGCTACATAAATCAAATCAGGTCAAACAAATTGGTGATTTGAGTCAGTCAGCTCAGCTTGAAAATGTTGATGACTTGGTGATCAGATCACTGTGTGTGTGACCTCAATAGACAAAACCACAGCAAACTTCCATAGGCCAGTGACAGGTCATTCCAATCTGATCATAAACATAGTAACATAATTGATGGTGCTGAAAAAAAACAAGCGTCCATCAAGTCAAGCCCATGCCAAATCACGCCTGTCATAATTCTCAGTATTGTTCTGTGCTAGATAGGTACCCATTACTTTTTTTAAAGCAGTTACAGTATCTGCAAACACAGCATCATGAGGGAAAGGATTCCACAGCTTTACCACCCTTACTATAAAAAAAATCCCTGCCTTTGTTTTAGTCAAAAGTGCCTGTCCTCTAGTCTTCATGGATGACCTCATATTCTTAGCTCAGGTGTATACATACACCCAAACATATAAACAGACAATCCAATTTCAGATTGCCTTGTTTTGCCTTGAATTTTGTCTCAGTCTATGTATAAAATATGTCACATTTTTAAGATCGCATTTTGCACGTTTTATCCCTTTAAAGGGATAGTAATGTTTCATAATAAAAGCAGCTCTAATTAATCATCATAGTATTTGGACTTTGGAGAGTGTTATTTCAATTCTGTCAGAGTTGTAGTTCAAGAGTAATTCAATAACAAAGTATCCCCCTCCCGCCCCTTTTACTGATGTAACACTGTTCAGCCAGAGCAGAAGGGAGGTGCCCAGGTAGATTGCAGAGAGGGACAATCTTCAACTAAGATAAGAGAAAAACCTGAAAAACTTGTCAAGGGGGGCAGGGCTTTCATTGTTTTCATAGGAAGAAGATTATCCCCTTCTGTTATCTGTCTGGTCTATGGACTGCATTCCACATCTGAGAAGAGATGGCTTACACTAGGTAAAAGGGACGGGAGGGGAAACTTTGCTTGTGAATATCTCTCAAACCATAAATGTTTGAGAGATAAGGCTTATATCGTTCTTCATGTTTTTTTAATACCTACAAAATAAAATAAAGATAAAACAAATTATTACTATCCCTTTAAGCTTATTGTATTAGGCATGCATAAAACTCAAGCAAACATATTTATAGATATGATGTAAGACTTTGAGGGCACTGAACCCATTATTGTGTTTGCCTTAAATGCATTTGTATACATATTATCTACTGATTCATAGCTTGTGCAATTTTTTTTTGTTTTGTTTTTTGTTGTTTTTTTTTCCACCATTTTCTGCTGCTGCAACAGTGTCGTCCATATGAGAGGGACCTAAATAAGATCATACAGGAAGCACACACTGAACCTTCTCACTATGAGATTGCTTCACAATGATCTGGACACCCCTCTGGCAGTGAAGGGGTTAAAACCCTAGACGTCACCAAGGACAAATCCTGACCATTTCCAGGTATGCCTATCACATAAAACTAACTCAGGGCTTTTCAACATTCATTTACATATTTAATCATCCATCTTTATTTAGAATACACATTTTAAATGGTAGATTATGCTAATTAAGGCAGGAACTTCCTGTTTTAGCCCTATATTACCTCCCCCACTCACTTAAATGTAACAGTTTCAATGCCAGGGGATGTCAGTGAGTGAGATGTAATGTAAAGCTCAGACAGGATGTTATGCAGTATCACTGAAATATAAATAACATGTTTTCAAATAAAAATGTCTAATACAACACACAGGTGATTTTGAAAACGCTTTCATAATCATCAGCACTGTTAGGGAACAGGTATACAGTATGTGGCTTTATCCGGATAACCCACGGTAGTGATTCTCAACTCCATACTTGGAGAAACACAGCAGGTCAGGTTTGACCCCTTAACAACCATCTGCCATAGCACATGGATGGTGGTTAAGGACCATGAACCAGGACAGTCACTGGTCCTTAAAGGGATAGTAATACTTATGATCATACCTGGGAACTTTCAGTTGAGGGCTACCCGGAGGGTAGTCCTCTGTTCAGCAGGGGGTAACAAAAATGACGCTAATCGCATCAAAAAGGGGCGGGGCTTAACTCGAGTGTTGGGGGGGGATTTAACCCTTTGAGTGCCAGAGTGGTACGGAACGCATTGCAAAGCAATGCATTCCGTACCACTCTGGCACTCAGAGGGGTAAATGTGTCACACAGAAGGCTGGGGACGGAGGCACAACGGGAGAAAAAGCAGATGTGGCAGAGTTTCAATAGAAACTCTCCACATCCGGAGGAATCAGCCTCTGCCCCGGAGACCCGGTAAAGCTCTGTCAGAACCGGAGTCTCCGGGGCAAATCTGGAGAGTTCCCAGGTATGCTTATGATGTAAAAAAATATATGTTGTAGGGTTTATACCCCTGAGTAAAACAAGGGTACTCCCACTGCTGAGAGATATTTTATTAAAAAATTATAACAGCTCAAACATTAATTTTTTAGGTGCAATATCACAGTGGCCTGAAAATTTACAGTGGCGCTGTTGCTACATCATCCTATGGAGATTTATGGTCTACAGACCAGAGTTATCCATAGGATGGTGTAGCAACAGCGCCACTGTAAATTTTCAGGCCACTGTTATATTACACCTAAAAAATTCAAATTTGAACTGTTATCATTTTTTAATAAAATATCTCTCAATAGTGGGAGTACCCTTGTTTTACTCAGGGAGATAAACCCTACAACATATATTTTTTTTTACATTTTAAGTATTACTATCCCTTTAAGTTAGGCTGACCAGATCTCACCTTTAACTGGGACATATAGGAAATAGGCATATTTCAGTACTTTACTGAAATCAAAGTAGTCCTGCAATATGCATTTTCCTATGCGTCCCCGGTTAAAGGTGAGGTCTGGTCAGCCTACTTTAAGTGCTAGACCAGGCATGTCAAGGGTCCTTAAGAGTTTAATAATATCCGTATCTAGGTACAGACAGATATGACAAAGGAATGGAGATCCTGAAACCCTGACGTGTTGGCACAGTCTGAAGACTAACATTAGGAAACAGCGGCCTAGAGCGGAAGTAGGTAATCTTTGGTTCTCCACCTTTTGGGACTAGAACTCCCATCATCCCAAAACGAACCAGTGGGATATTGCACAAGAAGAAGGATGACAAAGACCATGAACAGGCCAGGATTTAACCCTTTGATTGACAGAGGGGTGTGCAGTACGTTGTTTGCAAAGCGTTGTGTGCTCCTCTGTTTCAGCACAGGTGAGTCAGTCAAAATGAGTGAGTCACTGATTAACTCACCTGTTCTTATTCAAAAACACTAACACCTAATAATTAACCCTCATTTACCTAAATCTTGGCAGAAAATCTTAATGACCAGCATGAATCAGTTCTCCTAGGATTGATTCCTCAGACTGAATCTCTAATTAGTGCTGGATATCATCTCCATGGGGGCCGACATGTTTATTTCTTGTCAGTTTCCAAAACCACAAACTTTTCCCACTGAAGTTCCCTGTCCCATCAAGAACACAATTTGAAAGTTTGGGATCCTGGAATATTAACCCTTTGAGTGCCAGAGGGGTAAGCAATGCATTGCATACCCCTCTTGCACTCAAAGGGTTAATCCCAGTATTAATTCAAGATCTTGAAGAAACCGTTTGAAGTAATGATTCTTAGTGGCAATTCAGAGGGTTTTTTTTGCTCCGATTAATCTCTGTGGTAATTGCCAACAAGTAACCAGAGTCTACACATGCATTAAAATTTCACGTTTAGAATTAGATTTTCAGAATCTAACATAATATAACTACGTTTTGTAGATGCTACTTGGAAAAACAGAATATTTATAATGATATAACCCAATTTCATTTTGGTGTTAATGCTTCTTTAATCTCCGACTACTTCGGGCACTGAAATAGATCAGTTATTATTAACGAGGTAGATTTATTGCTTTTATCCCACGAACAAAGAGGCATCATTTCATATGCAAAAGGAAAATGTAAGCATGTGATTTAGAGCTGTGGTATGATTCAGTGGCACCAGTTCATATTTACTAGGGATCTGAGTCATACAGTGGGTGTCTAATGTTACCTGCAAAATCACTGCTGGCTCTGTGATCTTACCAGTGGCTCAGCTGTCAGAATAGCTGACTTCACAATGACTCAGACAAAAGACCATAAATGGGGTGGGTTCTTCTGATTAACAGTATTGTTAAAAAAAATGCAAGATACTGTATCATTGAAATCTATGTTGACGTTCACACTGGCAATTATGATGCAACTTTGGTGCATTCAGAATAGGGAAGCATGCCAAATCTGCATGGTGGTCTATGAGATGCCACACAGGTCATCCACATGGGCAATACTGGAACTTGGGATGCAGTATGTAACCTGCATTGAGTGGCAGACCACGTGGATGGCATCCCATAACATTCAGTTGATAGTCATGTGGGCCAGACCCAGTCACACCTCTGGCAGGCCCCTAGTGAATGAGGATCACAAGACAGGGTATAACTACAGGGGCTTCAGAGGGTGGCGTTGTACTCGGACCCAGCATCCAAGGGACCCCATCTGTCCCAGTGTCTAGTCTAGTTATTCCTCTCTGAATATATTTCTGTATTGTTAGGAATGGAGGTAGCTAGACTGTAGCTTTCAAGATGGCAGTCAGCCAATACATACTCTGCAATAACATTGTCTCAGACCAAGTGCTCTAGCCCTTAGGACAATAAGCCACCCCAAGAGATCATCAGTACTGAGGGCATTGTCTGGAACATATAATGGCAAATGGGAGATGGGTTAGCCATTGTTTACATGGAGATTGTTGGCAGGACCCTGGTGGTATCAAACACTAAGTCTACTTATTAACTGATCTGGGTGCAGCTCATCTCTTGACTTGGTTGTGGGACCTCCAGGGACATAAGCAGGGGGTAATCTGAGCTGTTAATTAAGAGGGAGTGCTAGGACTGTGGGACATATATAATGGGGTCTGATGTGCTATTTGTTGTGATTGTGCAGGTAGTGGGGGGAAGGTGAGTCCAAGCTTTTGCTATACGCCTACACCCCCAGGCTGTTATATTGGATGCAAAATAAATATCTTGTTCGTGAACATCATCCCGAACTGGACTCATTATTGGGGAAGACTCTAAGACTCCATGGGGGAGTCTATTCCAGCAAGGGACTTCCATCACAACCTGATGTCATGATAGTTAGTCTGTTCTGTGTTTGACCCCTTAACGACCCTTGACGGTCATAGTACATGATGAGTAGAGCTGACTTAACGACCCATGACGTACTATGACCATCATGGAATTCCAGGCTTCCTCCGCGGCTGCACGCCATTTAGGGAGTCCGGAACCGTAATTTGAAGAAAAAAAAAATGCTCCGTGGTCCTTAAGTGACCGCGACATGCCGATCGGCCAGTCTTTAAGGGGTTAAAAAAAAACATGAAGAATGATATAAGTCTTATCTCTCAAACCTTTATGGTTTAAGAGATATTCACAAACAAAGTATCCCCCCCCTGTTCAACCAGATCAGAAGGGAGGTGCCCAGGTAGACTGCAGAGAGGGACAATCTTCAATTAAGATAAGGGAAAAAGCTGAAAAACTTGTCAAGGGGGGAAGGGCTTTCATTGTTTTCATACAAAGAAAATTGTCCCCTTCTGTTATCTGTCCTGTCATACAACCAGACTCACATCTGAGAAGAGTTGGCTTACACTAGGAAAAAGGGGCGGGGAGGGGAACTTTGCTTGTGAATATCTCATAAACCATAAAGGTTTGAGAGATAAGACTTATATCATTCTTCATGTTTTTTTAATGCCTACAAAATAAAATAAAGTTAAAACGAAGTATTACTATCCCTTTAAGGTGTTAAATGCTTGTATTGTATATGCTTTCCAAGACATACTTAACCCCTTAACAACTCTTGATGTGCCGGGACCGTCACACCAGTTCCAGCACTTAATGAACGGTAACTAGGCTGACCAGACTGTCCCTTTAACTGGGGGCACATAGGAAATAGGCATATTTCAGGACTGCACTGAAATCAAAGCAGCCCTGTAGCATGCATTTTTCATATGTGTCACCGGTTAAAGGTGTAGTCTGGTCACCCTACTGGTGACGGTCCTGGCACGTCATGGAATCCATTAAGACAAAATTAAATGGTCGTTAATGGCCATCCACGCGCCGTGTCGGACAGTCGTTAAGGGGTTAAAAATAAGAGAAATCTTAAATGTATTCTTCTTAGTAAAAATGTTTTCTAAAGGAAATCCATTCTTTGGGAGTGGTGAGACTCTGGCTACAGTTCTTCATAGAATGTGATAATGATGGCTTCATCTCCTCTTGACAGATTAACACTTTGAGTGCCAGAGGTGTATCCAATGCATTGCGAAAGCAATGCATTGGATACCCCTCTGGCACTCAAAGGGTTAACGTTTATAACATTTGAACAAAAAAATTGTCTGCACTGCAAGTGCCTTGTTTTACTCCACAGGAAGTGATCTACAATCAGTTTGGTGACATGTCCCTTTAAATCATTCTTCAGCACTGCACAGGAGTCAGTGCAACCCTGGAGTCGGTATTTTTAATGTGTCCCTGATTTAAAGAAATATATGCTCACTTTACTGACACTATGTTATTGAAATAATAAAGTTTTACCATTTCTGTATCATAGGACCCAAAATGTTGCAATGGTTATACATTTTATTTAATACTTTCCATTAACACCTTGGATGCCATTGAAGTCTCTAATGCATTGCATGATAATCATACCTGGGAACTTCCAGTTGAGGGCTACCCGGAGGGTAGTCCTCTGTTCACCAGGGGGTGACAAAAATGACGCTAATCGCGTCAAAAAGGGGCGGGGCTTGCCGCGAGTGAGGGGGGGACTTAACCCTTTGAGTGCCAGAGTGGTACGGAATGCATTGCAAAGCAATGCATTCCTTACCACTCTGGCACTCAGAGGGTTAAAGGTGTCACACAGAAGGCTGGGGACTGAGGATCAGCTGGAGAAAAAGCGGATGTGGCAGAGTTTCAATAGAAACTCTCCACATCCGGAGGAATCAGCCTCTGCCCCGGAGACCCGGTAAAGTTCTGTCAGAACCGGAGTCTCCGGGGCAAATCCGGAGAGTTCCCAGGTATGATGATAATGAGTTGGAGATCTCTCTAGCATCCAAAGGTTTAAAATGACAGTCAGCCTTGTTTTTTACTATCTATAGGCTACCAGTGCATACAATGTAAAGTCAAATTGCCTATATTTTTATTATTATAACAATAATTATTATATCATTTTTTCATCTTCACCTGTGTTCTTTTCACAGTTGTGTACCTGTAAGTGAGCTCTCTGAATCTGTTTCCAGAGAGGTTTCGGTCAGGGATTGTGAAAGTAAAGCGATTACAAGAATGTACAAAAGATAGAGTGAAAAAAAAGGGCAAGTGACACAATGTAGAAAAACTGTCTACAGCATGTTTATTGCTTAGTGTGCAGAAAGACTGCAACATTGTATAAATGTGTCTGCTTTCACACTGACTGAAACCTCTCTGGAAATAGATAAAGGGTTAATGTCCAGTGACATCAAAGTGAGAAATAGGTGAAATGATAAAAATGAATAAAGAATTAGTAATCAAATTGTCTTCACATATTTTCAGATTATGCAATCAGAATGGAGGTGGAGTGTCTCTTTAAGAAACATCAGGTGTTGCCGTTACAAGAAATGCAACCCTTCTCTCCGTCTCACATACACTGCAGCCCCCCCCCCTTTCTTCTGAACTCAAACAGCTGTTGGGAATGGGGGGTGAATTAACACAGGTGATGAAATACAAGCCCAGACCTACTGATGCAACCAGGAATGGGGGATGGAGATGTGCAATCCCCCATAGACTCTATAAAATTAGTTCCAAGAACCTGATTAAGCACTGGTGTGGCTGGCACATAGTGTGTGATAAAATGATGTGCACTGGGTGTCTGTTATACATACTGTTATGGGTGACCTATTGTAGGCTGACCAGATCTCACCTTTAACCGGGGACACATAGAAAATAGCCATTTTGCACTACTTCACTGAAATCAATGCAGTCCTGCAGTATGCATTTCTCCTATGCATCCCTGGTTAAAGGTGAGGTCTGGTCAGCCTAACCTATTCATATCTGCAGCTTTGATGGGATGATACACAGATTAACACTGTGTGTTAGGTCTCATACAAGACAGAACAGTTACAGCCTCCTGTTACACTCCTGTATTTTATGTACTTGCATTCACCTTCTCCTGTGTTCCCCCACTAATCTGGAAGAAGGAGAGGCACATCTACTGACCTGCCCATGCGCTTGCCAGCTAGTAATATGGTGAACACATCACCCAAGAGAATTGGCTTTTCACTGGAGGTTGAAATGAGGATCACAGCCTGTAACACTGATAGATTGAAAGGTGTGGCTGGGACCTCACAGGCCGCTGTGCAGACCTGCCTTACTGCAATGTTACGGTGACCCCTCAGGAATACAGTAGGCTGATCAGACCTCACCTTTAACTGGGGACGCATAGAAAAAATGCATACTGCAGGACTGCTTTGATTTCAGTGAAGGCCTAAAATATGCCTATTCCCTATGTGTCCCCGGGTAAAGGCGAGGTCTGGTCACCCTAGAATACAGTAAAGTTGCAGGCTGCTGGACTTTGGTGGACTCATATGAGGTCATAGTGTTTCATGTGAAACCCATCAGCCCCCAGCATGTTCCCTTTCAGCATGGGTAACATAGCCAACATAGCATTGCTCTGGTTTCTGTAAAAGGGGCCTTAAAGCTGAACTATCACCCCAAATAAAGTCCCCCCTCCCCCAATAATTATTCATATAGTGATAAGCTTAGAAACAGTACTATTCTCCAGCATAAGTACAGCGTTATTAAGAAATCCTACTTGATCTGAGACTGACGGGCAGGCTTCTTGCTTTAGAGGCATCTGCACTCCTGCGCCGTCAGTCACTTCCTGTTACCTTAAGGTACAAAGCAGCGCCTCCTAGAGGAGACTGGGATGGACAGCACAGGTGCGCAGATGTCTCTAAGCCAAGATATGTGCGCTGATACCTGCCTGTACGTCTCGATCAATTAGGATATTTTAAAGCGGAACTTTCACTCTCTATAAAGTTTCCTTCCAATAATTAGGCATACGGCAACTAGTTTCAAAATAGTGTTATTATCTCTCATAATTACCCGGTTCTGAAGTCATCCTTAGTCTTAGGAGAATGACAGCCAAGCTTCTTGCTCTAGTGCGTCTGTTCTCCTTCCGGTACCTTAAGGCACAGTGCAGCGCCTCCTAGAGGAGACCGGGACTGACAGTGCAGACGGACAGACATCTCTAAGACAAGATGTCTGCACTTATCCCGGCTTCCGGTTTTCGAAGATTAAGAATTACTTCAGATCCGGGTACTTATGAAGTAATTATAAATAAATATTATAAATAGCAGTATTATGAAGCTGGTCTCCATATGCCTCATTATTGGAGGGCGACTTTATAGAGAGTGAAAGGTCCACTTTAATAACACTGTACTTATGGTGCATAATAGTACTAAATGTATGCTTATTGCTATATGACTAATTATTGGGGGGAATTTATTTGGGGTGATAGTTCCACTTTAAACTAGACTGACCCGAACTCACCTTTATCCCTTTCAGTGTGAGAGGGGTATACAGTGCACTGACATGCAATGTGCTTATACAGTGCACTGACATGTAATGTGCTGGATACCCCTCTGGCGTTAATTGTGGATACATATGGGAATTGCATTCTGTAGGGCTGCTTTGATTTCAGTCCCTTACTCATACAAAGTTCAGTTAAAGGGACTGTAATGTCCCATAAAAACCTTTTATAGTTTTATAGAGCCTTAGAAAATAAGTAGAATGGTGCAAACCCTATAGATATAGGGATTCAAAGTTCCCCCTCCCCTTAATCTGATGTCGGCTGTAAAGCTGACAGGAGGAGAATCGAGTCGTACGACTGGAGGAGGCTCTGCAGCAGAGCCGAGATCGCCTTATCTATAAAGAATTCATTCACTGGAAATGTCTACAAAGTGTGCTTGCAAACCACATTTTCGCATATGCGTATACGAGTGTTTTTCCCATGATGGACCAATTTACGCATGTTTCCCTGCTTTGCATACGCAAAGAAGGGAAACACGCGAAATCAATGATGCATACCTGAAGGTATCCATCAATTATTGCGGTGAAGAGCGGTGTATTTAATACTCTTCTCTTCCCACAATTTGATGAATCCGAGCCTAAGAGTTCTCCAGCTTTGGAGATCTTAGTGCCTAGGATCCATAGATTAATACAGGAACAGGAGAAGTGATGTCACTGGAGAAGTTATCTCCACTGTATCACCTCTATATCATTCCATAGTGATAACCCTCCATTGTATCATTCTGTGTACATTGTTACAGACAAAGCTGGGAGCAGCTGAAAAAAAAAACACATATAAAATCTTATATACACAGAAGGGCCCCGGGGCCAAAAGGGAAAAAAAAAAATCACATTTTGACTTTTATACTTAAGATTTTGACTTTAAAATTTGAAATTCTGACTTTCAAAAACTGACTCTTTTAAGGTGAAAATGATGATGTTTTAAGACGGAATTTCGATTTTTAAAGTTCAAATTTTACATTTAACCCCTTAAGGACCAGCGGTCCCGGGGTGTCTGGTCCTTTAAGGACCAGATAGGGAAGTTCGATGTGCCACCCCATGTGACTGATCATGTGGGGCGGCACGCCGAACGAGGGACTGAAAGGGATAGTAATACTTCGTTTTAACTTTATTTTATTTTGTAGGCATTAAAAAAAACATGAAGAACGATATAAGTCTTATCTCTCAAACCTTTATGGTTTATGAGATATTCACAAGCAAAGTTTCCCCCTCCCACCCCTGAGAGATCAGACTTATATCATTCTTCATGTTTTTTTTAATGCCTACAAAATAAAATAAAGTTAAAACGAAGTATTACTATCTCTTGAAAGAGATCACTCCGGTCTTGGAGCGATCAACTTCAGTCCCCAGTATTAGTCACCGCGCTCCTACAGGAGCGCGGTGAGCAAAAGTATGTGACGTACCAGGACCGTCACTGGTCCTTAAGTGCCAGACCAGCGTGACGGTCTGGGTATGTCACCGGATGTGAAGGGGTTAAAATGAAACATTTAAAAAAATGTTTTTTTTTTCTCTTGGCCCCAGGGATTTTCAGTATATATGTGTCAAAAATGGAATTTGTATTATAAATGCTTTCAGATAAAGGCAACTCTTTTTTAAATCTTTACTGTTCTTCAGTTCCCTGTTTTGCGTTGTGCACTTGTATCACAAGAACGATCCTCAATATTGTTCTTTCATTCTCCATGACGAACCTTAACGCCTGGCCTGTGACTTCCCTTCACCCATTCCAGGAGTGGTGTAGGTGTTGATAAGACTATCAGGCAGTGGTGTAAATTACAGCCTGGCTCTTTAGCATGTAGACAACACAGGCTGTGAACCAGTTTATCCGGTTCTATAAATTGGATTTGACTCCTTCAGCTGCTAAAATAAAAATAAGAGACGGCCACGCTGATGTAATAAGACAGTGACAGAATTCTGGAGCAATCTAACTGTACCACGGTGAAGCAATGACAACTCCCAGTGATTTAAAGTGGAACTATGACCCCAAATAAGTCCTTCCCCAATAATTAGTCATATAGAGATAAGCTTAGAAATAGTATTATGCAACATAAGTCTTCTGCAACTGACAGGCAGGCTTCTGAGCAGTTCCTTCCTGTTACATTAAAGGGATACAAATACTTTATTATTACTATCCCTCATATTGTAGGTATTTGCAAAATAGTTAATAGCCCCCAGGTTCATCTCTCAAACCTTAATGGTTTGAGAGATAACCAAAGGCAAAATCCCCCCCCCCCTTCCAGTTGTGCTGACTGCAGGGGAAGTCTGTTGTATGACAGGCTTGTGGCTCTGCAGCTGAGCCGAGATCCCGTTAGTGAAGAAGAATTATTTCACTGAAACGGTCTTTTACATGTGCTTGGTTTGTGATTGGTTTGCAAGCATATGTAGAAGACTGTTTCAGTGAAATAATTCTTTGTCACTAACACGATTGTGGCTGTGCTGCAGAACCGCCTGATGAAAATCAGACCAGATATCCCTGCAGTCAGTACAACGCTGACTTCAGGGAAGGGGGAGGGGGGAACTTTGCCTTTGGTTATCTCTCAAACCATAAAGTTTTGCGAGATGAACCTGGGGGCTATTAACTTATTTTGTAAATACCTACAATATGAGTAATAATAAAGTATTACTATCCCTTTAAGGTACAATGCAGCTCCTCCTAGTGGAGACCAGAACGGACAACGCAGGCGCGCAGATCTCTAAAAGCCAAGATGTCATGCTGATGCCTGGCCATCAGTCTTAGATGAAGTAGGATTTCTTAATCGCTTTATGGCTAATTAATGGGGGGCTGTATTTCGGGTCATAGTTCTGATTTATTTGGAATTTTTGAACTCTTGAATGCTAGAGAGGTCTCCAACACATTTGTTAAAAGTCTGACAAAGCCTCACTTAAGTCAGTTTTGGAAAAATGATTTATACTCTACGGTGAAAATGCTGTGCACAGGATTTGCTGCACGTTATCCTCTTAAATCAGCTGCACACAGGATAATGTACTTAGATGAACCTGAGAAAATCAGCTGTGCCATAGAGGACAAATACAAATTCCCCAACTGTCCTTTGATTTAATTTTTAACTACTGTAAAAATCCCACATTTATTTAAATGGGTCATTTAAATTCCAGAGAAGTCTCCAATAGAATGTGAAGTAAGCTGCATCTTTACTGCTTCATCACAAGTGTTTACTTCATAACAAGTGGGTTGGGAAATCATCTGTTACAGAAGTTGTACTCAAGCAGCATCTTGAGAGCCACAGATTGACCAACCTTTGTCTTGCAACATTGTAGTCTTCTAATAATTCTTCTTGAGTGCAATTCCATATTCCACCACTACCTCTCTCTGGCAGTATTTCCTCACATTTGCTTTTCTTCCAACCACATGTAAGTATGTGTCATCAATTCCCTATCTCTACAGCAGAGGATCTAAAATCAGTCCTAAAATCCACCTTCCCCAACAAGGCATGTGCACGGGATCTCCTCAATTAAATGCAAATGAATGTCATTAACTCAGGCAGTTCCAACAGAATGATTGGCTCACTTGTGTTCCTATCTGAGCCGGATTTAGGAGCCCCTAGACAAGGAACACTAGGTGTCCTTATCTCAACCCATGATCAACCTCTATTCACCATACTGCCCCGCTCAGAGTCCCACCCACTTTTTCCTGACATAGAAAATGCTCATGGCCTATAACAAACACAGACAAAAAAAAAAACAAAAACAAACTTTAACCACTTGTTTGCTAGAGATATATCTACAGCATCCATTGGGTTAAATAACAGCCTGTAACAGGGTGCAAAACTGGTGCAAGGACACTGATATTGCTCTGGCCACACCCACAATCCAGAATGTGGGTGTGGCCAGCACAGCTTAGACAACCCAAAGAATTTGGAGCTGCAGGCAGTTGTCTAATCGGCCTATAGGGAAATCCTGCCCTGATTCGTGAAAAGCTACAGCACAGGGATTGGGGGTTTGGAGCTCCCCTACGCTGCATTCCTAAATGTCTAAAAGAATGCACGATTTTGGGATAGCTATGAATTTGGGCAAGATTTGCTAGTTGGGTAACTAGTTATTGGAGGGCCTGGTGCAAACATTTCTTCTAACAAAAATATTTTCACAGATGTGTAACTAAAACCTGTCGGGCCTCAGCACAACTGCACCATCTGAACCCCATGTAGTTACACCCCTGGGTGTTGCAGTCAAAAGGACTGAGCTAACGGATGCATCACTTGTTCAAATTTAGGGATAATGGCTCTACAGGAAGGCATGTTGACACCCCTTTGCTCTGTGGTAATTTAGTCCGATGTCTCAGGTGCAGATCAGGGGAGTTCCCAGGTATGGAGGTGTGTCTTCTGGCCAGTCACATGATCACAAGTCAGACTTACTGGCTGGTACCCACATGGAGCGGCCATTCACTGGGGATTGCATTGAGGGTCTCAAACGCCAACATTGCTGGGGTGAAAGAGTCTACTTGCAGCCTGTGCAGTCTTTCTTTAATGCAACTTTACTGTTTTTCTGAGGTAATGCGGTAAAGTTGCAGCCTGCTGGACTTTAGTGTATTAAAGGGATAGTAATAATTTATTATTACTGTCCCTCATATTGTAGGTATTTGCAAAATAATTTACTAGTCCCCAGGTTCATCTCTCAAACCTTTATAGTTTGAGAGATAACTGAAGGCAAAGTTCCCCCCTCCTCCCTCCTTCCCGTTGTACTGACTGCAGGGGAAGTATGTCATACGACAGGCTTGCGGCTCTGCAGCTGAGCCGAGATCCCAGTAGTGAAGAAGAATTATTTCATTGAAATGGTCTTCTACATGTGATTGGTTTGTGATTGGTTTGTAAGCACATGTAGAAGACCATTTCAGTGGAATAATTCTCTGTCACTAACGTGATTGTGGCTCTGCTGCAGAGCCGCATGATGAAAGACAGACCGGATATCTCTGCAGTCAGCACAACGCTGACTTCAGGGAAGGAGGAGGGAGGGGGAACTTTGCCTTTGGTTATCTCTCAAATCATAAAGGTTTGAGAAATGAACCTGGGGCTATTAACTTATTTTGCAAATACCTACAATATGAGGGATAGTAATAATATAGTATTACTATCCCTTTAAGGTACAATGCAGCTAGTGGAGACCAGAACGGACAACACAGGCGCGCAGATATCTAAAAGCCATGATGTCACGCTGATGCCTGGCCATCAGTCTCAGATGAAGTAGGATTTCTTAATCGCTATATGGCTAATTAATGGGGGGCTTTATTTGGGGTCATAGTTCTGATTTATTTGGAATTTTTAAACTCTTGAATGCTAGAGAGGTCTCCAACACATTGGTTAAAAGTCTGACAAAGCCTCACTTAAGTCAATTTTGGAAAAATGATTTATACTGTATGGTGCAAATCCTTTGCACCGGATTTGCAGCACCTTATCCTCGTAAATCAGCTGCACACAGGATAATGTACTTAGATGAACCTGAGAAAATCAGCTGTGACTTCGGTTATCTCTCAAACCATAAAGGTTTGAGAGATGAACCTGGGGGCTATTACATTATTTTACAAATATGTACAATATGGGGGATAGTAATAATAAAGTATTATTATCCCTTTAACATGAGGTGACAATCATCTACGTAAAAAGCACCATGATCCAGCATGTTTTCTTTCAACACAGGGACAGATTCAGCACAGCACCACTGCATGTGTTGCCTTTGGAAAGGGTCCTACAGCCATATCGTCTGTGTGAAGGACACTTATGTTAATTATTATTATTATTCTTTATTTATATAGCGCCAACTAATTCTGTAGCGCTGTACGTGTGCTATTAAAAACTAGAGCCTCTTACTGCTAGGGAATTGTTGCCCTTTAATGATTAAAACTTTAAAAATGCTGGGTGTTATTGAAATCATTACACCCCCACCAGGAACTGATGACTTGAGCTGAGTACAAGTCAGATTTAGAAATGATTCTAGGTTACTGTATCGTCATAATAGAAAGAAGAGTAACACAGGGGGCTTCACAACAGATTAGATCATTCACTGAGCTGTTTCAAGAGGAAGGAACACTGGATACTATGAAAGGAATGTCATACGTTTTACAGTTATTTAAAGGGATAGTAATGTTTCATAATAAAAGTAGCTCTAATTACTCATCATAGTATTTGGACTTTGGAGAGTGTTATATCAATTCTGTCAGAGTTGTAGTTCAAGAGTAATTCAATGACAAAGTCCCCCCTCCCGCCCCTTTTACTGATGTAACACTGTTCAGCCAGATCAGAAGGGAGGTGCCCAGGTAGACTGCAGAGAGGGACAATCTTCAATTAAGATAAGGGAAAAACCTGAAAAACTTGTCAAGGGGGGCAGGGCTTTCATTGTTCTCATAGGAAGAAGATTGTCCCCTGCTGTTAGCTGTCTGGTCTATGGACTGGATTCCACATCTGAGGAGTGGGGGCTTACACTAGGTAAAAGGGGTGGGAGGGGGATACTTTATCATTCAATTACTCTTGAACTACAACTCTGACAGTATTAAATAACACTCTCTATGGCTCAAATGCTATGAAGATTAATTGGATCTGCTGTTTTTGTGAAACATTGCTGTCCCTTTAGAGGGATAGTAATATTTTGTTTTAACTTTATTTTATTTTGTAGGCATTAAAAAACCACGAAGAATGATATAAGTCTTATCTCTCAAACCTTTATGGTTTGAGAGATATTCACAAGCAAAGTTTCCCCCTCCCGCCCCTTTTACCTAGTGTAAGCCATCTCTTCTCAGATGTGGAATCCAGTCCATAGACCAGACAGATAACAGCAGGGGACAGTCTTCTTCCTATGAGAACAATGAAATCCCTACCCCCCTTGACAAGCTTTTCAGGTTTTTCCCTTCTCTTAATTGAAGATTGTCCCTCTCTGCAGTCTACCTGGGCACCTCCCTTCTGATCTCGCTGAACAGTGTTACATCAGTAAAAGGAGTGGGAGGGGGACACTTTGTCATTGAATTACTCTTGAACTACAACTCTGACAGAATTGAAATAACTCTCTCCAAAGTCCAAATACTATGATGATTAATTAGAGCTGCTTTTATTATGAAACATTACTATCCCTTTAACAGAACACCAAAGCATAGAAATGAAACTAGTCAATGTACATTTGAGTTTCATGCACTTACAGCTAGTATCTGTTAAAATATAATACTACTCATTCACATTTGTTTAAAACACTTTAAGGCATGTAGTTTGATAATGAAGAACAAGGGTTAAACCACTGGATTTATTGACGTTAGTGCCTTACCCCAGGCCATTTACAGACAATACAACACTATCACATCTGATATGCCTATAAGGATTGTTGGCTTAGTTAAGTTGGAGAGTCCTGGAAAAGTCATGAATGGTATGATATACTTAAAGGGATAGTACTGTTTCAAAATAAAAGCAGCTCCAATTGATCTTCATAGTATTTGGGCCATGGAGAATATTATTTCTGTCAGAGTTGTAGTTCAAAAGTAATTGAATGATAAAGTTCCCCCCTCCCGCCCCTTTTACCTAGTGTAAGCCACCTCCCCTCAGATGTGGAATCTGGTAAGACCAGACGGGTCAAAGCAAGGGACAATCTTCTTACTATGAGAACAATGAAAACCCTGCCCCCCTTGACAGGTTTTACCTTATGCTAATTGAAGACTGTCCCTCTCTTCAAGCCATCTGGACACCTCCTTTCTCTTCGGCGATGAGCAGTGTTACATCAGTAAAAGGGGCGGGAGGGGGATACTTTATCATTCAATTACTCTTGTACTACAACTCTGATAGTATTGAAATAGCACTCTCCATTGCCCAAATGCTATGAAGATTAATTGGAGCTGTTTTTATTTTAAAACATTACTGTCCCTTTAAGACCATCTTTCCCATCCTGGTGTCCCTGTGTGTTTAAGAGATCAGACTGTGTTGTGTGTATATAAATGTATCACTTTGCTCCACAACAATAAAACTAATGTTTTCTCTTCTAGGCATCGGATGTACATTTGCATACTCTGGAATTTTCTTGTCCCTCGTACCCAAGACACACATAGGACTGGTGATGGGATTGTCCAAATGATACGATTTGTATTAAAATGTGGGTGGGGTTTGATTGGGGAGGGCTGAATTGGAAAGTTGGGAGGTGTGGGTTTCCCTGAAATGGGTGGTGAAGTGCATGGAATGAGGCAGGAGTGGGTGGAGCAGGCAGGGAAGTAGGTGGGATTACCATTTAATTCACCTAACCAGAGAATTGGCCTCTGTCCCCAGGGCCCACTAATTGAATCTGAAAACTGAAGCTCTGGGGCAGATCTGGAACATTCCTGGGTATGTACATCTGAACCACTATCCCTCTTTTTCATGGTTCCTAATCGTGTCAATCCTCAGCACAAGGGAATCTGGTGGCGTTAGTCTGGGGGGATGGAAGGAAACTGAGAACTGTGAAGATCCTTATGTATAAATACAAAGTGATCCATTCCGGAGCAAACCAACTGCACCACAGGGGACATAAAAACATTGTTGTTGATTTGAACTGAGTTTTTAACCCTTTGAATGTTAGAGAATTCTCTAACGTATTGCGGAGCAATTTCAAGTGGTTCTAAAGCACATTTAAATCAGTGGGTATTTTGGGAATTTTTAGTTATCCTTTATAATACAGTTGGTGTGTCCCACAATTGGCACACTTTATCTTTACACATAAGGACCATAACATGTTCTTCTGAACTTGCTGAATATGTAAGGTGAAGAAACGCGTTCACTGTAAGGTATGTGACAATACGATTTTCAGCGGGCAGGAATAAGCAATTTCCTGTAACACTACTCACTTCCTGCTGCATCTTGTACAATGCACAGTATAGTCTCCTGAACAAGACATGAGGAGTGCAAAAGAAAATATATAAGACATTTATACAAAGTG
Source organism: Rhinophrynus dorsalis (assembly GCA_037306005.1). Taxonomy (NCBI): domain Eukaryota; kingdom Metazoa; phylum Chordata; class Amphibia; order Anura; family Rhinophrynidae; genus Rhinophrynus; species Rhinophrynus dorsalis. Next base: position 162,875,161 of record CM074727.1, read on the forward strand.
TTCTTGTAAGTTGTTTGTGAAGTATACTTAAAGGGATAGTAATACTTCGTTTTAACTTTATTTTATTTTGTAGGCATTAAAAAACATGAAGAATGATATAAGTCTCATCTCTCAAACCTTTATGGTTTATGAGATATTCACAAGCAAAGTTTCCCCTCCCGCCCCTTTTACCTAGTGTAAGCCATCTCTTCTCAGATGTGGAATCCAGTCCATAGACCAGACAGATAACATAAGGGGACACTCTTATTCCTATGAAAACAATGAAATCCCTGCCCCCCTTGACAAGTTTTTCAGGTTTTTCCCTTATCTTAATTGAAGATTGTCCCTCTCTGCAGTCTACCTGGGCACCTCCCTTCTGCCCTGGCTGAAAAGTGTTACATCAGTAAAAGGGGCGGGAGGGGGATACTTTGCTTGTGAATATCTCTTAAACCATAAAGGTTTGAGAGATAAGACTTATATCCTTCTTCATGTTTTTTTAATGCCTACAAAATAAAATAAAGTTAAAACGAAGTATTACTATCCCTTTAAACTGGCCCTATTCCTTATTATGATATTTGATATTTATAAAGCAGAAATTGAATGTTTATAAATGCGGTGTAAAAGTGATTTTTTTTTAGTTTGCACTTGCGTTTTCTTGTGCGCACGTTTGTATGGATTTACTACGCCAGAAGAAAGAACAGGTCAGACTTGGCATTAATATCGTGTCGATAAATGTGTCGCTAAAATGACGCAAACAGAGACATTTCTGTATAAATTCACTGCGCCACATTTCTTACAGTTCCAAATGCCGTTTTTCACTAAAACGCTACTACATGACGTTATGCTCTCTGAATGCACCGTTACTACTTTTATAACTAACAAAATAATTTTTAACGTCATTTTAACGTTACAATTCGCTTTCCTCCACTTTTATAAATGTCCCCCACAGTACCCCCACACCGCTGAATCAAAGCACGTGCAATATCATGGCGATACTATCACCTAAAACAACTTTTGTGATTTTGAAAGAGCTTTGTTGTCTTATCCATTTTTTATTTAGTAAACTAGTTTTGGGTATCACGGTGCAGTGATTGCCTCCAGTGTTGCTTTACTGTAACTGCGACCTTGCTACTTCCTGGCTGTCGCTCAATGCTAGTCACTGTTCTTATAGGTCACTGGTAATTGCTATCATGTCTCCGCCCACCCACTAGGCCTTAAAGGCATTTCCATTACCCAGTGCCCTTTTGTGGTGTACCTGAGTCTAGTGCTGTGTTGGTCCATTTACTGATTCCTGTGTATTACTCCTGGCTTCGTCCGACTACTCGATCCGGATCTGATTCCTGGCTACCTCTGACTACCTCCTCCTCTGTTGCGCTCCCGGCTTGGTTTACTGCCAACCTCGGCTACCCAGCCCTGGCTATCGTTATTCTCGGCTTCCTGGGCCTACTATTACTGCCGCTCTTGCTACTCCTATAGCAGCGCTTGTTTGGTCAGTCCATGTCACTGATACCTTCTGCGGTCTAGGTTCGGGTAATTTGTTGCCTCACCTAGCATTCTAGGTGCAGTTTACCTTGCCTTTGGTATACCCTAGCGGTAGGGTATAATTGTGCTATTTTAACCTGCCTTGTGAACGATTGAGAAAGTGCCGTGCACTGTATTCATATCTAGTCTCGTGAAGGTTACTACGGGCCATACGTATACTAGCTGACACCTGCCTAGTGAAGGGATGAGGAAGTGTTGCGCACTGTCCTCACACCTGATCTCAAGAAGGTGGTGGAGTTAGAGTTGAGTTGCTACTTTGGTGCTCCAGTGTTCTGGAGTTTCTCGCTCCTGTTGTCTGGGTTTACCTTAGCATTAGGGTACAAATGTGAGTCCATCTCACACTTGCCTAGTGAAGGGTGAAGGAAGTGTGTGCACTGTCCTTCCCTGGTCTCGTGAAAGTGAGAGGTACATTGCTACTACTATTGTGTTTCAATAAAATGTATTAATTTATCTGTACTCTTCAGTGTCTTTATTTCTCAAGTCACTCCGTGACATTGGGGTTATTTAGATGTATAATGATGCTACTTAAAGCATGTCATACATCCACTTCCTACCTTATCCCTCTGTTACCTTCTCCATTTACTGACACTTAACTGCTCTCAGTGCTAGGGGAGGTGGACACTGCATTGCTGAGCAGTGTCAGTGTGTGGTGAAGGTAATGTAGGGATAAGACAGGAAGTCAGTGCAAGGGGAGGTGGGTAATGCATTGCTGAGCAGTGTCAGTGAGTGAGGGAGTTAATGTAGGGATAAGACAGGAAGTCAGTGCTAGGGGAGGTGGGCAATGCATTGCTGAGCAGTGTCAGTGAGTGAGGGAGGTAATGTAGGTATAAGAAAGGAGGTCAGTGCTAGGGGATGTGTGCAATGCATTGCTGAGCAGTGTGAGTGAATGGGGGAGGAAATGTAGGGATAAGACAGGAAGTCAGTGCTACTTGTGGTGGGCAATGCATTACTGAGTAGTATAAGTGAGTGAGAGAGGTAATGTAGTGATAAGACAGGAAGTCAGTGCTAGGAGAGGTGGGCAGTGCATTGCTGAGCAGTGTCAGTGAGTGAGGGAGTTAATGTAGGGATAAGACAGGAAGTCAGTGCTAGGGGAGGTGGGCAATGCATTGCTGAGCAGTGTCAGTGAGTAGGGGAGGTAATGTAGGGACAAGACAGTAAGTCAGTGCTAGGGGAGGTGGCAATGCATTGATGAGCAGTGTCAGTAAGTGAGGGAGGTAATGTAGGTATAAGAAAGGAGGTCAGTGCTAGGGGATGTGTGCAATGCATTGCTGAGCAGTGCCAGTGAGTGGGGAAGGTATTATAGGGATAAGACAGGAAGTCAGTACTAGGGGAGGTGGGCATTACATTGCTGAGAGATGTCAGTGAGTGGGGAGGTAATGTAGGGATAAGTCTGGAAGTCAGTGCTAGGAGAGGTAGGCAATGCATTGCTGAGCAGTGTCAGTGAGTGAGGGAGGTAATGTAAGGATAAGAAAGGAGGTCAGTGCTAGGGGATGTGTTCAATGCATTGCTGAGCAGTGTCAGTGAATGGGGGAGGAAATGTAGGGATAAGACAGGAAATCATTGTTACGTGTGGTGGGCAATGCATTACTGAGTAGTGTCAGTGAGTGAGAGAGGTAATGACATAGTAAGAGTCCCCAGTGGGAATTCTTACTCTGTGTCAGCCTCAGAAAGATGGTCAGCACCAGCGGGAGCCTCGGCCAGGGGTCTCACTTTCAGTGCCAGCATACCTGCTCCATCCCAGCTGTCTCGCACACACCAGTCCAGCCAGCCAATTAAATGTATTTGCTATATGGTCTTCATTAGCTGGCTCAGCCAGCCAATGAGGACCATATAGCAAATACATTGGCTGGACTGGTGCATGTTGCTCAATTCCGGGACTCTTTGTTGTCCTGGTGGGGGGTGACCCAGGACGTGGGACACAGACCCCCAATAAAGGACAGTCCCGGGCATTTCGGGAAGTGTGGTCACCCTAGTGCGTGCTGGCCCTCAGACACACACCCACGTAGGTAAGGATTGGAGGGACAATAAAGGAGAGCACGAGTTCAAATCACTTTTGATAGAACTGTAGCAGGGAGCTTGTACAGTTCAGTCTCCTGTCTGAAAGAGACCTAAATGTTGATTAATCCCTCCTTTGTGTAAGCCTTCCCACTCTCTAGAGGGTTCCAACCAAAGACCTAACTCTGACTTCCTGCTTTTACATGCACTTAAGGCTGCTTCACTAAGCTGCAGATTGCACAGTGTCTCCTGTACTGAACACCGCATTTGTCATGCTAATTTGGGACTGGAAAGTTATCCTAAATTATTTTTCCTCTACCTTACTGTCGTGACTTAAATCACACACAGATTTGAATCAGTCATTCTAGTGTGAAATTCACAGCAAAAAGCATTCTGCACAAAAATTGCTACTTTTTAATTGATTTTATTTGCAAGAATCAAAATGTAAATAACCCTGGAAGAACTGTCAATCAAACAAGCAAAATCTGCAATGGACTTCTCCAATCACTGCTGTTCTACAGAGCCTCATTTTCAACATGAGAGTTGTTATGTTCATGAATAGGCTACACAGAGTAATGGAAGAAATGCACAGTTTATATTCTTTTTATCACACATTAGTTCTCTGTCCCAATCTTTTTCTGTTTTTCTTATTCCAGCTGGAAAATAATTATTATGTAACTATATCTGTACTTTTAATGGATAAACACCCAAAGTAGTGTAACAGTCTCTGACTCGGGGATAAAGAGATGACTTAGATCTTAAAGGGATAGTAATGTTTCACAAAAACAGCAGCTCCAATTAATCTTCATAGTATTTGGGCCTTGGTGAGTGTTATTTCAATACTGTCAGAGTTGTAGTACAAGAGTAATTGAATGATAAAGTATCCCCCTCCCGCCCCTTTTACCTAGTGTAAGCCGCCACCCCTCAGAATCTGGTCACTTGACCGGACAGATCACAGCAAGGGAAATCTTCTTCCTATGAGAACAATGAAAGCCCTGCCCCCCTTGACAAGTTTTTCAGGTTTTTCCCTTATCTTAATTGAAGATTGTCCCTCTCTGCAGTCTACCTGGACACTCCCTGCTGCTCTGGCTGAGCAGTGTTACATCAGTAAAAGGGGTGGGAGGGGGGGTACTTTATCATTCAATTACTCTTGAACTACAACTCTGACAGATTTGAAATAACACTCTCCATTTCCCAAATACTATGATGATTAATTATAGCTGCTTTTACTATGAAACATTACGATCCCTTTAAGATCTTTGACTGTGAAACAGGGGCATTGAGTGTCACTGGGGGAAGCCTGGTTCAGATCTTACTGTCACATTTTTCTGTAAAAGCCCTGTTGTGCTCTATCCATACAGGAGTTAATTTCAAACTATTGCAATAGAAAACTAACACTGATTTTCTTTAGGTCAGGGCAATTACTACTGCAGTGCAGGAGTGCCACTACACTGCATGCTAAGCAGTGGAGGATGCCTTTCCCTGGAGATGTGGTATCTGATAAATCCATGGAAGGTAACCCTGTATAGATCTGCACCAAAATGTTATTATTGGAAATGGGAGTGTCTGACACCCCAACTTTATTCCACTGACTGACACTCCAGCTTGTTCCACGTTCCACTGGTAGCTACAGAACCACAAATACACTGACACCCCAGCCATGTTCCCCTGTTAACTGATGGTCACAGGACCACACATACACTGTCTGACACCACAGCCTTGTTCTACTGATAGTAACAGTATCACACATACACTGACACTCCAGCTCCACTATCCACTGATATCCACTGAATCACACATACACTGTCTGACACCACAGCCTTGTTCTACTGATAGTAACAGTATCACACATACACTGACACTCCAGCTCCACTATCCACTGATATCCACTGAATCACACATACACTGTCTGACACCACAGCCTTGTTCTACTGATAGTAACAGTATCACACATACACTGACACTCCAGCTCCACTATCCACTGATATCCACCAAACCACACATACACTGTCTAACGCTACAGCCTTGTTCTACTGATAGTAACAGTATCACACATACACTGACGCTCCAGCTCCACTATCCACTGATATCCACAGGACCACACATACACTGTCTGACACCACAGCCTTGTTCTACTGATAGTAATAGTATCACACATACACTGACACTCCAGCTCCACTATCCACTGATATCCACCAAACCACACATACATTGTCTGACACCACAGCCTTGTTCTACTGATAGTAACAGTATCACACATACACTGACACTCCAGCGCCACTATCCACTGATATCCACCAAACCACACATACACTGTCTGACACCACAGCCTTGTTCTACTGATAGTAACAGTATCACACATATACTGACACTCCAGCTCCACTATCCACTGATATCCACCAAACCACACATACACTGTCTGACACCACAGCCTTGTTCTACTGATAGTAACAGTATCACACATACACTGACACTCCAGCTCCACTATCCACTGATATCCACCAAACCACACATACATTGTCTGACACCACAGCCTTGTTCTACTGATAGTAACAGTATCACACATATACTGACACTCCAGCTCCACTATCCACTGATATCCACTGAACCACACATACACTGTCTGACTCTACAGCCTTGTCTGATTTTCCACTAGGTGCCACCAAACCACGCATACACCATCTGGCCCCCAAGCCTTGTTTAACTGTCTCACTGGTAGTTACAAAGCCACATACACAGTCTGGCACCCCACTGTCTGCCATTATTTATTTATTTCCATGCCTTTGTATCTCATATCATGCTGCAATATCCTACATGTTTCATCTATTGGTGCAACACACTGTTTCAAGCACTGAAATAAAGCTCTGTTTGGTGTAATGCTCTGCTGTTCTGCAATTGTGTAATTCTCTTCTTGTCTCGTATAATGGTGCAAAGAATTCTTAGAGAGAGATGCCCAGGAGAGATGCGGTGGTGATGTATGTCTGGCGATAGAGGCACACATTGCCATATTCAATAAAAATTAAGGAATCAAGGGTAGCTGGGTGAATTAACACATTAGAATGCATAGCTGTCAAAATGCTGGTGACATGTAAGGGACACTCTCCGTTACACATTGTCAGTATGACAAGTCTGAAGTCTGAGCACATCCTTTTTGCAGAAAAATCCTCTCAGACCTCAACACCGTAAAGAAGTATGGTTCCCTTAACCCTTTAATGCCATAAGGATGTGGTTCCAAACTGAAAGAGTGGCAGAGAACCTATATATATGTCATATATAGGTTCTCTGCCACTGGTTCAGTCAGGACAGTAGGGCAGAGAAGCTGTCATATATAGGTTCTCTGCCACTCTTTCGGTCTGGAACACTTTCAGAGTCATAAGGCATGTGCAATCCATATCCTTACAACAGTGAAGGGTTAGGGGATGGCAGCTGCTGTCTGTGCTTTGTAGCAGATACAGGAAACTGTCCTCAGGTGTCACGGGGTGACTGAGGAATAACGACACTGACAAGTACAGATACAGTAAAATCAATATTTTCATTAAAATAAGAACAGAATAAATACGAATAGCACTTCCTCAACTCTCACAGGGCCATGTGTGAAGACAGTGCACAAGCACTTCCCCAACCCTCACTAGCCTGGTATGGAGACAGAGCAGTATCCACTGACTGCACAGAGGCTGATACCACTCTGACTATAGTATGCAAATAGTAGCAAGGATAGCAGTAGCTACTAGTGCAGGAGAAGCTGAAATGCCCAGGCAAAACGGAAGGATTTCTCCTAATACGCTAGGGTAGTACAAGGCAACAGAAATAGGAATCCCTAAAATGCTAGGGAGAGTAGGCAATGGTGACAGTGCTCCCTAGAACACTAGGGAGAACCTACAGGCAATGGTGACAGAGCTCCCTAGAACGCTAAGGAGAACCTACAGGCAATGGTGACAGAGAACCCCTAGAACACTAGGGTAAACCTATAGGCAACTGTGACTGATATCCCTAGAACACTAGGGTAAACCTACAGGTAATGGTGATCGAGATCCCCTAGAACACTAGGGTAAACCTACAGGCAACTGTGACTGAGATCCCTAGAACGCTAGGGTATACCCAATGGCTCTAATCGCAATAGGTAGAACAGGAATGCCAGAGACACGGTCTGACGCAGTAACTGAGCACCGGTTGAACCCAGGGAAACAACAGAGAACTGAAAGTACAAGCGGAGACAGTAGGCCAAGGGTAGGAAACAATCAGATAGTCAGCCAGAGCCGGGGACAGCCCGGAGCAGGTAGTCAGCCAAAGCCAGGAGTCGGACCGGATCGGGTGGTCAGATGGAGCCAAGGGTCAGACCGGAGCGGAAGGCAACTAATCAGGGATCAAACGTAGCCAGGAGTCATACACAGAATCAGAGCATCGGAATAACACAAGATCTTAGCACACAAGTACACCAAGAAAGGGCAAAGGAGTACTGACAGGTTGAGGCCTATAAGGCCTAGCATGTAGGCGGGGACTCATTCTGGCAATTACCATCAGCCTATAAGAATAGCGAATGCGCCTAAGCTCGACAACCAGAAAGTAATAGCAATGTCATCCACAGCACAGCACTCACAGAGGGCAATCACTGGCACCGTGATATCAGGTAGGTGATGTTGGGACTGTGAACTGTGAAAGCAGAAGCAGCTATCAGAGATTAGTGCATGTGGTGATGTGCCGCTTCCCAAGTGTCCCTCTTTAGGAAATGTTAGGGGTCCATTCCTCCCAAGTGTCCCTCTTTCGGATATATTAGGTGTCTGTACCTCCCAAGTGTCCCTCTTTAGGAGATATTAGGGGTCCATACCTCCCAAGTGTCCCAATTTAGGACATATTAGGGGTTCATACCTCCCAAGTGTCCCTCTTCAGGAGATATTAGGGGTCCATGCCTCCAAAGTGTCCCTCTTTAGGAGATATTAGGGCTCCATACCTCCCAAGTGTCCCTCTTTAGGAGATATTAGGGGTCCATGCTTCCAAAGTGTCCCTCTTTAGGAGATATTAGGGATCTATAGTTCCCAAGTGTCCCTCTTTAGAATAAATTAGGGATCCATACCTCCCAAGTGTCCCTTTTTAGAAGGGACAGTCTCACTTTGAGACCCAAATCCCTCTGCCCCCCTGGTGTCCCTCTTCTTAGCAGACTGGACTGTGTGGCATGTATATAAGTGTATCACATTGCTCCACAGCAATAAAACTCACATTAATGTTTATTTAAAATATAGCATATGTGTATATAAATTACTCTGTGTAAATAAAATAACTTGGTCTTGCTATATAACATTTATTCAGCTACACATAGGGGTGTAAATAAGTCATGAAATAACTTAAACTTTCTTGCCACCCACCAGCACTGCCACCTAAAACAAAATGGTCCCTCTTTGAGCATTTTAAGTTTTGGGTGGTATGTACCATGTCTGGACAAATAATGATTCCATGAAGCAATGGTTCTCAAACGGGGTTCTATAGAATCCAAGAAAACAGAAAGAGAGAAGGGCGCTCCCTAGTGCAATAAGTTTTGCCAGTAAAGAACCACCACCAATATACACCGTACTCACAATATTCAAGATCACTAATAGTGATCAGCATTCACATATGGAGGAATTGAACTGCCCCCACTCAGTCAACTGGCAAAGGTAGATGCTGCATCTTCAAAAAGCACTCCTCAATTGGATGGAAAGCCTTAAACACAGAAACAAACAAAGAAGGAAGAGCGCAAACCACTGAGCCGATGTTCAATCTTAATATCAATATGGACTCAATGTTATACTCACAATTTGAAGTTCAAATAGCTGGTACTCCAAAAACCAGCTACAGCAAACGGGGAATATAGACTGCCCCGTTACAGTCAACCAATCTCAGCAAAAAGACTCAGGATCCTCCAAATATTATATATAATTTATTTTAAATATATCAATAATATGCCATGTTCTAAAAAAATTAATTCAGCCAAAGCAATTTGACATATATATGACGCGTTTCGGGGGCTAGCCCCTTTATCAAACAACAATGGCAAAAAAGTATAATAAAATAGCAAAGGGTCAATCACCTACCTGTGGCTCTCATATCCCTTAAATGTACTGGCTCAATTATCCTTGCCGGTCAAACCCCGCGAAACGGGGAAGACGGGACGACAAATCCCAAATCTCGCAAGATCATTAACATCTCGCAAGAAAAAAATCCCTGCCAATTGAATGTCTAAACTCATCGCCTCTCTCAAAACAGGAAGAGAGAAAAGAATACATAGCCAATAAAAAGCCCCCAGTTCACCGCATGACCACGAGATCATACAAACAAACTCTCACAAAAGGAAAAGTCAATGTGCGTTCCAAGCCCATGGAACGCAAACAAACTTTATTTGTAAATCCAACATAAAAAGGCATAGGAGCCAGGGATAGGAGATGAACCTAAATTGCATACAAGTCTAGGATCCTGGTACATAAACTTATAACCAACTAAATATAAAGAAAATAATATATATAATATATATATAAAAACAATAATATAAAATCAAAGTAATAATAAAAGAAAGATAAAATAATAAATAAAAATAAGAAATAAAAAATAAAAATAAAAAATAAATAAATAAAAAATAATAAATAATTAATAAAAAAATAATAAAAAAACAAAAAAAGTGATGAGAATAATAATAATGAAATAAAAAATTAAAAATTAAAAATAAAGCATGAAAATAATAAAAAATATATATATATATAAAAAAAATAATAAAAAAATAAAAATAAAATAAAAATAATATAATATTAAATTAACATGAAACTCTGTACATACATATACATAATACAATGTCCACCCACAAAATATGTATAAATCCACAAGATATATAAAACATAAATAATTATGGTATCCAGAGAAACCAAGAGAATTATACATGTGTATACACCCCCATATTGTACGTGAATAATTAAAGTGATACTAATATTATATCAATTACTGTGAAAATTAAATTCCCTAACCCTATTAATATAAATAACCATATAATTAACTTATATATGTGAATAATCATATATAATTATATATAAATTTTAAATAACCTATCTATAAAAAATTTTTATATGTAGTGTTGTGAAACAAATTAGAAAATCTTAATATATATTCTCTGTATTCTCTTTGAGTCCACTGGGTACCATACAGTTTAACATAAACATCCAATATGATTCTCGATGATTTAATACCGATACACCTTTAAGGGGATCAACATATTCTATAGGGGTAACCTGTAAACATTTAGTGCAATGTCGGGACACACTGTGATCCAAGAACCCTCGTTCTACTTTTCTACGATGTTCACCGAAACGTTCACGAAGGGTCCTTGTAGTCCTTCCCACATACTGTAGTCCTCAAACGCAGTCTAACAAATAGACTATGCTAGAGGACCCACAATTTAGAAAGGAAGTTATTGGAAAATATTCTTGAGAAACAAATGATCTAAACTTTAAAATTTTATGGGAAATATAAGAACAAGTGATACACCTTGATCTACCACATTTGTAACTACCAACTAATGATAAAAAATGAGGAACTGAAACATTATAACACTTATTTTCCGGTATCTTACTTGGCGCTATTTTATTTTTTAAAGTTTTAGCTCTTCTATATGTAAATGAAGGAACTTTATTAACAATCTCCCTCAAAGCTGGATCTGAAGTAAGGGCACTCCAATGTTTTTTAAAAACCCTCTCAATACTTTTATACTCAACATTATAACTTGTAATAAAATTCAATCTTTTTGGAGTATGTCCATCTTGTATTTTACCTCCATTATCAACAAGGGTAGTGGACCTCACCATATTCCGGGCCCGCAAATAATCCCTCTCAATCAGTCCAGGGGGATAATGTTTCTCGGAGAACCTCTTGGAAAGAACAAGAGATTGCTCATCAAAATCAGATAATTCACTACAATTACGCCTTATCCTCCTGAACTGACTGAAAGGGACATTATTGAGCCACGGTCTGTGGTGGCCACTCCTATAATCTAAATCACTATTACAATCCACCTTTTTAAAAAAGGTACGGAATCCAACTTGACCTCTATCGTCAATAAATAATTGAACGTCTAAAAAATCAATATTATTTGAGTGAACTGTATAGGTGAATTTAATGCCCAATGAATTATCATTCAAAGAATCAATAAATTGATTTAAATTGCTACTAGTGATGAGCGAGCACCCCAATGCTCGGGTGTTCGGGTGCTCTGACCGAGCGCCCCCGGAGGCTCGAGTGCTCGGCCGAGCACCCGAGCCCCATTGAAGTCAATGGGAGGACTCGAGCATTACACCAGGCACCCCCTGCTCTGATGAGGGGAGGGTGCCTGGTCCATAGGAAAAGGGCAGAAAATGATGGAAACACCACAGAAATGGTTCAGGGACAGCATAGGGAGGATGTCTGGATGCATCTTGGACTCCAACATCGCTGCTGGGAACGATCTTTCGCCCGTAGTACGCCATTTTTACAGACTGACCGTAAAACACACAAAAAGGAAGATAAAAACGACTTTAGGCGAAAAATTGTTACCAAACAGTATTTGCTGTATATTTACTTGTATATCATCTGCAAATTCTCCCAAAAATTTCCTCGATTTTCTGAAGTGAGGCCATGATTAAGAGGGAAACGTGCGCAGAGGCAAATTCTCCCAAAAATGTCCTTGATTTTATTGAACTGAGGCCATGATTAAGAGGGAAACGTGCGCAAAGGCAAATTCTCCCAAAAATTTCCTCGATTTTTCTGAACTGGGGCCATGATTAAGAGGGAAACGTGCGCTGAGCCGACCATCTAAAACATTATGGGTGAGGGTCTGCTGCGGAGCTAACCATCCTAAACATTATATGCGAAGGCCCGCTAGTGAGCTGACGCTATAAAACATTATATGAGAGGGCCCGCTAGAGAGCTGACCCAATAAAACATTATATGAGAAGGCCCGCTGGTGAGCTGACCTATATAAAAATTGTCAAACAGGGCCCGCTGATGAGCTGGCCCTATATAAAAATTATATCACAGGGCCCGCTGGTGAGCTGGCCCTATATAAAAATTATATCCCAGGGCATATGGAAGAGGAGGAGGAGGATGAGAAGATTAAGAGTCAACCATATACCCGTTTTTTGGGTGGAAGGGGTGAATGGGAATACAGAGTATTCCCATCATTGTAAATAACATATATAAAGTGAGTTTATGTTCCCCCGGGGCTTTCCTCCAGTGGAGTAGAGAAGTCAGGGGAAATCCAGGCCTTGTTCATTTTTATAAGTGTCAGCCTATCAGCATTGTCGGTGGAAAGGCGGATACGCTTATCTGTTATGATGCCACCAGCAGCACTAAATACCCGCTCAGACAGAACGCTGGCGGCAGGGCAGGCCAGCACCTCCAAGGCGTAGAGTGCCAGTTCATACCACGTGTCCAGCTTGGACACCCAGTAGTTGTAAGGCACAGAGGGATCATTGAGGACGCTGACACGGTCTGCTATGTACTCCTTCACCATCTTCCAAAACTTTTCCCTCCTTGTGACACTAGGCTGCGCATCAGGGTGAGGGTGCTGGCGGGGTGTCATGAAGGTGTCCCACGCCTTGGAGAGTGTTGCCCTGCCTTTGTCGGAACTGCTGTGTGCTCCCCTTTTCTCCCCTTCTCGGTTGGCCAAGGTAGCACGTACTCTGCCGCCAGCGTTGTCAGATGGAAAATTTTGGAGCAATTTTTCGACAAGAACCTTCTGGTATTGCACCATTTTGTTTGTCCTCTCCACCGGAGGAATGAGAGATGAGAAATTCTCTTTGTAGCGGGGGTCCAGAAGGGTGAACACCCAGTAATCCGTGTTGTTTAAAATGCGTATAACGCGTGGGTCACGGGAAAGGCAGCCTAACATAAAGTCAGCCATTTGTGCCAGAGTACCAACAGTCAAGATTTCGCTGTCCTCACCAGGAGGATGACTCTCAATCTCCTCATCCTCTTCCTCCTCTTCTGCCCACCCACGCTGAAGAGATGGAACTAAAGTTCCATGGCTACCCTCTGTAGCGGAGGCAACCGGTGTCTTCCTCCTCCTCCTCCTCCTCCGCCTCCTCCAATTGTCGCTGAGAAGACGAAGTGAGGGTGCTCTGGCTATCACCTTGTGTCAGCTCTTCCTCCCCCATTTCCACCTCTTCCACATGCAAAGCGTCGGTTTTAATTGTGAGCAGCGAGCGTTTCAGTAGACACAGAAGTGGGATGGTTACACTGATAATAGCGTTATCGCCGCTCACCATCTGTGTCGATTCCTCAAAATTGCGTAAAACCTCACAGAGGTCTGACATCCATTCCCACTCCTCACTTCTGATTACAGGAAGTTGAACGGAGAGGCGACGACCGTGTAACAGCTGGTACTCCACTACTGCCCTCTGCTGCTCACAAAGCCGGGCCAACATGTGGAAGGTGGAGTTCCAGCGCGTGCTCACGTCACACAGCAGCCGGTGAGCTGGCAATTGTAAGCGCTGCTGCAGCTTCAACAGGCCGGCCGAAGCTGTAGATGACTTACGGAAATGTGCACACACGCGGCGCACCTTGGTCAAGAGATCATGCACATTGGGGTAGGTTTTTAGAAATCGCTGAACCACTAAATTAAATACATGCGCTAGGCATGGTACGTGTGTGAGCTTGCCGAGCTCCAAAGCCGCCACCAAGTTACGCCCATTATCACACACAACCATGCCTGGTTGCAGGTTGAGTGGCGAGAGCCACTGCTCGGTCTGGTGACTAATCCCCTGCAACAGCTCTGAGGCCGTGTGCTGTTTGTCCCCAAGGCAGATCAGCTTCAGCACGGCCTGTTGACGCTTCCCCACTGCAGTGCTACACTGCTTCCAGCTACTGGCTGATGGGGGAGTGGCGCTGCGTGTAGAGAATTCGGAGGTGGAAACGGAGGATGAGGAGCCAATAACGTAGGTGCTGGCGGAAACCCTGATGGAGGTAGGGCCCGCAATCCTCGGCGTGGGTTGCACCCGTGCCATCCCAGGGTCCGAGTCGCTCCCAGCCTCCACGACATTCACCCAGTGTGCCGTCAGGGAAATGTAGCGTCCCTGGCCACAAGCACTTGTCCATGTGTCAGTCGTTAAGTGGACCTTCCCAGTAACTGCGTTGGTCAGGGCACGGGTGATGTTACGGGACACATGGTGGTGTAATGCGGGGATGGCACACCGGGAAAAGTAGTGGCGGCTGGGGACCGCGTACCGAGGGACAGCTGCTGCCATCAGGCTGCGGAAGGACTCAGTGTCCACAAGCCTAAATGGCAGCATTTCGATGGCCAGTAATTTGGAAAGGTGTGAGGTTAGTGCTATGGCCTGTGGATGGGTGGCTGGGTATTTTCGCTTGCGCTCAAATGCCTGGGGTAACGACATTTGGACGCTGTGCTGGGACAGGGAAGTGGATGTGGTCGCTGATGGTGCTTCAGATGGTACAGGTGCAGGGCGGGAGGTATGCGGGCCTGCGCCTTCGACAGGCGATTGGCCGGCACCGAAAACAGGGGAAGAGGAGGCAGTGGTGTGGCCTGCAGACACAGATGGGCGATCCAGGCGTTCCTCCAACTTACTACGGTGCTTGGATGCCATGTGTCGGATCATGCTGGTGGTGGTGAGGTTTCTAGTGTTCATGCCTCGGCTCATTCTGGTGTGGCACAGGTTGCAAACTACAATTCTTTTGTCGTCCGCACTTTCCTTAAAAAAACGCCATACCGCGGAACACCTACCCTTTGGCAAGGGAGATTTACACAAGGGGGTGCTCCGTGGAACATTTGCGGGCCGGTTTGGTGCGGTCCGCCTTCTTTCTGTAGCCACACCACTGCCTCTTCCAGCCTGTTGCGGTGCTGCAGATGGCTCACCCTCAGGACTGCTGTCATCGCTCGGCTCTACACCTTCCCAGGTGGGGTCAGTCACCTCATCGTCCACCAAGTCCTCCTCCACTTCCTCACTCTGATCATCCTCCTCATGTCTTGATCCCACCACATACTCAGTCATTGACAACTGTATAACATTCTCCTCAACAAGGTCTTGAGACAGTAATAGTGGTTGATTTAATGGCAACTGTGTCTCATCATCATCATCATCATCCACTACTTCCTTTGACCTTAAATGCCGTTCACATCTGTCATCTTCTTGTGATTGGGTACCCTCTAGAGGTTGTGAATCAGGGCACAAGATGTCATGTTCCTCTGCAAGCGTGCTTGGAGAGAGGGTCAAATGAAGGATTGGTGATGAGACGAGCTCCTCACTATATCCCAGTGTGGGATCACTTCTTTGACCAGACCGTGTATGGTGGGAGGAAGGATGATCAGAGTGAGGATTATGTTGACCAGACTCTTGGCTACTGAGAGTGGACTTGGTGGAAGACAGGGTGGTGCTTAACCGACTGGAAGCAGTATCAGCTGACATCCAACCGACCACCTGTTCGCAGTGGTCGGACCTCGAGAGTGATGTCCTGCGACGCCCTGTAAAATTAGACATGAAGCTAGGTATGGTGGATGTCTTTCTTTCTTGTGCTCTGGCACCAGGCACAGTTTCTCCGCGTCCTGACCCGCGCCCTGAACTATCAGGATCACGTCCACTTCCCCGTCCCTTTTTACCCGCCTTCTTCATCTTACACGGAATATGTGACTTTGATATTTGAGTTTGAAAACTTAACAGTATTTCTTCCTATTCTGCAACTGTGTAGAGTACACAGAATAGGCTGCTACACTGCGGTGACGCACACTGAATGGAATATGTGACTTTTATATTTGAGTTTGAAAACTTAACAGTATTTCTTCCTATTCTGCAACTGTGCAGAGTACACAGAATAGGCTGCTAAACTGCGGTGACGCACACTGAATGGAATATGTGACTTTAATATTTTAGTTTGAAGACTTAACAGTATTTCTTCCTATTCTGCAACTGTGCAGAGTACACAGAATAGGCTGCTAAACTGCGGTGACGCACACTGAATGGAATATGTGACTTTAATATTTGAGTTTGAAAACTTAACAGTATTTCTTCCTATTCTGCAGCTGTGCAGAGTACACAGAATAGGCTGCTAAACTGCGGTGACGCACACTGAATGGAATATGTGACTTTGATATTTTAGTTTGAAGACTTAACAGTATTTCTTCCTATTCTGCAACTGTGCAGAGTACACAGAATAGGCTGCTAAACTGCGGTGACGCACACTGAATGGAATATGTGACTTTAATATTTGAGTTTGAAGACTTAACAGTATTTCTTCCTATTCTGCAACTGTGCAGAGTACACAGAATAGGCTGCTAAACTGCGGTGACGCACACTGAATGGAATATGTGACTTTAATATTTGAGTTTGAAAACTTAACAGTATTTCTTCCTATTCTGCAACTGTGCAGAGTACACAGAATAGGCTGCTAAACTGCGGTGACGCACACTGAATGGAATATGTGACTTTTATATATGAGTTTGAAGACTTAACAGTATTTCTTCCTATTCTGCAACTGTGCAGAGTACACAGAATAGGCTGCTAAACTGCGGTGACGCACACTGAATGGAATATGTGACTTTAATATTTGAGTTTGAAAACTTAACAGTATTTCTTCCTATTCTGCAACTGTGCAGAGTACACAGAATAGGCTGCTAAACTGCGGTGACGCACACTGAATGGAATATGTGACTTTAATATTTTAGTTTGAAGACTTAACAGTATTTCTTCCTATTCTGCAACTGTGCAGAGTACACAGAATAGGCTGCTAAACTGCGGTGACGCACACTGAATGGAATATGTGACTTTAATATTTGAGTTTGAAGACTTAACAGTATTTCTTCCTATTCTGCAACTGTGCAGAGTACACAGAATAGGCTGCTAAACTGCGGTGACGCACACTGAATGGAATATGTGACTTTTATATTTGAGTTTGAAAACTTAACAGTATTTCTTCCTATTCTGCAACTGTGCAGAGTACACAGAATAGGCTGCTAAACTGCGGTGACGCACACTGAATGGAATATGTGACTTTAATATTTTAGTTTGAAGACTTAACAGTATTTCTTCCTATTCTGCAACTGTGCAGAGTACACAGAATAGGCTGCTAAACTGTGGTGACGCACACTGAATGGAATATGTGACTTTAATATTTGAGTTTGAAAACTTAACAGTATTTCTTCCTATTCTGCAACTGTGCAGAGTACACAGAATAGGCTGCTAAACTGCGGTGACGCACACTGAATGGAATATGTGACTTTGATATTTTAGTTTGAAGACTTAACAGTATTTCTTCCTATTCTGCAACTGTGCAGAGTACACAGAATAGGCTGCTAAACTGCGGTGACGCACACTGAATGGAATATGTGACTTTAATATTTGAGTTTGAAGACTTAACAGTATTTCTTCCTATTCTGCAACTGTGCAGAGTACACAGAATAGGCTGCTAAACTGCGGTGACGCACACTGAATGGAATATGTGACTTTAATATTTGAGTTTGAAAACTTAACAGTATTTCTTCCTATTCTGCAACTGAGCAGAGTACACAGAATAGGCTGCTAAACTGCGGTGACGCACACTGAATGGAATATGTGACTTTAATATTTTAGTTTGAAGACTTAACAGTATTTCTTCCTATTCTGCAACTGTGCAGAGTACACAGAATAGGCTGCTAAACTGCGGTGACGCACACTGAATGGAATATGTGACTTTAATATTTGAGTTTGAAGACTTAACAGTATTTCTTCCTATTCTGCAACTGTGCAGAGTACACAGAATAGGCTGCTAAACTGCGGTGACGCACACTGAATGGAATATGTGACTTTTATATTTGAGTTTGAAGACTTAACAGTATTTCTTCCTATTCTGCAACTGTGCAGAGTACACAGAATAGGCTGCTAAACTGCGGTGACGCACACTGAATGGAATATGTGACTTTAATATTTGAGTTTGAAAACTTAACAGTATTTCTTCCTATTCTGCAACTGTGCAGAGTACACAGAATAGGCTGCTAAACTGCGGTGACGCACACTGAATGGAATATGTGACTTTTATATTTGAGTTTGAAGACTTAACAGTATTTCTTCCTATTCTGCAACTGTGCAGAGTACACAGAATAGGCTGCTAAACTGCGGTGACGCACACTGAATGGAATATGTGACTTTAATATTTGAGTTTGAAGACTTAACAGTATTTCTTCCTATTCTGCAACTGTGCAGAGTACACAGAATAGGCTGCTAAACTGCGGTGACGCACACTGAATGGAATATGTGACTTTTATATTTGAGTTTGAAGACTTAACAGTATTTCTTCCTTTTCTGCAACTGTGCAGAGTACACAGAATAGGCTGCTAAACTGCGGTGACGCACACTGAATGGAATATGTGACTTTAATATTTGAGTTTGAAGACTTAACAGTATTTCTTCCTATTCTGCAACTGTGCAGAGTACACAGAATAGGCTGCTAAACTGCGGTGACGCACACTGAATGGAATATGTGACTTTTATATTTGAGTTTGAAGACTTAACAGTATTTCTTCCTATTCTGCAACTGTGCAGAGTACACAGAATAGGCTGCTAAACTGCGGTGACGCACACTGAATGGAATATGTGACTTTAATATTTGAGTTTGAAGACTTAACAGTATTTCTTCCTATTCTGCAACTGTGCAGAGTACACAGAATAGGCTGCTAAACTGCGGTGACGCACACTGAATGGAATATGTGACTTTAATATTTGAGTTTGAAAACTTAACAGTATTTCTTCCTATTCTGCAACTGTGCAGAGTACACAGAATAGGCTGCTAAACTGCGGTGACGCACACTGAATGGAATATGTGACTTTAATATTTTAGTTTGAAGACTTAACAGTATTTCTTCCTATTCTGCAACTGTGCAGAGTACACAGAATAGGCTGCTAAACTGCGGTGACGCACACTGAATGCAATATGTGACTTTAATATTTGAGTTTGAAAACTTAACAGTATTTCTTCCTATTCTGCAACTGTGCAGAGTACACAGAATAGGCTGCTAAACTGCGGTGACGCACACTGAATGGAATATGTGACTTTGATATTTTAGTTTGAAGACTTAACAGTATTTCTTCCTATTCTGCAACTCTGCACAGTACACAGAATGTGCTGCTAAACTGCGGCGACGCACACTGAATGGAATATGTGACT
The DNA here is from genome assembly GCA_037306005.1 of Rhinophrynus dorsalis. Lineage (NCBI taxonomy): Eukaryota > Metazoa > Chordata > Amphibia > Anura > Rhinophrynidae > Rhinophrynus > Rhinophrynus dorsalis. The sequence continues at coordinate 162,894,814 of CM074727.1, forward strand.
TTGAAATTTTAGTTTGAAGACTTAACAGTATTTCTTCCTATTCTGCAACTGTGCAGAGTACACAGAATGTGCTGCTAAACTGCGGCGAAGCACACTGAATGGAATATGTGACTTTGATATTTTAGTTTGAAGACTTAACAGTATTTCTTCCTATTCTGCAACTCTGCACAGTACACAGAATGTGCTGCTAAACTGCGGCGAAGCACACTGAATGGAATATGTGACTTTGATATTTTAGTTTGAAGACTTAACAGTATTTCTTCCTATTCTGCAACTCTGCACAGTACACAGAATGTGCTGCTAAACTGCGGCGAAGCACACTGAATGGAATATGTGACTTTGATATTTTAGTTTGAAGACTTAACAGTATTTCTTCCTATTCTGCAACTCTGCACAGTACACAGAATGTGCTGCTAAACTGCGGCGACGCACACTGAATGGAATATGTGACTTTGATATTTTAGTTTGAAGACTTAACAGAATGTGCTCTAATCTGCAACTTTGCACACTAAACAGAATGTGCTCTAATCTGCAACTTTGCACACTAAACAGAATGTGCTCTAATCTGCAACTTTGCACACTAAACAGAATATATAAAATTTTTTTTGTTTTGTTTTTTTCCCCCCACACAAAATAACCTGCTGCCCCCACACACAGTAGTCCTAAAAAGGACTTTTGGTTCTTTTTTTTTCACAATTTTGCTTTTTTTCTCCCTACACTGACTTTCCCTTCCTATCCTCATCTCTCCCTGGCTAAGACTGAGCCGAACTCGCTGGTCAGGTGCTATACAGCACCCGACCACGGGTTCTGGCCAGCCAATCAGTGTAATGCCAGCAGCCAACATGGCTGCTGGCATTACACCGATGTCAGAGCCTCCCTGTACGTTTATTGGCTGCGCAGCAGCCGCAAAACGTGCGGGGAGGAGACCCGAACATGGCGGGCGAGCACATGCGGTACTCGTACGAGTACCGCCATGTGCCGAGCAGAGCGATGCTCGAGCCGATCCGAGCATCGGCCGAGCATGCTCGCTCAACACTAATTGCTACCAACATCTCGCCAGATTATAATAATATCATCTATATATCGACGAAATAGGACCAGGCTTGCCCCGAATCGCCTCCAAATATACTCCTCCTCAAAATATCCCATAAAGAGATTAGCGAAATTCGGGGCAAACCTGGTCCCATTGCAGTACCTCTCTTCTGCAAATAAAATTTCCCCGAAAAAGAGAAAAAATTATGTGTCAGAATAAAAGAGATAGCATCTAAAATAAAAGTACGTTGTGTACAGGTATCACGGTGCCCGTGATCCCCTGTCAGTCACTCTGATGGTACCTGTGCATTGGAGCAGGCTATTGACCCGCCCAGGATGTTCCTTTATATACTGGGCCTATGACAGCGGCCTGATGCCCTTTCGTGGTGTTCCTGTGTTTAAGCCTTCTCGCTGTGTTTCTGCATTCCCGTGTACCGACTCGGCTTATCTGACCATTCTCCGTTCCTGCTCCGTGATCGACCCGGCTTTGGCTGACGTTCCTGCTCCGTGACTGACCCGGCTTTGGCTGACGTTCCTGCTCCGTGATTGACCCGGCTTGGCTGACGCTCCTGCTCCCGTGTATCGACCCGGCTCACCTGACGTTCCTGATCCGTGATTGTCCTGATTCCGGTGGATGTTTCCTGTTCATCATTGGCCTCCTGAGTTCCGGTTTATCCTGGTCGCCTGCCCGCGACATTATGAACTGTATCTAGTGGTGCGCTGTTCAATCACTCTCAGTTGAGCTGTGCTGTTTGTTTACCGAGCTGTAGTAACATTGCTGTTCAATGCTGTCCTCTGCTTCACTGTGTGTGTTGCCTCCGTTTATGAGCCTTAGTATACCTGCCTAGCAAACACATCGTATCCAAGCCATATACACGTTCTGAGCCGTGCCTGGTGACCTAGCCTATCCAGTCCACAGCAGAGCTGTTCCGTTCCGGTACGTGCCGGTACCGTGGTTACACCTCCCGGTGCTAGTGGCTTTTCCAAGTGCTCTCGCAGTGTGGTTCCGTAACGGCACCGGATGGGTGCCTGAGCTCTGGTCATTGCTCTAAGTGTATTATTATCCATCGCACTACCTATGCGTGGCTCGCTGTAGCTGGTGCAGTGTCGACTCCGATTGGTGCCCTGTGGGTGGCCTGGCTCTCATCTCATTTTGGCACACAGAAGCATTCCAGTTGCATGTCATAAGGGCGATACAGGTTCTGTTCTCTTGCTCTGCAGTGGTGGCTATCCTACACACTCCTCAAGGAGTTATTACTCAGCTCTGGTTAAATTGTGCAGTCTCTCTTGGGCGTCCTTCCATTCAGCTATATGAGAGTGATTTGTACAAGCCTGCTAACTACCGAGAGCACCTTCAGAGACTTATAAGTTCAGCTGGGCGTTGTCTGTTCCCACCAGTGTGACTGATCAGAGGTTTACACATTAACCCTTGTTTACCCAGTTCATTTGTGCTTACTGCATATTATTGTACCTACTCCTGTCTGTCTATGCCATACCTGGCCCCAAGGGGCGCTATACCTGGTTTTCGTTACAATAAAACTGTGTTTTTACTTAAACCTTGTCTGAGTGTCAGAAAACCGTAACAACAGGGCATTAAAGGATCTTGTTTTAAATAATATTCTACTGCTCTAATTCCAACTACGTGTTTAATATTAGAGTACAATGCTTGCACATCCAGTGTTAACCATCTATAATCAGTACGCCAACGTATATCCTGAAGAGTATTTAGCAGCTGTGTTGTATCTTTCAAATATGATTTGAGTCCCAAAACATACCTCTGGAGGTGCAAATCCACAAAATGAGGCAAATTAGCAGTCAGACTATCTACCCCAGAAATGATTGGTCGACCTGGAGGGTCGACCAACCCCTTGTGAATTTTGGGCAGATGGTAATACACTGCAATTTTAGGTTCTTTAACTAACAAAAAGTCTCGTTCAGACTTGCAAATAACACCCCCAGAGTAAGCTGCATTTATAAGAACTTCAAACTCACATTTAAAACGGGGAGAAGGATCAGCATCCAGAACAGAATAATATTCACCATCTTCCAAAATACATAAAGCTTCTCTAATATAATCATCTCTATCTTGTATGACAATCCCTCCCCCCTTATCAGCAGGTTTAATAATAATATTTCTATCTGAACTCAAACTTTTAATAGCTGCTTTCTCTTGAATAGACAAATTAGAATGCATTTTAGGTCTAGGTTTCCCCAAAAGGGTCTTAAGATCATTGAGTACTAAATTGAAAAAAGTTTCAATATAAGCCCCTCTATAATACACAGGATAAAAAGTAGATTTTGGTCTTAAATCTGTTGGAATGGGATCAATCTCAATTATCTTTGCTAGATCTTTATTAGAATTATCCAATTGTATTGGCTTACCCTTCAGCCCATAATATCGCTCCAAAGTTAATTTCCTACTAAAGACATTCAAATCTTTGAATATCTCAAACAAATTAGGAGCTGAATCAGGGCAAAAAGATAAACCATACTTCAATACCGACAATTCATTGGGTTGCAACAACCGAGATGATAAACTATAAACACCAACTTGAATAGGATCAATTATTGTTTCGCCTTTTTGTTTGGTTCCACCTCTCCCCCTGCCTCCCCTTTGTCACTGAGAACTCTTTTTTGACCTCCCTGGAGCACAGAAAATGGATTTGGGTGCTCCCAAAAGGTCCAGTATCTGGACGTTGAGGCCTGTGGGGTGGGATGTGGACTCAAACCTAAAAAATAATTTCCCTCAAATCTATTAGTACCACTATTCATATCAGAATTATTTGATGTAATTTTCTCTACACTAGTAGAGGATCTACAGTTATCATTAATTCCACTAATATCATTGGTACATATATTTGAACGTAAAGATTCTTCAGTTAAAGAAATCTCATTCGTGTTAACTGATAACCTCTCAACACTTGATGAACCCATTCCTTCTTGTATAGAATTCTCTCGTAACCTATGTGTATTATGATCCTGACGACCTTGATAGGAACCTCCATTTTTGCTAAATCTATTACCATGAGCTCTACGTTGGCCTTTTGGATTCCCAGATCGATCTCCATTAGTATGGAATCTATTGATATAACCTCTATTTTGACTTCTTGAATTCACAAAATGATCCTCACCATTAGTAGTTTTCCTCAAACTATCTTTAGATTTAAAACGACTCCATTGTCTAACATTCCCTTTTTGATAATCTTCTTTATCTCTTAACACCTTTTTCGATTTTCTATCAGTAATCTCCTTCTCAAACTGTTTTACATTGATATTAACCTTATTATCAAGCTCATCAAATTCACGACAATGAGAAAAAGTACAGATTTTAACCAACACTTCCTCAATCATGGGGTTCCATAGAACAAACTGATCGAATAATGGAGCTGGAGTAGCAAATATTGAGTCTGGCGTACTAAGAGCCCTATGTTCAAAAGAAAGCTGGAGTAATTCTGGGGCAAACCAAGTGCACTATGTATCTATCTATCTATCTATCTATCTATCTATCTATCTATCTATCTATCTATCTATCTATTAGAATTCAAGTTTGATGAACTCATAAGAAGGTCCTGGATTTTGTGATGGCCATAAAGATGCATTACATGATAATAACATTGTACACAAAGGCCAGGCTGTAGTTCTGTGGTATGAATGGAATACACGTGCCTGTACTGCTGGGCATCCTACCCCTCCCCCACTGACCACTCAGTGGCCTCTGTCCTGTTGCTCTGTGTATCTGAGACCACAACTGCTTCTAGGCATCAGTTCCTGAATCACTTAATCCTTTCCATGCTAAAGAGGTCTCCAGTGAGTTGCTTTCTAATGCACTGGAGAACCCTCTAGCACTCAAAAATGCACTTTTTAATCCTGATTAAAGGGATAGTATTGCCAACTTTTTACAAAAAAAATGAATCTTGTAGGCATTAAAAAATTAAACTAAATGCCCCCATTTCCATCTCTCAAACCTTTATGGTTTGAGAGATATTCGGGACCAAAGTTCCCCCCTTTCCCTGACGTCAGCGCTCTAGCTGACTGCAGGGGAATCCAGTCCCAGGACCTTTGGAGGCTCTTCAGCAGAGCTGAGATCACCAAATATAAAAAGATCTATTTCACTGGAATGGTCTACAAAGTTTACCTGGTTTGCAAGCACACTTTGTAGACCGTTCCGGTGAAGTAGTCATTTTTCTCTCGCGCGATCTCAGCTCTGCTGAAGAGCCTCTGCTGGTCCCAGGATCAGATTTCCCTGCAGTCAGCTAGAGCTCTGACATCAGGCAACAGGAAAGGAGGAGGGAACTTTAGTGCTGAATATCTCTCGAGCCGTAAAGGTTTGAGAGATGGAATTGGGGACATTTAGTTTAATTTTTTAATGCCTATAAGATCAATTTTTGTAAAACTTTGGCAATACTATCCCTTTAAAATAATGTGGTAATAGTGTGATTTTTTTTTCTATGAGCAAATGTTATAACATTGTGTTTTAAAGCACAATGCAATAGCAAATATTTGAGAAAAAAAAATGCTTCCGCCATATTAAAGAATGATAGAAGTGTTGCTTTTAAATTTGACCCCGTTATTACCCTCCCCTTTGAATGCTAGAAGGCTTCTCAATGATTATATTACATTCTCCCCACAGTCTTTGTACATTGGGGTGACCTAATTTTATGTACTGAAGAACTTTCTAATATCCCCAAGATTAAATGGAAATTATAATTAACTCTTTAAGGACAAGGGGGTAATGCAACATGTTGTTTCACAATGCTATGTGCTCCTCTTTGGCCCTTTTGCCCTTAAGGACCAGATTTGGTTTGTGCAATGCATTGCAAATCAATGTGTTTCATGCCCACTGCCCCTTAATGGGTTAATAGAGAATTAGCACTACCTACTATAACCACACAATTACCTTAATATTGCCAAAAATCCTTAGGTGCCTTTTTCAAGCAATAACATTTCTGGATGATACGCCCATGGAGACAGACATGACACTTCCTGGCCATTTTTTTTTTTTTTTTTTTTTTTTTAAACACAAGCCAGCAAAGTGCATATGCATACTCAACCCATTAAAGACTGGAGGGGTGCACAACTCATGGCAAACAATGAGTTGCACATCCCTCTTGTCCTTAAGCCTCTGAGTGACCAGAGTGGTATCCAGCGCATTGCAGAGGTACTCACAGGGTTAAAGGGTTAAGAGTATCATGTGAAGTCAGCAGAGTTTGGGTCTGGCAGTCCTGCTAATAACTGTCATGTCTGCCTCCTCCAAAGTCTGACGTCTGATGTAATTACTTGAACAAAGGAAGGACAACATTCATCGTGGACATGGTAAGTGGAGAAGTTAATATTAGGATATTTTATTTCTCTTTTAACCCCTTAAGGGCATAGTAATGTTTTCCAATAAAAGCAGCTCCAATTAATCTTCATAGTATTTGGGCCGTGGAGAGCGTTATTTCAATACTGTCAGTTCAAGGGTAATTGAATGATTAAGTATCCACCTCCTGCCCCTTTTACCTAGAGCTGCAAGACTGCACGGATGGATTGCAGAGAGGGACAATATTCAGCGAGAACAAGGAAAAACCTGTCAAGGGGGGCAGGGTTTTCAGTGTTCTCACAATAAAGAAGATTGTCCCTTGCCCTGAGCTGTCTGGTTCCTGGACCAGATTCCACATCTGAGGGAAGGTGGCTTACACTAGGTAAAAGGGGCGGGAGGGGGATACTTTATCATTCAATTACTCTTGAACTACAACTCTGACAGTATTGAAATAACACTCTCTATGGCCCAAATACTATGAAGACTAATTGGAGCTGCTGTTTTTGTGAAACTTTACTATCCCTTTAAGGACCACGCGGTCTGGGGGTGGGGCTCTCTAGAGGACCAGGACACCTTTTTTTTATTTATTTCATGGAAGTTATCTGTGATCACAGCGTGCTGTGCAGGCGCTCTGCAATCACAAACTTCTATGATGTGCCGGGACTGTCACTAGTCCTTAATGCCCCTCTGTGATAGTCCTGGAATGTCATTGGGCATTAAAGAGTTAAAGGTTAAAGGGATAGTATTGTTTCACATAAACAGCAGCTCCAATTAATCTTCATAGTATTTGGGCCATAGAGAGCATTATTTCAATACTGTCAGAGATGTGATTCAAGAGTAATTGAATGATAAAGTTTCCCCCTCCCACCCCTTTTACCTAGTGTAAGCCGCCTCCCCTCAGATGTGGAATCTGGTTGTAACACCAGACCAGACCAATCTTCTCCCTATGAGAACAATGAAGGCCCTGCCCCCTTGACAAGTTTTTCAGGTTTTCCCTTATCTTAATTGAAGATTGTCCCTCTCTGCAGTCTACCTGGGCACCTCCCTTCTGATCTGGCTGAGCAGTGTTACATCAGTAAAAGGGGTGGGAGGGGGATACTTTGTCATTGAATTACTCTTGAACTACAACTCTGACAGAATTGAAATAACACTCTCCAAGGTCCAAATACTATGATGATTAATTAGAGCTGCTTTTATTATGAAACATTACTATCCCTTTTACTCTTTATTTCTACCTAAGCCATGCGTGACATTGAATAGTGTAGTGTCATATATTGTATTTTAGCTTTTTATACTCTTCCTGCTTGCTGGGAAGACCTAATTATAGCTAATCACATGACTTGTGTCTTCTTCCTCCTGATCAAAAGAATGAGTGTTGTGATGCTTGGTGGCTGTAAATCATGGGTGTCAAACTGCATTCCTAAGACTGAATTCACAAGGGAGATTGGCTGTGATCCATTTTAGTGCATGCCAAGCCACACTCTCCAACATTGTCCTGCTTCCTCCCTGTGAATCACTAGCATGTGGGTGTGGGGAACACGTGTCACGAGGACTGCCCATGTGGGTGTGGGCCTTATATTATTGACCAATGACTACATAACTCGGCCAGTCACTGGAGTGGCATTGTGTGCTCAAGAATGATTTGAGTTCATTTAGCTCAGCATTATTAAAGGGATAGTAATGTTTCATAATAAAAGCAGCTCTAATTAATCATCATATTATTTGGACTTTGGAGAGTGTTATTTCAATTCTGTCAGCATTATAGTTCAAGAGTAATTCAATGACAAAGTATCCCCCTCCCGCCCCTTCTACTGATGTAACACTGCTCAGCCAGATCAGAAGGGAGGTGCCCAGTTAAACTGCAGAGATGGACAATCTTGAATTAAGATAAGGGAAAAACCTGAAAAACTTGTCAAGGGGGCAGGGTTTTCATTGTTCTCATAGGAAGAAGATTGTCCCCTTCTGTTATCTGTCTGTCTATGGACTGGATTCCACATCTGAGAAGAGATGGCTTACACTAGGTAAAAGGGGCAGGAGGGGGAAACTTTGCTTGTGAATATCTCTCAAACCATAAAGGTTTGAGAGATAAGACTTATATCGTTCTTCATGTTTTTTTAATGCCTACAAAATAAAATAAAGATAAAATGAAGTATTACTATCCCTTTAAAGGGATAGTAATATTTAAAATGTAAAAAAAAAATGTTGTAGGGTTTATCCCCCTGAGTAAAACAAGAGTACTCCCACTGCTGAAAGGTGTTTCATTCAAAAGTTACTAATTTTCAAAGTTGAATTTTTTAGATGCAATATCACAGTGACCTGAAATTGTACAGTGGCGCTGTTGCTACACCATCCTATGGAGATTTATGGTCCTGGGACCAGAGCTGTCCATAGGATCGTGTAGCAACAGCGCCACTGTACAATTTCAGGTCACTGTGATATTGCTCTGGTCCCGGGACCATAAATCTCCATAGGATGGTGTAGCAACAGCGCCACTGTACAATTTCAGGCCACTGTGATATTGCACCTAAAAAATTCAACTTTGAAAATTAATAACTTTTGAATGAAACACCTTTCAGCAGTGGGAGTACTCTTGTTTTACTCAGGGGCATAAACCCTACAACATATTTTTGTTTACATTTTAAGTATCACTATCCCTTTAATGCTGCACTAACATTTTCTATGTGAACATGCCTAAAGTGCTGAGACAGAGCATATTTTTCAGAAAACACTTGATTTTGCTCAGTCAAAATTAACTGAACGCTGATGCAAGGTCAGAGATTGTCCAGAAACACACACTGTGTTGGCGCTTTTGGAACGACTTCTCCCTCCTCACCTGTAGTATAAAATCCCTTGAATTCTGGAGACAGTTCCAGAGTATTCACAATGTAAAAGGAATCTACCTAATATTTTTCTAAATAACTTTTTATGCTGTAGAAAATTTCCCCTTTAGGTGACATCACTTACCTTGGCTGGGATATTTCCAGGGGAATCTCCAAGATGAGAATTATATTTCTGTGTTTTCATTTTCTTTGTAAATTGCCAAAATTCCCATTTACTTAAAACCCTTTCAGTGTCAGATGTCACATGGCAACACAATGTGTTGGATAGCTCCCAGGCATTCAGTGGGTTAAAGCAATAGCAATCCTTTTTTTCTGACTTTACACATATTCCAAGTGCACAGTACGTGTAAAGCCAGATTGCCTACACGTTTTTTTTTTTTTGCCATCGTTGCCTATTTTTTTATACTTTATATCCCCAACAATTAGTTATCTGAATTGTTTATTTTCTAAAAACATCCTGGGGGAGATTCACTAAGCGGTGATAAAGTGGAGATGACGTCTCCAGTGATAACACTTCTCCAGTTCCTATGTTATTCTATGGAGCCCATGCACTAAGATGTCTTCAGCTTTGGAGATTTTAGTGAATAGGCTCCATAGAATAACATAGGAACTGGAGAAGTGATAAACTGGAGAAGTCATCTCCACTTTATCACCTCTTTATCACCACTTAGTGAATCCACCCCCACACGTGTTGTGCTGTTTAAGTAGACTGGCAAAATGTAAAAAAAGATATGAATTAATTAATAAATTAGCATGTTTATTTATTTAGTGTCACAAGCTTACAGAGCTCTTCAAAGTTTAAATGGGTTCCCTTTCACGTGCGACCTTTTAAGTAATTCACCACGTCGCCATAATCAAAATAGCGTCATGACAATCTCGCACTGCATGACAGCGCGAGATAGTCATGTTGCCTACATAATGGTCGCACACACGGAATTCAAAGTTCCCGCAGCAGCTGGAGCGCATCCGTGTGCTGCATCATGGAGCACCTCCGTGTGCTGTATCATACATAATAAGAAAGGAAAACGTATACAACAAAGTTCATGGAGCACCTCCATATACTGCATCATACATAATAAGAAAGGAAAAGTTATACAACAAAGTATAAGCAAGATAGATTTATATAGGAGCAAAAATATAAACCATAAAAATGTCTGTAAAAGTCCCAGTGTTGAGTGTGCTCAGTCCTTCTCTGGAATGGTGGATATGAACATGAAACCGTGCCTGTTCTATATGAACAGATCACCTGTAGTCCTCTCCCGACAATAAAAGCAATGTGAACCCTTTATGATCTTGACAGACTCCATCTGACATGTTGCCGGCCAATAGAAAAGTATGATGTATGCAGCACACGGAGGGGCTCCAGCTGCTGCGGCCACTTTGAATTCCGTGTCTGCGACCATTAAGTAGGCGACATGACAATTTTGCGCTGTCATGCAGTGCAAGATTGTCATGTCGCCATTTTGATCATGGCGACGTGGTGAATTAATTAAAATGCTGCATGCGCTTAAGCGTGCAACATTTCAAAATGATACCGTTTAAAGGGACAGTAAAGTCCCACAAAAATATTTATTTTGTTTTGTAGATTAAAGAAAAATAAACTATGTGCCGCAAATCCTATCTCTGAAACCTTAACGGTTTGAGAGATATTCGCCGCTAAAGTTCTCTCTCTCGGTGACAGAAGTAGATCGGCTGACACAAGGAGGCCCTTCAGCAGAGACAAAATAGTGCGATTTAAAACTAAATACTTCTTTGGAACAGTTTAAAAAGTGTTCTTGCAAACCAAGCACCTTTGTAGACCGTTCCAAAGAAGTATTTATTTTTAAAATCACGCTATTGTGGCTCTGCTGAAGAGCCACCTGTCGGTGCCCAGACAGGAACACCTGCTGTCAGTTTACAGCTGATGTCAGGAGAAGGGGAGGGAGGGGGGAACTTTAGGACAAAGTATCCCCCTCCCGCCCCTTTTACTGATGTAACACTGCTCAGCAAGATCAGAAGGGAGGTGCCCAGGTAGATTGCAAAGAGGGACAATCTTCAATTAAGATAAGGGAAAAACCTGAAAAACTTGTCAAGGGGGCAGGGCGTTCATTGTTCTCATAGGAAGAAGTTTGTCCCTGCTGTTATCTGTCTGGTCTATGGACTGGATTCCACATCTGAGAAGAGATGGCTTACACTAGGTAAAAGGGTCAGGAGGGGAAACTTTGCTTGTGAATATCTCTCTAACCATAAAGGTTTGAGAGATAAGACTTATATCGTTCTTCATGTTTTTTTAATGCCTACAAAATAAAATAAAGATAAAACAAAGTATTACTATCCCTTTAAGAGTTTGGTCAATACAGAGTGACACATGCTCAGGAAAATGAAACAACGAAAATAGGGTCCCTGCTCAAAAGCTTACAATCTGATAAAAAAATGCTGTGAAACAATCTAGAAAAGCCACCTCTATTGCATGCAGATCAATCAGTGCTCCAGGGAGAATTGCAACAGTGTATAAATACCTCAGCTTTCACTGTCAAAGACACAAAACTCTTGGATTCCAGAGATACAATGATAATGTCAGGCATAAAATGTAAAACAGAACAAAAAAAGAGAAACAATGATGAAGATGAAAAAAAAGAAGTATAGCCAATTTGACTTGACAGATTCTATACCTGTAGAATATGTAAAGTCAAACTTATAGGTTGCCATTTCTTTAACTGAAGTCTTTAGGAGAGATGTAGACAGTATCAGTGATAAGGTAATCAGCTGCAGTGGAAGCCAGCCATAGCCCTTTCAAATGGTTGACACTAATGCAGTTGACACTGTTGTATTTGATCTGTTGCCTGTTATGAAAGGTTCTCTAATGGGCATTGATGTTTTCACACGGGTGACTACTGTCTTGTGACCAAGCCAGATTTCCAAATGCTGCATTTTGATTACTTGCCCTCAGGAATGCAGCTACGTTGCAGTAAAGATTTGCTCTGAGGCCCATGGGGCTGCAGACTACTGCTTCACACAAGTGCTGGTGGACATTGTGATCCTCATCACAACTCCAATAGTAACATAGTTGACAAGGCTGAAAAAAGACATGCATCCATCAAGTCTAGCCCATGCCAAATCAGCCCCGTTGATCCAGAGGAAGGCAAAAAAAAAAAATAAACCCAGAAGACATTTCCAATTTAGCCCTAAGCGGGTGGTAAAAAAATTCCTTCCTGACTCCAAATGGCAGTCAGATATTTCCCTGGATCATTCAACAACCTATCAGCATTGAAGCCATCTGTCATAATTCGTAATATTGTTCTGTGCTAGATATGTATCTTACTTTTTTGATAGAAGTTACATTATCTGCAAGCACAACTATAAGCGTGAGGACCCACATTTAGAAGGAAGGGCAAACATGTGTAAATATTAACTTTTTATGGACTAGCGGTCCCGGATATGAACTTCCCTTAAGGTCCTCTTTGAAGCTATTTGGCACACTGGCACACATAAATGATGTTGTATAGCGTTGTACCAAACAGGAGTCTGAGAGAGACTACTGCGGTCTTGGAGAGGTCAGTTTCAGACCCCGCTAATGCTTACAGCTCTCCCGCAGGAGAGCATAAAATACCCGATGTGCCAGGACTGTCACCGGTTCTTTAGTCCCATCTTCATTAGCAGGTTTCCTCCCAAAGCAAACATCTTCAGATAAGGCAGTATCCACATGACATGCAGAATCCTCAATTGTCCTTCCTATCTGTGAACATTCCACCCAGCAAAGTTCCCCTCTTGTTCAATTTATACATAAACACAAAGACACAGATATGGGTAAAAATGGCCACAGCCTTTTATTTCCAATGAATAAATAAATAAAGAGGACCTTGCCAGTACTACATATACTGAAGAATAAATTCCATAACCAGCATTCAATGAGAGTACCCTACTATGCCGTGCCGTCCTCCTTTGAATATTTTGACTGCTGCTGCCACCAGGTGAGGGCAGCACCGATAAGAGTGGATCAAAACATGCAGTAATCTAGCACGGGCAGTAGCAGCGTCTCTCCCAATCATTCCATCTTTTATAAGTGGGGGATACCCTCCTTACTCACCCCGTCAAACTGATCTTACATGCATTTCTCTGGCAAGGTCCTCCCGCGACTGTGACAATAAACAGCATTCCATTAAGTTAAGAGACAAATTAAGCCACTGGACACACCAAGATCCATCCTTCAGCACTCAGGAGAGGAAAAAACCCCTGTGGAGGAAACCTCTGGGGAACCATGGCTGAGAGGACTGCCCATTCCCCTAGGCATTAAGATGTGAATGCAGATAATAAAACATACTATGCTTTGTCCTTTATACACACAATTTACTAGAATAAATCATATATGCACAGACATATATATAAATATGAATACACACAAACATATATACGTACACAGACATTGTGAAATACACATGTGCAGGTTACACATAATGATGACACCTGGACAAATAAATTATAACATTTCAAGCAAAAATTCAAAAGGAAGGCAATACAAATTACAGGAAACAAGAGAAAGGGAAGATGCAGACACATCCCAACTGTGGTAGTGAAAGAGGAGAAGAATGCATAAAACGGGTTAGGAAGGATTTGAGAGTGATCAAACCAACCTGCCCCACAATCAAAACCTACGCCCTCCACCCATACCTATCCCCCATAACAGCAACTCCCAACCTACACCTCGTCATATTATCCCAGGATGAAATAAAAAATTGCATAAGGGGACCCTCAAGCCAGGAACAAAGCTCCCATTGCCTATCCATAAGAGGCTACATAACAGTGGGAATGACATTCTAGAAAGGAAGTAACATGGAATGCAGTTAGCAAGTTACATATCAAAGATTGCTTTTTTCCCCTTCTACCTATCCTGTATAAGAAAATTATAAACAGGGCGGGAGGGTGGGTGTTACCACTTTGCTCAGGCCCAGGAAGACTGAAGTATCTTCACTTCTTCTAAGCCATTTCCTGCCATAGCTCCACCCCACACAGCCAGCAGGCTTCTTACTTAACCCTTTGCTTCCCAAATCCATGTTTAGTTACTTTTCAGTTATAGCCCACTAATCTTAATCTATAAGACCTAGTTACAGGACATTCGATCTGCTGTCATGTGCCCTTACGCTTATGGCTCCTGGGCTTACTTTATAATTGCCCTTCAAAAGAGGTCTGCGTTCCAGTTAATATTATATGCATATGTGGGAACCCTGTGGATCTGCCCCAGACATTCAGTTTTTTACAATTAATTACCAGGTCTCCACGGACAGACTGATTCTTCTGTGGTGCAAAGTTTCTTATGAAACTCTCCCCACTTCTCCTCCTTCCCACCCTGTTCCACCCACTTCCTGTCCACTTCTCCTCCTGCCCAACCTGTTCCTCCCACTTCCTGTCCACTTCTCCTACTTCACATCCTGTTCCACCCACTTACCATTCATTTGTCCTCCTTCCAACTCTGCTCCGCCCATGTCTTCTCCTTACCACCATTTTTTCCCACTTCCCACCCACTTCTCCTCCTTCCCACCCTGTTCTTCATATTTTCCAACCACTTCTCCTCCTTCCCATCCTTTTCCTCCCACTTCCTGCCCACTTCTCCTCCTTCTCACCCTGTTCCACCCACTTTCCTCCTACATCTCCTCCTTCCCACCCTGTTCCTCCCATTTCCTTTCCTTACCATCCTGTTCCTCCCACTTCCCACTCACGTGTCCTCCTTCCCACTCTGCTTGTCAGATGTCTCCTCCTGCACCCCCCTTTTCCTCCCTTCTCCCACCCACTTCTCCATCCCCCCAGCGGCACCACACGAGGCCCCTCCAGGGACACACTTCCCTGGTATGATTACATGTATATTTACAGTTTTATGCTAAATGTATAATTGGGGCATTATGACCTGACCCAAGAAGTAATGTTACTAGTTGTTCATGGGCCTCAGGTGTATTTTTTGTGCCACTAACGCAAACATTTTTTCACAGATGCATAACTATGACCTTTTGGATCACGAGACAGATGGGGCCCCCTTGAAAGCTGGGCTCCTGAGCAACTACACCAAATGTACCCCTCTTCCCCATAGTTATGCCCCTGAACCCAGGGTAGTTGCTAGATATATTGGGTACCATCCTGGCCACTACAATTCTTATTTCTTAAACAAACTGATACGACAATGGGAATCAGAGGCATGGCATACAGTAGCCAATAGGCAACATGATAAAGTTGCCAATATGGCACTAGCTAAAGCAGTGGTTCTCAATCTTTTTTTGCTTGGGGCACCCCTAACACATAATCTAGAACATTCGGGGCACCCCTAACATATTTAATGTACTTTATCAAGGGCATAATGAAGGTACCATACATACATATACAGTTATTATTAGGTCTTACAATCATAATA
The DNA here is from genome assembly GCA_037306005.1 of Rhinophrynus dorsalis. Taxonomy (NCBI): domain Eukaryota; kingdom Metazoa; phylum Chordata; class Amphibia; order Anura; family Rhinophrynidae; genus Rhinophrynus; species Rhinophrynus dorsalis. The sequence continues at coordinate 162,910,361 of CM074727.1, forward strand.
ACAAGACTAAACATAATGTACATAACAATTTCTATAAATCTTTATTTAAAAGTCCATTTTTGTTAGTTTTCTTAGAAAACATGGGGCACCCTAAGTTGATGTCCGTGGCACACCAAAGTGCCACGGCACCCTGGTTGAGAATCACTGAGCTAAAGGAACCAGTCAGAACTTGGTGGCGATAGAAGGCGGGGAGTGTTCTTTACATAGATATGTGGAGGCATGGCCGTCCATTTTGTATCTCTGCCCTGGCTCAGAACACAGACAGTTTGGGTAAACAGTTATTGAAAATGACTGCCTGCTGATAATTCCCAATCACCCATTCAGTAAAGCAGCTGTGTTTACACAGTATATCGTTACAGTTTCAAAGGGGGCCAGCTTTACGTTCCCAAAGGTCTCAGATTTTAACCCCATACCTCCCAACATTTCAAATTTCTAAAGAGGAACGCTTACAGGGTGTTGCTCTGGCATGGCTGGTGGGCAGAGCATTACTGAGAATTTTTAGGCTATTTCATGACCTATTGACACATTCTTGTGTAACCTAATAAATGACACAAAAAGACTAAAGTATTTTATTTACACAGACTAATTTTTATAAACACATATACTGATGTTTAAACAAACATTAATGTGAGTTTTATTGCTGTAGAGCAGCATGATACACTTATATAAACAATGCATAGTCTAATCTCCTAAAAAGAGGGACATCAGGGTGGAAAAGTGGGACAGAGGGATTTCGATCTAAAAGAGGGGCTGTCCCCCCTAAAGAGGGACACTTGGGAGGTATGTAACTCTTTAAGGCATTGCCATACCTGGGAACTTCCAGCTGAGGGCTTCCCGGAGGGGAGTCCACTGTTCAGCAGGGGGTGACAAAAATTACGCTAATCGAGTCAAAAAGGGGCGGGGCTTGATGCTAGCGGGGGGTGCTTAACCCTTTGAGTTTCAGAGTGGTACGGAATGCATTGCAAAGCAATGCATTCCGTACCACTCTGGCACTCAAAGGGTTAAAAATGTCACACAGAAGGCTGGGGACGGAGGAACAGCGGGAGAAAGAGTGTAAGTGGGTAGAGTTTCAATAGAAACTCCCCACATCCGGAGGACTCAGCCTCTGCCCCGGAGACCCGGTAAATCTCTGTCAGAACCGGAGTCTCCGGGGCAAATCCGGAGAGTTCCCAGGTATGGGCATTGCCTTGCTCACTCTACTGGTCCTTAAAGGGTTAATCAGTTGATCAGAAAAGACATAGGCTGTCATCACGGTTACAATACGCATTAATGTGGCTGCTTTCAACATGAATGTGAATGAAAGGATTCTTAATTTATTAGGGGGCCTCTATTCATAATTTAGCATAGGGTCCTCAAAGATTTTTAACATGTACCTTTCTGTCACTGGATTTTTAATATTTTGGATGCTAAATCCAATCCAAAAGACTAAAAGTTTTGAAGACATTAGCACTGAGGGGTTATTGCTAGAATACATCATCTGAATTCCAGCAATGGCGAGTTCTGTCAGTGAGCACATTCCATTAGCTGACTAGTACACTGGAATGCCGCCCGGCTCACATGTTGCTCCTCAGTGTCATTCTGAATAAAATAATCCCAGTTGCATTACCCTTGAATGAAGCATTTATGGAAACAGTAAACTGTTATGAGGCACCTCCTATTCGTAATGCAAATGTTACATTTACTACAAAAACATGACCTTAAAGGAGCATTAGTGCAAAAAAGAAAGTCACTGTTAATATGAAAAATATATATATATATATTGGAACAATCACAGAACCACAGTGAAAGGGGTATTAATTTTTAACCTTTTGAGTGCCAGAGAGGCAACCAACACATTGGTTAAAATGTGAAAAAGAAAACTACTGTAGAGTTTATCCTCCTAAGTAAAACAAGGTTACTTCCAGTGCTGAAAGATGTTTTATTCAAAAATTATTACAGCTCAGACTTGAATTTTTTAGGTGCAGTGTCACAGTGGCCTGAAAATGTACAGTGGCGCTGTTGCTACACCATCCTATGGGGATTTATGGTCAACTGACCAGAGCTGTCCATAAGATGGTGTAGCAACAGTGACACTGTATAATTTCAGGCCACTGTGATATTGCACCTAAAAATTCAAGTTTGAGCTGTAATAACCTTTGAATAAAACACGTTTCAGCAGCGGGAGTTCCCTTGTTTTACTCAGGGGAATACACACTAATATATATATATTTTTTTTTTTTATTTTTTTTTTTTATTATTATATATTTTTTTGTTTTGTTTTGTTTTTTCCCACATATGAAGTATTAGTGTCCTTTCAAAGGGATAGTAATGTTTCCTTTTTACCGTACTTTAGAGTCCTCACTATACTTTTATATACCGATCTGTAGCTTTATAATCATGCATAAGCAGGCGCGTGCACAAATAGACACCAAGGGGGGCTTGAGCACCTGCCCTTTTTGTCCAAAGTGTCCTCGTGCCCTTTTAACAAAAAAAAAAAAAAAATCAGTCCGATTTTATCTTATCCCAGTCCGTTTTTACATTTTGATTACCGGGGGGGAGGGGCTGCTCTCCTCTCCTCTTGCGGTCCGTTTTAAGTGTAAGGTCCCTTTAACATGTCGGCCGGGTCCTTTTTAAGTGCCGTCGGGTCTTCTCCTCTTGCGTGTCGGATCCTCTCCGCTTACGCCCTTTTTTTCATTTGAGCCCCTGCCCCCCGAAATGTCTGTGCACGTCCCTGTGCATAAGTTTGCCGTTTTACTTTGCTTGATGTACTTAATGGGGCGGAGTGAGAAACTGTATTACAGAATAAAAGTAAAACAGCAAACGTATGCATGACTATAAAGCTACAGATCAGTACAGAAAGGTATTATACAGGGCTCAATCGTACTGTAAAAAGGAAATGTTACTGTCCCTTTAAGCTGATATGCTAAGAAGAGGTGGAGCTCCTGGAGATTTCCAACTGAGAGCCTTTCTTTACATACAACACAGACAGGATGTAGATCCAGGGAAATATCTGACTGCCATTTGGAGTCAGGAAGGAATTTTTTTTACCCACTTGGGGCTAAATTGAAAATTGCTCCAGAGGATTTTTTTTTTGCCATCCTCTGGATCAACAGGGGTGTTTTTGGCATGGGCTGGACTTGATGGACACATGTCTTTTTTCAGCCTCATCAACTATGTTACCTCTGGTCACCAAGTGGTTAAATGACAGGACTGCAGTACCTTCAGTCTTCAGTCAGTGGTGGATGTCATGTTCATGGAGGTTCACATCAGAGCCGGATTTCCCAATAAGTAGAGAAGGCAACTGCCTAGAGCTCCACATATTGATGGGTGCATCAGCTGTGCTGGCCACACCCACATTTTGAATTGTGGGTGTGGCCAGAGCAATTTCTGTGTTCCTGCACCAGTTATATTCCCCTTGATGTGCTATTATTTAACCCCTTGGATGCTAGAGAGATTTCCCACCCATTGTACCGCAATGAATTGGGGATCTGTCTCTCTAGCAATAAAGTTTTTTCATTCTTAATTGTTATATGTCAAGGGTATTTCTGTGCCAGGAAACAGTAGATTGGGATGTGGGGGGTGGAGTTATATGAGAAATGGGGGTGTGGCCAAGGGGAGGTTAGAGCACCTAGTGTGCCTTGCCTATTGGTGCCTGGGATTTAAATCTGGCCCTGGTTGACATCATGGTTGGTAGCTGGACCATAGGTCACAAACTCTGCTCACTGAACATGGTAATATTAACTCTTTAATGACCAGATGTTTATGCAGTGGTCCCCTTTGGAATGTGTTACACGCCCGTCTGGTCTGTAAAGGCTTAAAGGGATAGTAATACTTTAATATTACTAATCCCCATAGTGTAGCTCTTTAAAAAATAATTAAATTGCCCCCAGGTTCATCTCTCAAACCTTTATGGTCTGAGAAATAACCGTAAGCAAAGTTCCCCCCTCCCTCCCCCTCCCTGAAGACAGCGTTGTACTGACCGCAGGGATATCCGGTTTTATTTTCATCAGGCGGCTCTGCAGCTGAGCCGCTATCGAGTTAGTAAAAAAGAATTATTTCACTGAAACGGTCTTCTACAAACCAAGCACATGTAGAAGACCGTTTCGGTGAAATTATTCTTTTTCACTAACGTGATCTCAGCTCTGCTGCAGAGCCGCCTGATGAAAAATAAAACCGGATATCCCTGCGGTCAGTACAACGCTGTCTTCAGGGAGGGGGAGGGAGGGGGGAACTTTGCTTCCGGTTATTTCTCAGACCATAAAGGTTTGAGAGATGAACCTGGGGGCAAGTGAATTATTTTTTAAAGAGCTACACTATGGGGATTAGTAATATTAAAGTATTATTATCCCTCTAAGCCTTTACCAACTCTCATCTGTTATCACCACAGATGGGAACTCTCCGGATTTGCCCCGGATGGCCCGGTTCTCACTCTGAATTACCGGGTCTCCGGGGCAGAGTCTGATTCTCTGGGTGGGGGGAGTTTCTTATGAAGCTTTGCCCACATCTGCTCCTTCCTACCCTGTTTGTACCACTCCCCGGCTTTTTCTCCTCCTTCCGCCGTCTGTTCTAGGTATTTTTTGGGGGGGTTTTTTTGTCCTGCCCCCCACTCGCGATTAAGACCAGCACCTTTTACGAGCAACATTGTATTATTAATTCAACTTTCACACTCCCTGACAGCTTTTTTTTAACCCCTTAACGACCCTTGACGGTCATAGTACGTCATGGGTAGATCTGAGTTAATGACCCATGACGTACAATGACCGTCATGGAATTCCGGGCTCCCCATGCGGCTGCACGCCATTCGGGGAGTCCGGAACAGGAATTTTAAAAAAAATGCTCCGTGGTCATTAAGGGGTTAAATCACCAATTCAGGAATCTTAACCCTTTGAATGCCAGAGGGGTACACAATGCGTTGCGTACCCCTCTGGCACTCAAAGAGTTGATATCAAGGATATAAAAGTGTATAAAAATATAGATGTGAAAAAAATAATACATAGTTATTGCATTCTGACCATGTGTTAGACACCTGAAGACTATATAAGGTCAAAAGGAAGTTGACTGTCTCTTTAAAATCAAAGTGGGCAGGTGTCTCCTATGATAAACACTCTGTACAGTGCATTTGGTTTGACCCAAAATTACTCTATGAAACATGCTGGAGATCTCTCTTGCTTCCAAGGAGTTAATTGTGGAATAAATCACTCCAAAACGATCTGGAGTCCTGAGTGTATGGGAGACACTAGAGCGTGATTCCAGTCGCACAGAAACCCACTTTGCACTTTTATTGGCTTCATTCAGATCAGAATCATAAAGCTGTAACATTCTATTAATGAGGGATGTGTGCTGCTGTATTACTTATGTCTATGGCAGGGTGATCAATCTGTGACCTCCAGCCTTGTTGGACTACAACTCCCATCATACCCCTAGTCTTTGCACAGTTAGCTGTAATGGCTTTTGGATGCAGAATTACACAAAATAAATTCTAGTGTTTTTGGAGCCCCATCTTTGGAAATCCTGGATTGGCCCCTGCCGGTGTGACTCACTAATCACCTCTCTGGTAGCCCATGTCTAGGGGGAACAGATGGCAGCTAGAGTTGAAGACAGGGTTACAGTGCATGCAAATGAATGGAGAGTACAGTTGTCATTCATCAAGGGAAACAACATCACCAGATAACTTGTCCTCAATGCAGAGGAGACCGTTTGGCTTCAGGGCCCATTTGACTACCTAATGTGAGAACTCACAAAGGAGTTCTGAAAATGCCATCAGTTCCCTGTGTCCACGCCTCTGGTGGGAGATTACAGTGTTAGAGGAATTAGGACTCTTTTATACAAATGACTTACAGCTACTTTATTGTAGGTTCTGAAAATGTTGATTTTTAGTGCTACAGTGAAGCATGGTTTCCCAGCATTCCATTCTCTCAATAGAAACACATACCTCTCAAGTGTCCCTCTTTAGGAGGTATAGTCCCTCTTTTAGACCCAAATCCCACTGTCCCTCTTTTGCACCCTGATGTCCCTCTTTTTAGGAGATCACATTTTGTGGTTTGTATATAAACGTATCACATTGCTCTACAGCAATAAAACTCACATTATTGTTTCTTTAAACTTCAGTATATGTGTTTATAAATTAGTGTGCTTAAATAAAATACTTTGGTCTTGTTATAAGTCATTTATTAGGTAACACAAGGAGGTGTCAAGAGGTCATGAAACAGCCTAAAAATTCTCGTTATTGCCCCGCCCACCAGTCACACCCCCAGCAACACCCCCTAAAACACAATTGTCCCTCTTTGGCAATTTGAAATGTTGGGAGGTATGGAAACAGTGTGGTCACACACAACTACCAGCAATCACTGTGCAATTCAGATGCACTGAAATACATAGTACAGATTTGTAGCTACCTTATTGGAGGACAGTTGTAGCATGCAATGACTTTCTATGACAATCACAGTGCATTTTGTCTATGAAAAACCCCATTCAACATGATTCACAACTTATTTTATCAAAATTTCTTCTTACTGTGATAATATCATCTGTGTTAAATTGGGCTTCTAGAGACAGCCAATCATATTGACCCAAAAGGTCAAATATGTGGCTTTCAAGTCAACCTAAGAGCCACACATTATGGGTAAAAGTTATAAATAAGGGTTAAAAATGTAGACAAATCACTAGGATGACAGAGAGATCTCCTGTGCATTGCGTCTCATACAATATACAGGTGATTTTGAAAATTGCATCAAAATCGCAAAATATGCTTTTAGGTGGTAGCATCCTGTTATGAAATTTTTTTTTACAATTTTAAATTAAAAATGTTATTTTTATTTTAACGCTCCTGTGAATTATTTGGGACCTTTCAAACAGTAATACTACTGCTACTAATAATGAATTACCATGTAGGCAAACATCTTCGTTACTTAACGAGCTACTGTTTATTGTGTGGTGTAAATAATGACCATTAAAAAAATATGGTCACATGGATTATGCATTTTTGCATGTATAAAATTATTAGCTGTTGTTTTACGGTACAGATAAAATAATGAAATGTGACTTTGTGTATGTATGCATTATTATTGGGTGTACATATAATATTAATAACAATATGTGGACATATAGATTAACCCTTAATGACCAGAGATATGCACAAAGCATTGTGAAGTAATACGTTGCACACCCATCTTGTCTTTAATGTGTTAAAAAAATCTGTATGTATAAACTACAATTTATTGTTTATGCTGTAAATAATATATCACTATGTGTAATAAAATATTCTGGGTGCAGGAGTTATTATTTGGTAGAGATAAATAATAATGATGAACAGCCCTTGGAGATTAAAATATTTCACATGAATAAACTACTGTTAAGTATTGGTTTGGCGTATTTAAATAAGAAAATAATATAGTATCAAGTAGATTTAAACATGTTTGATTGTATGTATTTATGTATGTAGATAGATAGATAGATATTTGAAAAAACAACACTCACAGGACTTTTTAAATAAACAAAAAAAGCTTTATTTTGAGATCAACGTTTTGATCCCCATCTGAAACGTTGATCACATAATAAAGCTTTTTTTGTTTATTCAAAACTCCTGCAAGTGATGTTTTTTCAAATATCTATCTATCTATATATCTCTCCTATCTATCTATCTATCTATCTATCTATCTATCTATCTATCTATCTATCTATCTATCTATTTATCTATCTATCGATCTATCGATCTCATATCTATCTATCGATCTCATATCTATCTATCTATCTATCTATCTATCTATCTATCTATCTATCCATCTATCTCATCTATCTATCTATCTGTCTATCTATCTATCTATCTATCTATCTATCTAGAGAGCTATACTAGCATTTAGTATTGAGTGATATTTACTAGTGATGAGCGAGCACCCCAATGCTCGGATGTTCGGGTGCTCTGACCGAGCACCCCCTGAGGCTCGAGTGCTCGGCCGAACACCCGAGCCCCATTGAAGTCAATGGGAGGACTCGAGCATTACACCAGGCACCCCCTGCTCTGATGAGGGGAGGGTGCCTGGTCCATAGGAAAAGGGCAGAAAAAGATGGAAACACTACAGAAATGGTTCAGGGACAGCATAGGGAGGATGTCTGGATGCACCTTGGACTCCAACATCGCTGCTGGGAACGATCTTTCGCCCGTAGTACGCCATTTTTACAGACTGACCGTAAAACACACAAAAAGGAAAATAAAAACGACTTTAGGCGAAAAATTGTTACCAAACAGTATTTGCTGTATATTTACTTGTATATCATCTGCAAATTCTCCCAAAAATTTCATCGATTTTCTGAAGTGAGGCCATGATTAAGAGGGAAACGTGCGCAGAGGCAAATTATCCCAAAAATTTCCTTGATTTTCAGAACTGAGGCCATGATTAAGAGGGAAACGTGCGCAGAGGCAAATTCTCCCAAAAATTTCCTTGATTTTCAGAACTGAGGCCATGATTAAGAGGGAAACGTGCGCTGAGCTGACCATCTAAAACATTATGGGTGAGGGTCTGCTGCAGAGCTGACCATCCTAAACATTATATGCGAAGGCCCGCTAGTGAGCTGACGCTATAAAACATTATATGAGAGGGCCCGCTAGAGAGCTGACCCAATAAAACATTATATGAGAAGGCCCGCTGGTGAGCTGACCTATATAAAAATTGGCAAACAGGGCCCGCTGGTGAGCTGGCCCTATATAAAAATTATATCACAGGGCCCGCTGGTGAGCTGGCCCTATATAAAAATTATATCCCAGGGCACGCTGGTGAGCTGGCCCTATATAAAAATTATATCCCAGGGCATATGGAAGAGGAGGAGGAGGATGAGAACATTAAGAGTCAACCATATACCCGTTTTTGGGGTGGAAGGGGTGAATGGGAATACAGAGTATTCCCATCATTGTAAATAACATATATAAAGTGAGTTTATGTTCCCCCGGGGCTTTCCTCCAGTGGAGTGGAGAAGTCAGGGGAAATCCAGGCCTTGTTCATTTTTATAAGTGTCAACCTATCAGCATTGTCGGTGGAAAGGCGGATACGCTTATCTGTTATGATGCCACCAGCAGCACTAAATACCCGCTCAGACAGAACGCTGGCGGCAGGGCAGGCCAGCACCTCCAAGGCGTACAGTGCCAGTTCATACCACGTGTCCAGCTTGGACACCCAGTAGTTGTAAGGCACAGAGGGATCATTGAGGACGCTGACACGGTCTGCTACGTACTCCTTCACCATCTTCCAAAACTTTTCCCTCCTTGTGACACTAGGCTGCGCATCAGGGTGAGGGTGCTGGCGGGGTGTCATGAAGGTGTCCCACGCCTTGGAGAGTGTTGCCCTGCCTTTCTCGGAACTGCTGTGTGCTCCCCTTTTCTCCCCTTCTCGGTTGGCCAAGGTAGCACGTACTCTGCCGCCAGCGTTGTCAGATGGAAAATTTTGGAGCAATTTTTCAACAAGAACCTTCTGGTATTGCACCATTTTGCTTGTCCTCTCCACCGGAGGAATGAGAGATGAGAAATTCTCTTTGTAGCGGGGGTCCAGAAGGGTGAACACCCAGTAATCCGTGTTGTCTAAAATGCGTACAACGCGTGGGTCACGGGAAAGGCAGCCTAACATAAAGTCAGCCATGTGTGCCAGAGTACCAACAGTCAAGATTTCGCTGTCCTCACCAGGAGGCTGACTCTCAATATCCTCATCCTCTTCCTCCTCTTCTGCCCACCCACGCTGAAGAGATGGAACTAAAGTTCCATGGCTACCCTCTGTAGCGGAGGCAACCGTGTCTTCCTCCTCCTCCTCCTCCTCCTCCTCCGCCTCCTCCAATTGTCGCTGAGAAGACGAAGTGAGGGTGCTCTGGCTATCACCTTGTGTAAGCTCTTCCTCCCCCATTTCCACCTCTTCCACATGCAAAGCGTCGGTTTTAATTGTGAGCAGCGAGCGTTTCAGTAGACACAGAAGTGGGATGGTTACACTGATAATAGCGTTATCGCCGCTCACCATCTGTGTCGATTCCTCAAAATTGCGTAAAACCTCGCAGAGGTCTGACATCCATTCCCACTCCTCACTTCTGATTACAGGAAGTTGAACGGAGAGGCGACGACCGTGTAACAGCTGGTACTCCACTACTGCCCTCTGCTGCTCACAAAGCCGGGCCAACATGTGGAAGGTGGAGTTCCAGCGCGTGCTCACGTCACACAGCAGCCGGTGAGCTGGCAATTGTAAGCGCTGCTGCAGCTTCAACAGGCCGGCCGAAGCTGTAGATGACTTACGGAAATGTGCACACACGCGGCGCACCTTGGTCAAGAGATCATGCACATTGGGGTAGGTTTTTAGAAATCGCTGCACCACTAAATTAAATACATGCGCTAGGCATGGTACGTGTGTGAGCTTGCCGAGCTCCAAAGCCGCCACCAAGTTACGCCCATTATCACACACAACCATGCCTGCTTGCAGGTTGAGTGGCGAGAGCCACTGCTCGGTCTGGTGACTAATCCCCTGCAACAGCTCTGAGGCCGTGTGCTGTTTGTCCCCAAGGCAGATCAGCTTCAGCACGGCCTGTTGACGCTTCCCCACTGCAGTGCTACACTGCTTCCAGCTACTGGCTGATGGGGGAGTGGCGGTGTGTGTAGAGAATTCGGAGGTGGAAACGGAGGAGGAGGAGCCAATAACGTAGGTGCTGGTGGAAACCCTGATGGAGGTAGGGCCCGCAATCCTCGGCGTGGGTAGCACCCGTGCCATCCCAGGGTCCGAGTCGCTCCCAGCCTCCACGACATTCACCCAGTGTGCCGTCAGGGAAATGTAGCGTCCCTGGCCACAAGCACTTGTCCATGTGTCAGTCGTTAAGTGGACCTTCCCAGTAACTGCGTTGGTCAGGGCACGGGTGATGTTACGGGACACATGGTGGTGTAATGCGGGGATGGCACACCGGGAAAAGTAGTGGCGGCTGGGGACCGCGTACCGAGGGACAGCTGCTGCCATCAGGCTGCGGAAGGACTCAGTGTCCACAAGCCTAAATGGCAGCATTTCGATGGCCAGTAATTTTGAAAGGTGTGAGGTTAGTGCTATGGCCTGTGGGTGGGTGGCTGGGTATTTTCTCTTGCGCTCAAATGCCTGGGGTAACGACATTTGGACGCTGTGCTGGGACAGGGAAGTGGATGTGGTCGCTGATGGTGCTTCAGATGGTACAGGTGCAGGGCGGGAGGTATGCGGGCCTGCGCCTTCGACAGGCGATTGGCCGGCACCGAAAACAGGGGAAGAGGAGGCAGTGGTGTGGCCTGCAGACACAGATGGGCGATCCAGGCGTTCCTCCCACTTACTACGGTGCTTGGATGCCATGTGTCGGATCATGCTGGTGGTGGTGAGGTTTCTAGTGTTCATGCCTCGGCTCATTCTGGTGTGGCACAGGTTGCAAACTACAAATCTTTTGTCGTCCGCACTTTCCTTAAAAAAACGCCATACCGCGGAACACCTACCCCTTGGCAAGGTAGATTTACGCAAGGGGGTGCTCCGTGGAACATTTGCGGGCCGGTTTGGTGCGGTCCGCCTTCTTTCTGTAGCCACACCACTGCCTCTTCCAGCCTGTTGCGGTGCTGCAGATGGCTCACCCTCAGGACTGCTGTCATCGCTCGGCTCTACACCTTCCCAGGTGGGGTCAGTCACCTCATCGTCCACCAAGTCCTCCTCCACTTCCTCACTCTGATCATCCTCCTCAAGTCTTGATCCCACCACATACTCGGTCATTGACAACTGTATAACATTCTCCTCAACAAGGTCTTGAGAAGGAAATAGTGGTTGATTTAATGGCAACTGTGTCTCATCATCATCATCATCATCCACTACTTCCTTTGACCTTAAATGCCGTTCACATCTGTCATCTTCTTGTGATTGGGTAGCCTCTAGAGGTTGTGAATCAGGGCACAAGATGTCATGTTCCTCTGCAAGCGTGCTTGGAGAGAGGGTCAAATGAAGGATTGGTGATGAGACGAGCTCATCACTATATCCCAGTGTGGGATCACTTCTTTGACCAGACCGTGTATGGTGGGAGGAAGGATGATCAGAGTGAGGATTATGTTGACCAGACTCTTGGCTACTGAGAGTGGACTTGGTGGAAGACAGGGTGGTGCTTAACCGACTGGAAGCAGTATCAGCTGTCATCCAACCGACCACCTGTTCGCACTGGTCGGACCTCGAGAGTGATGTCCTGCGACGCCCTGTGAAATCAGACATGAAGCTAGGTATGGTGGATGTCTTTCTTTCTTGTGCTCTGGAACCAGGCACAGTTTCTCCGCGTCCTGACCCGCGCCCTGAACTTTCAGGATCACGTCCACTTCCCCGTCCCTTTTTACCCGCCTTCTTCATCTTACACGATATATATGACTTTAATATATATGAGTTTGAAAACTTAACAGTATTTCTTACTATTCTGCAACTCTGCAGAGTACACAGAATAGGCTGCTAAACGGCGGTGAAACACACTGAATGGAATATGTGACTTTAATATTTGAGTTTGAAAACTTAACAGTATTTCTTACTATTCTGCAACTGTTCAGAGTACACAGAATAGGCTGCTAAACGGCGGTGATACACACTGAATGGAATATGTGACTTTAATATTTGAGTTTGAAAACTTAACAGTATTTCTTATTATTCTGCAACTGTACAGAGTACACAGAATAGGCTGCTAAACTGCGGTGAAACACACTGAATGGAATATGTGACTTTAATATTTGAGTTTGAAAACTTAACAGTATTTCTTACTATTCTGCAACTCTGCAGAGTACACAGAATAGGCTGTTAAACGGCGTTGAAACACACTGAATGGAATATGTGACTTTAATATTTGAGTTTGAAAACTTAACAGTATTTCTTATAATTCTGGAACTGTACAGAGTACACAGAATAGGCTGTTAAACGGCGGTGAAAGACACTGAATGGAATATGTGACTTTAATATTTGAGTTTGAAAACTTAACAGTATTTCTTATAATTCTGGAACTGTACAGAGTACACAGAATAGGCTGTTAAACGGCGGTGAAAGACACTGAATGGAATATGTGACTTTAATATTTGAGTTTGAAAACTTAACAGTATTTCTTATAATTCTGGAACTGTACAGAGTACACAGAATAGGCTGTTAAACGGCGGTGAAAGACACTGAATGGAATATGTGACTTTAATATTTGAGTTTGAAAACTTAACAGTATTTCTTATAATTCTGGAACTGTACAGAGTACACAGAATAGGCTGTTAAACGGCGGTGAAAGACACTGAATGGAATATGTGACTTTAATATTTGAGTTTGAAAAATTAACAGTATTTCTTACTATTCTGCAACTCTGCAGAGTACACAGAATAGGCTGTTAAACGGCGTTGAAACACACTGAATGGAATATGTGACTTTAATATTTGAGTTTGAAAACTTAACAGTATTTCTTATAATTCTGGAACTGTACAGAGTACACAGAATAGGCTGTTAAACGGCGGTGAAAGACACTGAATGGAACATGTGACTTTAATATTTGAGTTTGAAAACTTAACAGTATTTCTTATAATTCTGCAACTCTGCAGAGTACACAGAATAGGCTGTTAAACGGCGTTGAAACACACTGAATGGAATATGTGACTTTAATATTTGAGTTTGAAAACTTAACAGTATTTCTTATAATTCTGGAACTGTACAGAGTACACAGAATAGGCTGTTAAACGGCGGTGAAAGACACTGAATGGAATATGTGACTTTAATATTTGAGTTTGAAAACTTAACAGTATTTCTTATAATTCTGGAACTGTACAGAGTACACAGAATAGGCTGTTAAACGGCGGTGAAAGACACTGAATGGAATATGTGACTTTAATATTTGAGTTTGAAAAATTAACAGTATTTCTTACTATTCTGCAACTCTGCAGAGTACACAGAATAGGCTGTTAAACGGCGTTGAAACACACTGAATGGAATATGTGACTTTAATATTTGAGTTTGAAAACTTAACAGTATTTCTTATAATTCTGGAACTGTACAGAGTACACAGAATAGGCTGTTAAACGGCGGTGAAAGACACTGAATGGAATATGTGACTTTAATATTTGAGTTTGAAAAATTAACAGTATTTCTTACTATTCTGCAACTCTGCAGAGTACACAGAATAGGCTGTTAAACGGCGTTGAAACACACTGAATGGAATATGTGACTTTAATATTTGAGTTTGAAAACTTAACAGTATTTCTTATAATTCTGGAACTGTACAGAGTACACAGAATAGGCTGTTAAACGGCGGTGAAAGACACTGAATGGAATATGTGACTTTAATGTTTGAGTTTGAAAACTTAACAGTATTTCTTATAATTCTGCAACTCTGCAGAGTACACAGAATAGGCTGTTAAACGGCGTTGAAACACACTGAATGGAATATGTGACTTTAATATTTGAGTTTGAAAACTTAACAGTATTTCTTATAATTCTGGAACTGTACAGAGTACACAGAATAGGCTGTTAAACGGCGGTGAAAGACACTGAATGGAATATGTGACTTTAATATTTGAGTTTGAAAACTTAACAGTATTTCTTATAATTCTGGAACTGTACAGAGTACACAGAATAGGCTGTTAAACGGCGGTGAAAGACACTGAATGGAATATGTGACTTTAATATTTGAGTTTGAAAAATTAACAGTATTTCTTACTATTCTGCAACTCTGCAGAGTACACAGAATAGGCTGTTAAACGGCGTTGAAACACACTGAATGGAATATGTGACTTTAATATTTGAGTTTGAAAACTTAACAGTATTTCTTATAATTCTGGAACTGTACAGAGTACACAGAATAGGCTGTTAAACGGTGGTGAAAGACACTGAATGGAATATGTGACTTTAATATTTGAGTTTGAAAAATTAACAGTATTTCTTACTATTCTGCAACTCTGCAGAGTACACAGAATAGGCTGTTAAACGGCGTTGAAACACACTGAATGGAATATGTGACTTTAATATTTGAGTTTGAAAACTTAACAGTATTTCTTATAATTCTGGAACTGTACAGAGTACACAGAATAGGCTGTTAAACGGCGGTGAAAGACACTGAATGGAATATGTGACTTTAATATTTGAGTTTGAAAACTTAACAGTATTTCTTATAATTCTGCAACTGTACAGAGTACACAGAATAGGCTGTTAAACGGCGGTGAAAGACACTGAATGGAATATGTGACTTTGATATTTGAGTTTGAAAAATTAACAGTATTTCTTACTATTCTGCAACTCTGTAGAGTACACAGAATAGGCTGTTAAACGGCGTTGAAGCACACTGAATGGAATATGTGACTTTGATATTTGAGTTTGAAGACTTAACAGTATTTCTTCCTATTCTGCAACTCTGCACAGTACACAGAATGTGCTGCTAAACTGCGGCGAAGCACACTGAATGGAATATGTGACTTTGATATTTGAGTTTGAAGACTTAACAGTATTTCTTCCTATTCTGCAACTCTGCACAGTACACAGAATGTGCTGCTAAACTGCGGCGAAGCACACTGAATGGAATATGTGACTTTGATATTTCAGTTTGAAGACTTAACAGTATTTCTTCCTATTCTGCAACTCTGCACAGTACTCAGAATGTGCTGCTAAACTGCGGCGACGCACACTGAATGGAATACGTGACTTTGATATTTTAGTTTGAAGACTTAACAGAATGTGCTCTAATCTGCAACTTTGCACACTAAACAGAATGTGCTCTAATCTGCAACTTTGCACACTAAACAGAATGTGCTCTAATCTGCAACTTTGCACACTAAACAGAATGTGCTCTAATCTGCAACTGTGCACACTAAACAGAATGTGCTCTAATCTGCAACTTTGCACACTAAACAGAATATATATATTTTTTTTTTTTTTTTTTTGTTTTTTTCCCCCCACACCAAATAACCTGCTGCCCCCACACACAGTAGTCCTAAAAAGGACTTTTGGTTCTTTTTTTTTCACAATTTTTGTTTTTTTCCTCCCTACACTGCCTTTCCCTTCCTATCCTCAGCTCTCCCTGGCTCAGACTGAGCCGAACTCGCTGGTCAGGTGCTATACAGCACCTGACCACGGGTTCTGGCCAGCCAATCAGTGTAATGCCAGCAGCCAACATGGCTGCTGGCATTACACCGATGTCAGAGCCTCCCTGCACGTTTATTGGCTGCGCAGCAGCCGCAAAACGTGCGGGGAGGAGACCCGAACATGGCGGGCGAGCACATGCGGTACTCGTACGAGTACCGCCATGTGCCGAGCAGAGCGATGCTCGAGCCGATCCGAGCATCGGCCGAGCATGCTCGCTCAACACTAATATTTACCCAAGAAGAAGACAAAAGACAAGATGGGTAGATTATATTACCACATTTCTTGGTACACAGTGGTAACAAAAAGCACAGGACCAGTTGTTGGAGGCGTGCTGAGGAGACCTTTATCCTGCAATGGCTGAAGATGAAGATGATGATGATGTTTACTAGCAGGTGTGTGGCATGGCTTTGCCTGTTTTGCATATCTTTTTTCTTTTTTATTATATTAAAAGTCAGACCTCGTGGTGGGGCACCATGACCCCTCCTGATGTTCCCCTGATACCGATCTCCCAGCTGATTTAGCTGGGAGATCAATAATGG
Source organism: Rhinophrynus dorsalis (assembly GCA_037306005.1). NCBI lineage: Eukaryota > Metazoa > Chordata > Amphibia > Anura > Rhinophrynidae > Rhinophrynus > Rhinophrynus dorsalis. The sequence goes on from CM074727.1 coordinate 162,926,970, forward strand.
CTATACAGAGGAGCAAGAGAGCTCCCTTGCTTCCATCCTACCCCAAATACCGGGTAGGAGTGGGTGGGATTGGAAATCCTTGCACATCAATGAGAGAAGTTTTCCCTCACTGACATCAGGGCTGGTGCAAGGATTTTTGCCACCATAGGCAAAACCTAATGTTGCTGCCCCTTGGCTCCACCCCTTGTGCCCTACCCATTTATGCCCCGCCTCTGTATGTGTTTAAGTGTCAGTGTGTTCCCTATATGTGTCAGTTTGTGTGTGTTCTCTATATGTGTATGTGTTCCCTGTATGGATATGTGTGTGTCAGTGTGTGTTCCCTGTATGTATATAAGTGTGTCAGTGTGTGTTCACTATCCTATATAATAATTCGCTAAATTGTGTGTAACGCGCGACATGCGCAGTACACACTGCTGCACGTGCTGCGGTTATGCGCAGTAGAGACTGCCCATGCCGCGGCTGATACAGAGCTGGGCGCTCCGAAGGAGCGTCCAGCTCTGTATCAGCCGTGGCACTGGCAGTCTCCTCTGCGCGTGACTGCCCCGCGACCGGGTGGCAGTGACACTGTGGCCCGTGTAACGGGCTGTTCAGCTAGTATGTATATAAGTGTGTCAGTGTGTGTGAGTCTCTGTAAGGATATCAGTGTGTAAGTATGTGTGTGTGCTTCTCTATATGTGTATCAGTGTGACAGAGTGTATGTTCTCTATATGTGACTCTCCCCCCCTTTGACTCTCCCCCCTCTTGACTGTTGACCCTCCTTTGACTCTCTCTCTCCCTGTCTGACTCTTGATCCCCCTCTTGTCTGCTGATCCCCCCTTTGACTCTCTCTCTTCCCATCTGACTCTTGATCCCCCTCTTGTCTGCTGATTAGTGTTGAGCGAGCATGCTCGGCCGATGCTCGGATCGGCTCGAGCATCGCTCTGCTCGGCACATGGCGGTACTCGTACGAGTACCGCATGTGCTCGCCCGCCATGTTCGGGTCTCCTCCCCGCACGTTTTGCGGCTGCTGCGCAGCCAATAAACGTGCAGGGAGGCTCTGACATCGGTGTAATGCCAGCAGCCATGTTGGCTGCTGGCATTACACTGATTGGCTGGCCAGAACCCGTGGTCGGGTGCTGTATAGCACCTGACCATCGAGTTCGGCTCAGTCTGAGCCAGGGAGAGCTGAGGATAGGAAGGGAAAGGCAGTGTAGGGAGGAAAAAAACAAAAATTGTGAAAAAAAAGAACCAAAAGTCCTTTTTAGGACTACTGTGTGTGGGGGCAGCAGGTTATTTTGTGTGGGGGGGGGGGGAAAAAAAAAAAAAAAAAAATATTCTGTTTAGTGTGAAAAGTTGCAGATTAGAGCACATTCTGTTTAGTGTGCACAGTTGCAGATTAGAGCACATTCTGTTTAGTGTGCAAAGTTGCAGATTAGAGCACATTCTGTTTAGTGTGCAAAGTTGCAGATTAGAGCACATTCTGTTAAGTCTTCAAACTAAAATATCAAAGTCACATATTCCATTCAGTGTGCGTCGCCGCAGTTTAGCAGCACATTCTGTGTACTGTGCAGAGTTGCAGAATAGGAAGAAATACTGTTAAGTCTTCAAACTAAAATATCAAAGTCACATATTCCATTCAGTGTGCTTCGCCGCAGTTTAGCAGCACATTCTGTGTACTGTGCAGAGTTGCAGAATAGGAAGAAATACTGTTAAGTTTTCAAACTCAAATATTAAAGTCACATATTCCATTCAGTGTGCTTCGCCGCAGTTTAGCAGCACATTCTGTGTACTGTGCAGAGTTGCAGAATAGGAAGAAATACTGTTAAGTCTTCAAACTAAAATATCAAAGTCACATATTCCATTCAGTGTGCTTCGCCGCAGTTTAGCAGCACATTCTGTGTACTCTGCAGAGTTGCAGAATAGTAAGAAATAGTGTTAAGTTTTCAAACTCAAATATCAAAGTCACATATTCCATTCAGTGTGTATCACCGCCGTTTAGCAGCCTATTCTGTGTACTCTGCACAGTTGCAGAATAGTAAGAAATACTGTTAAGTTTTCAAACTCAAATATTAAAGTCACATATTTCATTCAGTGTGTTTCACCGCCGTTTAGCAGCCTATTCTGTGTACTCTGCACAGTTGCAGAATAGTAAGAAATACTGTTAAGTTTTCAAACTCAAATATTAAAGTCACATATTCCATTCAGTGTGTTTCACCGCCGTTTAGCAGCCTATTCTGTGTACTCTGCACAGTTGCAGAATAGTAAGAAATAGTGTTAAGTTTTCAAACTCAAATATTAAAGTCACATATTCCATTCAGTGTGTATCACCGCCGTTTAGCAGCCTATTCTGTGTACTCTGCACAGTTGCAGAATAGTAAGAAATACTGTTAAGTTTTCAAACTCAAATATTAAAGTCACATATTCCATTCAGTGTGTTTCACCGCCGTTTAGCAGCCTATTCTGTGTACTCTGCACAGTTGCAGAATAGTAAGAAATACTGTTAAGTTTTCAAACTCAAATATTAAAGTCACATATTCCATTCAGTGTGTATCACCGCCGTTTAGCAGCCTATTCTGTGTACTCTGCAGAGTTGCAGAATAGTAAGAAATAGTGTTAAGTTTTCAAATTCAAATATTAAAGTCACTTATTCCATTCAGTGTGTGTCACCGCAGTTTAGCAGCCTATTCTGTGTACTCTGCAGAGTTGCAGAATAGTAAGAAATAGTGTTAAGTTTTCAAACTCAAATATCAAAGTCACATATTCCATTCAGTGTGTATCACCGCCGTTTAGCAGCCTATTCTGTGTACTCTGCACAGTTGCAGAATAGTAAGAAATACTGTTAAGTTTTCAAACTCAAATATTAAAGTCACATATTCCATTCAGTGTGTTTTACCGCCGTTTAGCAGCCTATTCTGTGTACTCTGCACAGTTGCAGAATAGTAAGAAATACTGTTAAGTTTTCAAACTCAAATATTAAAGTCACATATTCCATTCAGTGTGTTTCACCGCCGTTTAGCAGCCTATTCTGTGTACTCTGCACAGTTGCAGAATAGTAAGAAATACTGTTAAGTTTTCAAACTCAAATATTAAAGTCACATATTCCATTCAGTGTGTTTCACCGCCGTTTAGCAGCCTATTCTGTGTACTCTGCACAGTTGCAGAATAGTAAGAAATACTGTTAAGTTTTCAAACTCAAATATTAAAGTCACATATTCCATTCAGTGTGTTTCACCGCCGTTTAGCAGCCTATTCTGTGTACTCTGCACAGTTGCAGAATAGTAAGAAATACTGTTAAGTTTTCAAACTCAAATATTAAAGTCACATATTCCATTCAGTGTGTATCACCGCCGTTTAGCAGCCTATTCTGTGTACTCTGCAGAGCTGCAGAATAGTAAGAAATAGTGTTAAGTTTTCAAACTCAAATATTAAAGTCACTTATTCCATTCAGTGTGTGTCACCGCAGTTTAGCAGCCTATTCTGTGTACTCTGCAGAGTTGCAGAATAGTAAGAAATAGTGTTAAGTTTTCAAACTCAAATATCAAAGTCACATATTCCATTCAGTGTGTATCACCGCCGTTTAGCACCCTATTCTGTGTACTCTGCACAGTTGCAGAATAGTAAGAAATACTGTTAAGTTTTCAAACTCAAATATTAAAGTCACATATTCCATTCAGTGTGTTTCACCGCCGTTTAGCAGCCTATTCTGTGTACTCTGCACAGTTGCAGAATAGTAAGAAATACTGTTAAGTTTTCAAACTCAAATATTAAAGTCACATATTCCATTCAGTGTGTATCACCGCCGTTTAGCAGCCTATTCTGTGTACTCTGCAGAGTTGCAGAATAGTAAGAAATAGTGTTAAGTTTTCAAACTCAAATATTAAAGTCACTTATTCCATTCAGTGTGTGTCACCGCAGTTTAGCAGCCTATTCTGTGTACTCTGCAGAGTTGCAGAATAGTAAGAAATACTGTTAAGTTTTCAAACTCAAATATTAAAGTCACATATTCCATTCAGTGTGTATCACCGCCGTTTAGCAGCCTATTCTGTGTACTCTGCAGAGTTGCAGAATAGTAAGAAATACTGTTAAGTTTTCAAACTCAAATATTAAAGTCACATATTCTGTGTAAGATGAAGAAGGCGGGTAAAAAGGGACGGGGAAGTGGACGTGATCCTGAAAGTTCAGGGCGCGGGTCAGGACGCGGAGAAACTGTGCCTGGTGCCAGAGCACAAGAAAGAAAGACATCCACCATACCTAGCGTCATGTCTAATTTTACAGGGCGTCGCAGGACATCACTCTCGAGGTCCGACCACTGCGAACAGGTGGTCGGTTGGATGACAGCTGATACTGCTTCCAGTCGGTTAAGCACCACCCTGTCTTCCACCAAGTCCACTCTCAGTAGCCAAGAGTCTGGTCAACATAATCCTCACTCTGATCATCCTTCCTCCCACCATACACGGTCTGGTCAAAGAAGTGATCCCACACTGGGATATAGTGAGGAGCTCGTCTCATCACCAATCCTTCATTTGACCCTCTCTCCAAGCACGCTTGCAGAGGAACATGACATCTTATGCCCTGATTCACAACCTCTAGAGGCTACCCAATCACAAGAAGATGACAGATGTGAACGGCATTTAAGGTCAAAGGAAGTAGTGGATGATGATGATGATGATGAGACACAGTTGCCATTAAATCAACCACTATTTCCGTCTCAAGACCTTGTTGAGGAGAATGTTATACAGTTGTCAATGACTGAGTATGTGGTGGGATCAAGACTTGAGGAGGATGATCAGAGTGAGGAAGTGGAGGAGGACTTGGTGGACGATGAGGTGACTGACCCCACCTGGGAAGGTGTAGAGCCGAGCGATGTCAGCAGTCCTGAGGGTGAGCCATCTGCAGCACCGCAACAGGCTGGAAGAGGCAGTGGTGTGGCTACAGAAAGAAGGCGGACCGCACCAAACCGGCCCGCAAATGTTCCACGGAGCACCCCCTTGCGTAAATCTACCTTGCCAAAGGGTAGGTGTTCCGCGGTATGGCGTTTTTTTAAGGAAAGTGCGGACGATAAAAGAATTGTAGTTTGCAACCTGTGCCACACCAGAATGAGCCGAGGCATGAACACTAGAAACCTCACCACCACCAGCATGATCCGACACATGGCATCCAAGCACCGTAGTAAGTGGGAGGAACGCCTGGATCGCCCATCTGTGTCTGCAGGCCACACCACTGCCTCCTCTTCCCCTGTTTTCGGTGCCGGCCAATCGCCTGTCGAAGGCGCAGGCCCGCATACCTCCCGCCCTGCACCTGTACCATCTGAAGCACCATCAGCGACCACATCCACTTCCCTGTCCCAGCACAGCGTCCAAATGTCCTTACCCCAGGCATTTGAGCGCAAGAGAAAGTACCCAGCCACCCACCCACAGGCCATAGCACTAACCTCACACCTTTCAAAATTACTGGCCATCGAAATGCTGCCATTTAGGCTTGTGGACACTGAGTCCTTCCGCAGCCTGATGGCAGCAGCTGTCCCTCGGTATGCGGTCCCCAGCCGCCACTACTTTTCCCGGTGTGCCATCCCCGCATTACACCACCATGTGTCCCGTAACATCACCCGTGCCCTGACCAACGCAGTTACTGGGAAGGTCCACTTAACGACTGACACATGGACAAGTGCTTGTGGCCAGGGACGCTACATTTCCCTGACGGCACACTGGGTGAATGTCGTGGAGGCTGGGAGCGACTCGGACCCTGGGATGGCACGGGTGCTACCCACGCCGAGGATTGCGGGCCCTACCTCCATCAGGGTTTCCACCAGCACCTACGTTATTGGCTCCTCCTCCTCCGTTTCCACCTCCGAATTCTCTACACGCAGCGCCACTCCCCCATCAGCCAGTAGCTGGAAGCAGTGTAGCACTGCAGTGGGGAAGCGTCAACAGGCCGTGCTGAAGCTGATCTGCCTTGGGGACAAACAGCACACGGCCTCAGAGCTGTTGCAGGGGATTAGTCACCAGACCGAGCAGTGGCTCTCGCCACTCAACCTGCAACCAGGCATGGTTGTGTGTGATAATGGGCGTAACTTGGTGGCGGCTTTGGAGCTCGGCAAGCTCACACACGTACCATGCCTAGCGCATGTATTTAATTTAGTGGTGCAGCGATTTCTAAAAACCTACCCCAATGTGCATGATCTCTTGACCAAGGTGCGCCGCGTGTGTGCACATTTCCGTAAGTCATCTACAGCTTCGGCCGGCCTGTTGAAGCTGCAGCAGCGCTTACAATTGCCAGCTCACCGGCTGCTGTGTGACGTGAGCACGCGCTGGAACTCCACCTTCCACATGTTGGCCCGGCTTTGTGAGCAGCAGAGGGCAGTAGTGGAGTACCAGCTGTTACACGGTCGTCGCCTCTCCGTTCAACTTCCTGTAATCAGAAGTGAGGAGTGGGAATGGATGTCAGACCTCTGCGAGGTTTTACGCAATTTTGAGGAATCGACACAGATGGTGAGCGGCGATAACGCTATTATCAGTGTAACCATCTCACTTCTGTGTCTACTGAAACGCTCGCTGCTCACAATTAAAACCGACGCTTTGCATGTGGAAGAGGTGGAAATGGGGGAGGAAGAGCTTACACAAGGTGATAGCCAGAGCACCCTCTCTTCGTCTTCTCAGCGACAATTGGAGGAGGCGGAGGAGGAGGAGGAGGAGGAGGAGGAGGAGGAAGACACGGTTGCCTCCGCTACAGAGGGTAGCCATGGAACTTTAGTTCCATCTCTTCAGCGTGGGTGGGCAGAAGAGGAGGAAGAGGATGAGGAGATTGAGAGTCATCCTCCTGGTGAGGACAGCGAAATCTTGACTGTTGGTACTCTGGCACACATGGCTGACTTTATGTTAGGCTGCCTTTCCCGTGACCCACGCGTTATACGCATTTTAAACAACACGGATTACTGGGTGTTCACCCTTCTGGACCCCCGCTACAAAGAGAATTTCTCATCTCTCATTCCTCCGGTGGAGAGGACAAGCAAAATGGTGCAATACCAGAAGGTTCTTGTCGAAAAATTGCTCCAAAATTTTCCATCTGACAACGCTGGCGGCAGAGTACATGCTACCTTGGCCAACCGAGAAGGGGAGAAAAGGGGAGCACACAGCAGTTCCGAGAAAGGCAGGGCAACACTCTCCAAGGCGTGGGACACCTTCATGACACCCCGCCAGCACCCTCACCCTGATGCGCAGCCTAGTGTCACAAGGAGGGAAAAGTTTTGGAAGATGGTGAAGGAGTACGTCAGCGTCCTCAATGATCCCTCTGTGCCTTACAACTACTGGGTGTCCAAGCTGGACACGTGGTATGAACTGGCACTCTACGCCTTGGAGGTGCTGGCCTGCCCTGCCGCCAGCGTTCTGTCTGAGCGGGTATTTAGTGCTGCTGGTGGCATCATAACAGATAAGCGTATCCGCCTTTCCACCGACAATGCTGATAGGTTGACACTTATAAAAATGAACAAGGCCTGGATTTCCCCTGACTTCTCCACTCCACTGGAGGAAAGCCCCGGGGGAACATAAACTCACTTTATATATGTTATTTACAATGATGGGAATACTCTGTATTCCCATTCACCCCTTCCACCCAAAAAACGGGTATATGGTTGACTCTTAATCTTCTCATCCTCCTCCTCCTCTTCCATATGCCCTGTGCTATAATTTTTATATAGGGCCAGCTCACCAGCGGGCCCTGTGATATAATTTTTATATAGGGCCAGCTCACCAGCGGGCCCTGTGATATAATTTTTATATAGGGTCAGCTCACCAGCGGGCCCTGTTTGCCAATTTTTATATAGGTCAGCTCACCAGCGGGCCTTCTCATATAATGTTTTATTGGGTCAGCTCTCTAGCGGGCCCTCTCATATAATGTTTTATAGCGTCAGCTCACTAGCGGGCCTTCGCATATAATGTTTAGGATGGTCAGCTCTGCAGCAGACCCTCACCCATAATGTTTTAGATGGTCAGCTCAGCGCACGTTTCCCTCTTAATCATGGCCTCAGTTCAATAAAATCAAGGAAATTTTTGGGAGAATTTGCCTCTGTGCACGTTTCCCTCTTAATCATGGCCTCAGTTCTGAAAATCAAGGAAATTTTTGGGAGAATTTGCCTCTGTGCACGTTTCCCTCTTAATCATGGCCTCAGTTCTGAAAATCAAGGACATTTTTGGGAGAATTTGCCTCTGCGCACGTTTCCCTCTTAATCATGGCCTCAGTTCTGAAAATCAAGGAAATTTTTGGGAGAATTTGCCTCTGCGCACGTTTCCCTCTTAATCATGGCCTCAGTTCTGAAAATCTAGGAAATTTTTGGGAGAATTTGCCTCTGCGCACGTTTCCCTCTTAATCATGGCCTCACTTCCGAAAATCAAGGAAATTTTTGGGATAATTTGCAGATGATATACAAGTAAATATACAGCAAATATTGTTTGGTAACAATTTTTCGCCTAAAGTCGTTTTTATTTTCCTTTTTGTGTGTTTTACGGTCAGTCTGTAAAAATGGCGTACTACGGGCGAAAGATCGTTCCCAGCAGCGATGTTGGAGTCCAAGATGCATCCAGACATCCTCCCTATGCTGTCCCTGAACCATTTATGTAGTGTTTCCATCTTTTTCTGCCCTTTTCCTATGGACCAGGCACCCTCCCCTCATCAGAGCAGGGGGTGCCTGGTGTAATGCTCGAGTCCTCCCATTGACTTCAATGGGGCTCGGGTGCTCGGCCGAGCACTCGAGCCTCAGGGGGTGCTCGGTCAGAGCACCCGAACACCCGAGCATTGGGGTGCTCGCTCATCACTACTGCTGATCCCCCCTTTGACTCTCCCTCTCCCCATCTGACTCTTGATCCCTCTCCTGACTGCTGATCCCCCCTTTGACTCTCTCTCTCTCCCGCTCTGACTCTTGATCCGTCTTCTGACTGCTGATCCCCCCTTTGACTCTCTCTCTCCCTGTCTGACTCTTGATCCCCCTCTTGTCTGCTGATCCCCCCTTTGACTCTCTCTCTCCCGCTCTGACTCTTGATCCCTCTCCTGACTGCTGATCCCCCCTTTGACTCTCACTCTCCCCGTCTGACTGTTTATCTCCTCTTGACCCCTGTTCCACTTACTGTTCCCGGTGCACGTCTCTCTCTCCCCCAGTGAGTATGTTACGGTGCTCTCCCGTGGCTGGCTATTTTTTTTAACCTTTTCAGTGCCAGAGGGGTATACAATGCATTGAAAAGCTATGTGTTGCGTACCCCTCTGCCACTGAAATGGTTAATGTAGCACAGCGATGTCCGTTTCTCTCTCCCCCTCCTCTTCTTCAATCCTGGTCCAGGATTGAAGGAGCGGAGGGGGAGAGAGAAACAGGTATCGCTGTGCTACATTAAAAAAATAGCCAGCTGAGGGAGGGCACTGAAATGTACATTTTTTGGGGTGGTTTTTTTTTGCTTCCGCAGTAAGTGGTGAACGGCAGCAGTTTCCGATGTGCCCTCAGAGAATGTGCGCCCTAGGCCGGCTCCTACCTCGCCTATAGGTGGCGCCGGCCCTGACTTACATGGAAGGGTTTCTCGATCCCTCCCACTCCTATCAGGTAGCTCTGGGTAGAATGGAAGCAGGGGAGCCCTCTTGCTCAAAGGGAGGGGAGGACAGTGCAAAGAAAATCTCCTATAAGGGTAGTAAACATTGCAATAGCATAAGTGATGATGGAATAAAAAAGTCTAAAATATAAAATGAAATATAAGCTATGCATTGACCATATGAAAATAAAAATATAAACATATAAAAAGCAACTAGTGGTGGTTTAAACACAAACAAAAAACTAAAACACATGGACCATAAAAAGTTCTTATTAGGGTCCTGGAGCTGACCGAGTTAAATGGGCTATGAGTGCCTCATCAATGAAGTGTGGACACTATCATACTGGGCTATAGGTATGGCTAAAACTGAGTGATGGACATAGCTGGGAACTCTCCGGATTTGACCCGGAGACTCCGGTTTTGTCTTCTAATTACCGGGTCTCCGGGGCAGAGGATGATTCTCAGGGTGTGGGGAGATCTAAATAAAACTCTACCCACTCCTGTGTATGCTCCTTGCACTCCGGCCAAATTCCCCTCCTTCCCAGGCTGTTTTTCAGGGTTTTTTTTGTGGTTTCAGAAGCTCCGCCCCCACTCACGAGTAAGCCCCACCCCTTTTCTGATGCAAATAGCGTAATACATGTCCCCCAGCGCCACCAGAGGACTGCCCTATGGGTAGTCCACAATGCAACGTTCCCAGGTCTGGGGAAGTGACCGCTTACGCCATTCTATACACTGAGTGAGGAAGTTACCCAAAATTCACATCAGATTTCCATAATAAATGATCTAGATGTCTGCTTACTTCCAGACCTCTTGTCCTGATCACACAAATAAAGTCTGCAGTCTCTTCACATGTGACCCACACTGTTACCCTACTTCCAGCTGACAATGTTGCGGCCCAGGATGGCCCTCAGTAGTTTCTCTTGCGGTTCTTCTCTGTACTTCTGGTGCCATCCTCTGTCTTGCTCGGTATCCACTCCTGTGTCCCTCTTGCTCCCCTGAATTGCCGCTATTGATCTCCCAGCCAACTTTGCGAGTGAATATCTGTCAAACCATAAAGGTTTGAGAGATATCACTGGGGGCAAATAATTTCTTTTTTTACTCCTACAATATTGGGATTAGTCATTTTAAAATATTACAATCCCTTTAAAGACCAGAGAGATGCACAGGATACCGCTTTGCAATGCATCATCATACCTCCCAACATTTGGCCAAAGAGGGACACTTTTGTTTTATTAGGTGTTGCTGAGGGCAGGCTGGTGGGCAGGGCATTACCAAACATGTCTAGGTTCATTCATGATCTATTGACACCTCTTTGTGTAACTGTATAAATGTTTTAGCGCAAGACCAAAGTTCCCCCTGCAGATATAACCACTTCTTCAAAGCCATTAATTAAATGTGTGTGTGTGTGTGTGTGTGTGTGTGGGAAGATATAGGAAGAACCTGACAGACCACACTAGTGAGTTCCTGAGATAGAGAAGAGTCTGATGGAGGTAAGCAGTAAGTTCCAGAGATAAGGGAGCTTCTGATGGAGTGTGGTAATGAGTTACAGAGATATGGTAGAGTTTCCTGGTAGTTATTTCCAGAGACAGAGAAGAGTCTGGTGGACTGTGGTAGTGTGTTCCAGAGTTGGGAGTGAGTGTAATGGAGAGTGGTACTTAGCAGGGGTGGATTGAAGGGGAATACCAGACCAGGCATTTTTTTTTAAAGCAGCCCACTAGCTGGTGTTTATATATATATATAATGTTTAATACATATCTGGCACTCATAGGTTTTGATACAACCCTAGCAACTCCCTTCTCCTTTCCCTCAGCCCTTTTCTACACTCTATTTCCCAACCTATAACCCCCTGTCACTTTCTACCTATAGGCCCCTTTGCTTCTTCCTCTCTCCCTTTTTCCTCCAGTCTATTTCTTCCCCTCATTTCTCTGCCCCCCCCTCCACTGTCTCCTATTGCTATCCCCCTCTTTCCTAATATTGCTCAGTCAGACCCCCTCAGTCCCCTGCCTTTCTCCTACCCACCTCTCTCTCCATCTAGTCTTTTTTGTCTTCTTTTCCTCTGCCTCTCAACATATCTCTTTGCTACGTGTCTCTTTCTCCTCTCTTGCATTCCCTGGTGGTCCATTGTGGGGAGTGAGAAGTCAGTGCAGCCTCCAGCACCAACGTCCCTATCAACGTCCCCTTGTGGTCCCTGTGCGGCATGGGAGAGCAGGCACCAAGATATTATGTCATATCCTGGCGCTCTGCATTGACAAGGAAAGCGAAGGCTGTCACAGAGACTGCTGGTGGCAACACAGACCTCTCCTTCGCATCACGTCACCAGGGAACGAGGGTTCCTCAAACTTTCCTGTGTTCACGTGGTGAATGCAGGAATGTTCAGCAGAGCTGATCTTCATGAAGGATCATGGGCAGGGTTGCAGATCTGTTCATGCAGTTGATCTGGACATTATGATGTTTGTCACAATGTCCAAATGAATGGCCAACCCACGTGGGCAAGATATGGAAAGATCCACAGCACTGAATGAGCTCCATAAAATCACTTCTTTATTGAGGACAACACACGAGACTCTATCAGACAACAGTCTTATGCATTTCGCACACAAAGTGCTTACTCACAGACTCATACACAACCCACATGGGCACCAGACAATGTTATGTCACCGATCCCTAAGTAGGCTGCCCTCTGCCATGCCTTCGTCATACCTCATTAGTGAAAGTATTGCTGGGGGAATGCAGAGGCATCATAGGTAAGTAAACTTGGTGATGTGAACTTTTGTTACATAGCAATGTATTACATTTGCGAGTGTGAAATTAGTCAAAGAGATGGTTAGGGGTATATTTAGAGAGGTGTGTTTATGTATAAGGGTGCAACAGAAGTCCCTGGAAGACCAGACCTCATTGTGGATTCTTATCCCCTGGATCAGAAATTACTTACATCGAGCTGACGTCATGTCCTCCAAAGCAATCTTATTTTGCCAAGCTCAACCTCACAGCCAAAGCCTGTGTCCACCTCTAAACACATGAACTAATCTACTAAAACACTCCCCCAGGCCCTGGTATATATACATTTGCCCTACTCATCTGGAATGCCTCCTCAGCACCAATTCTCAGATTTGCCCCCTCATCCCCCATGAAGTTCAGTGTCTATTCAGGAGATGAGGTACAGCTGGGAAATCCAAATCAACTAATGGGCCATAGAGAGTGTTATTTCAATACTGAGAAAGTTGTAGTTCAAGAGTAATTGAATGATAAAATACTCCCCTCCCACCCCTTTTACTGATGTAACACTGCTCACCTTAGAGCAGCAAGACTATTCAGATGGATCGCAGAGAGGGACAATCGTCAGTGTGCATAAGGAAAAAACCTGTCAAGGGGGTCAGGGTTTTCCTTCTGTTCACAGTAAGAAGATTGTCCCTTGCTGCAACTTGTCCAGTCAAGTGACCAGATTCCACATCTGAGGGGAGGCAGCTTACACTGGTAAAAGGAATGGGAGGGGGATATTTTATCATTCAATTACTTTTGAACTACAACTCTGACAGTATTGAAATAACACTCTTCATGGCCCAAATATATGAAGATTAATTGGAGCTGCTTTTATTTTGAAACATTACTATCCCACTAAGCTTTATTGAATACGCACTTCCACGCTCTGTTGCATCATACACCAGGGCCTTCCAAAACCACACACACAACAGGGGAAAGCATTTATAGAATGGTCTGTAGGCGAGTGGCAAGATTTTAAATGGAATCCTTGAGGACACTTGGATCCAATGTGGCCCTGAAATAGTGGAGATGAAGAGAAAGTGTGAGATGAATTGACCTAGCAGCATTCATGATGGATTGGAGCGGTGACATCTTACAAGAGGATGGACTGCTGTGCTGACAGATGAATAAGGCCCTTTTGGCCTTTTGTACGAAACAAAAGAGGTGCACTTATTTAAAGAGACCATAATGTATAAAATGTTCAGATGTTTTTATTGTAAATAAATACATAAATAAATAAATTCCAGTGTTTAACAGTTATCACCTTCATACAATTCTTCTCTGAACACATCAGAGAAGGAAAAAGTCACTGACAAATCAATGTTGTATTCTCATTGGTGGCTAATCCAAAATGCACAACACCCTGAACCAATCAGAAACCAGACATTTTTCTCAGTAGGATTTGTACAACACCCTGAATCAGGTAACAGACATTTTTTCACAGTAGTATCGCATATTGAGAAAATCAAGACTTGCACCATTAATGAAGGCAAGGAAAGTTTTCAATTTTTTCCCCCATTTTATTAGAATTAATTTTTTAAGGACCAGAGATGAGTGCAAAACAATGAGCTACACATCCGCCTGCCCCTTAAATAGTTAATACAAAAGCACCTTACATACAAAATAACTCTGTCCCTTTAAACACATGGATACTCGATCTTTAGACCACCACCTGATGAAGACTACAATTCCCAGTCTAGCTGGGGATGATGGGAGTTGTAGTTGCCAAAGGCTGGAGGTGCAGAGATTGACTACTCCTGCTTTAACTCCTTGAGGACCAGAAAGGTTTACAGATCATTGTGTAGCAATGCATTGCATTCCACCCTGGTTTTCAAGGGGTAAAAGCGTGCAACAGAATGTGTATTTGTGCGCATTACAAGAAGTTTCAACATTATGTTTTTTTTAAAACATAAAAATGGTAATTTGTGTGCTCTCCAAAATATGGATTTTGGGTTTTAGCAGCAATACAAAAGCAGTACTAAAAATATTTAAAGAGATAGTAATGGTTAAAATTAAGTTTATTTAATATTGTAGCCCTTAAGAAAACATTAACAATGATGTAAGTCTTATCTATAAAACCTTTATGGTTTGAGAGACATACATCGCTAACGTTACCTCCTGAGAGAACTCAATGCTCTAGCGGACAGCTGCAGAACCTGGTCATTTGAGCGGATGAAGGCTCTTCAGCAGAGCTGAAAAAGCACAAACTAAACATTAATACTTCATTGGAACGGTGTACAAAGTGTGCTGGCAAACCAGGCACACTTTGTAGACTGTTCCAAGAAAGTATTATTGTTGAGATTGTGAGATTTTAGCTCTGCTGAAGAGCTTCCATCCGCTCAAATGACCGGATTCTGCAGCTGTCCGCTAGAGCGCTGACTCCTCTCACGAGGTAACTTTAGCGATGTATATCTCTTAAACCATCATTGTTAATATTTTCGTAAGGGCTACAATATTAAATACACTTAACTTTAACCACATTACTATCCTTTTAATCAACATAATTCATACAAAAGTGCACCGTTATAGGCTGATCGCTAACCGCTGATCAATTCTGATCAAGTCAATGAGTCTGCCATATTAAAGCCTCAATAAGAATATTAGTAGTTAACCATTTGAGTGCCAGAGAGGAATTGTATTGCAAACCCCTCTGGCACTCACAAGGTAGACTGAACCATTCTCTAGAACTGTAGGACAAGTTGCCCTTCGCTGCTGCAGGGTATCACATTCACAATGGTAGCAGCGGACAAGTGGTTAATCACTAATTATTTCATGTGTGCTAGTTAATTAAGTTAAAAAAAACATTTTGTGAAAAATATAAAGCGGACCTGATTTGACCCGTTGACTACATGTTGGATTCCCATTCTGTGACAATTACATTTGATTTCATAAATATAAAGTGCAGTTTACAGTGCTGGTTTAAGACTTGATAAATAGCTATAACCACAAACTCGCTTCACAAATATTATACAGAAGTAGAAAGAACTTGACTATAAAGTGCCATATTCAGATGTTATTATGTACGGGAACAAAAGGCAGCGCACCCAGCACCCCCAACACCAACTGTGAAATGCTGATGCTCACGTTAACTCTAAGAATGCCATATGGATGAGCAACTCCTTTGCTTTGCAACGAGTTGCGCTCTCCTGTGGTGACGAAAAGGTTAAAGAAACAGTAATGGCGTCTAATAATAACCCCCGTTTATGTGAACCTGGGCTGTAAATCATAATGTCCATTATTAATTAATTGTGACTGGATTTACTCTGTAGAATGTCTTTAATTATTAGGGGAAGTCATGTTCACAGAAGTTCAGGGGGGGTACACTAAGGTGTGATAGGGGGATGATAAAGCAGAGATGACTTCTCCAGTGATATCATTTCTTCAGTTCCTATTTTATTCTATGGAACCAATGCACTAAGATGTCTAGAACATTGGAGATCTTAGTGCACAGGCCCTACAGAATGACATAGGAACTGAAGAAGTGATATCACTGGAGATCGTAGTGCACAGGCCCTACAGAATGACATAGGAACTGAAGAAGTGATATCACTGGAGATCGTAGTGCACAGGCCCTACAGAATGACATAGGAACTGAAGAAGTGATATCACTGGAGATCTTAGTGCACAGGCCCTACAGAATGACATAGGAACTGAAGAAGTGATATCACTGGAGATGTTAGTGCACAGGCCCTACAGAATGACATAGGAACTGAAGAAGTGATATCACTGGAGATCTTAGTGCACAGGCCCTACAGAATGACATAGGAACTGAAGAAGTGATATCTCTTGAGATCTTAGTGCACAGGCCCTACAGAATGACATAGGAACTGGAGAAGTGATATCACTGGAGATCATAGTGCACAGGCCCTACAGAATGACATAGGAACTGAAGAAGTGATATCACTGGAGATTAGTGCACAGGCCCTACAGAATGACATAGGAACTGGAGAAGTGATATCACTAGAAAAGTCATCTCTAGTTTATCACCTCTTTATCACTGCTTAGTGCATAACCCCCCAGGACCCCAAACTCCTTCCAATTAACTCTTTCTTTCTTCCTAAGAATACTTATTTGGGATGAGTTTTGGGTCCTGGAAACAGACCACAAAGAAACATGTCAACCTCCATGATATTCAGGTATTTATTAAAGATTAACGCTGAATAACCAATCCACCTATAATTAACCCACAGGGAACATTGGGGATTTCTTTACAGATTAAGGTAAGTGGGGGTTTTATTCAAAAATTGTATGTTTTTCTTTAACCCCTTAACAAGCGGCCGATTGGCGTGGCGCGATCAGTTAAGGACCACAGAGCATCTTTTTTTTTCAGTTTCCTGTTCCGAACTCCCCGAACAGCATGCAACTGCGGGGGGGGGGGATTCCATGACGTTCATAGTACGTCATGGGTCGTTAACTCAGATCGACCCATGACGTACTATGACCGTTAAAGGGTTAAATGTGCATTGTGCCATAACGGATGTTCTCTTTTGCACCTCAATATGAGGAAATATTAAAAAGTTAAAAAATAAAATCACATCATCCTTTGGATTAACTAATCAAAGAGCTGTGAGTGCATAATTCTACCTCACTGCAGCCATTCAATCGTTCAGTGCCAGAGGGGCTGTGCAATCCGTTGCGTACCCCTCTGGCACTCAAATGGTGGGTTAAAGGCCCCATTTAAATTAATGGGAATTGTATATGTTCCCTGCTCTGCAAATGGTTTGCTCCAGCCGAGCTTCCTTTACCTTTATAAATAAGGTCCCTAGAGTTACTCTTTTATACAAATATTTCAGAATTAAAATAGACATACAGCGCATTTCAAAAGGCTAAAACTAAAATGTATTTGCGACCAGCACAAATAACTTAATACTAAATATATCTAAATAATTAATAATATAAAATTCCTTATATAATAAATAGTAATAAAAAATTGGATGCTGAATCAGATGGAATTCAAAGGAGAAGCTTCATGGAGTGTCTCATCGGGAAGGTCTGAAAAAAAGGCAGGAGAGAAGCGTGTTACAATATAGATAATATACATAGATATGATAACATGATCATTATAGAAATAGACAAGAGGGGGATAAATGATAAGAAAAATCAGGATAAACCCTTTGAGTGTCAATAAGGTACCTCTCTGGCACTAAAAGGGTTAAAACAGAATTGGCGCTCAATAGGACTTATGTGAAAAGTGGTGTTTATGCTCTATTTCTATTACGCTCAACGCGTTTCCCGGTACACAGTAAAGATTTGTGAGATCTTTTTTGCTCTTGATAAAGCAGCTTTGAGGGAAACGCGTTGAGCGTAATAGAAATAGAGTATTAAGGACACGAATTGTCTGTATATGCTTTTTTATACTGATGGTATTGTACATCATTAATGATTTTTAAGGTTAATTTTAATAAATATTTGTATACTGGCCCTTATAAGTGGTGATATTTGCCTCACTGCATAATTATAGTTGGGATACAGCATTAAAGGGATAGTAATACCTAAAATGTAAAAAAAAAAATATGTTGTAGGGTTTATCCCCCTGAGTAAAACAAGAGTACTCCCACTGCTGAAAGATGTTTCATTCAAAAGTTATTAATTTTCAAAGTTGAATTTTTTAGGTGCAATATCACAGTGGCCTGAAATTGTACAGTGGCGCTGTTGCTACACCATCCTATGGAGATTTATGGTCCTGAGACCAGAGCTGTCCATAGGATCGTGTAGCAACAGCGCCACTGTACAATTTCAGGCCACTGTGATATTGCACCTAAAAAATTCAAATTTGAAAATTAATAACTTTTGAATGAAACATCTTTCAGCAGTGGGAGTACTCTTGTTTTACTCAGGGGGGTAAACCCCACAACATATTTTTTTTTACATTTTAGGTATTACTATCCCTTTAAGTCCTATAGAATCCCTAGATAGAGGGATGCTGCTTGAGTTGCAGGAACTATAAGGACGTCGGGAGATCGGACAGCAGTGAGGGAGAGATACGGTATACCACTACTGGGGGTGATCCAGTAAAGGCGCTTGTAACGGATACCGCTGCCACCCAGCCTTGGGTGACTCCGTTAGTCGCCGCTTCCCTCGCTCTGGAACAGGAAAACTCCACCAGCTTCTCCCAAGGTATCCCAATCGCCAGGCAGGACTAGTGTCAGGATAACAAGAACTCTCCCAGCATACCAGCAGCTTAACCTCACCAGACAACACTTGTGTAGGTTAAAACAAGAACTGCTTTATTTGGACACAAACAAGGTTTATATACAGGTTTGTGATCACAGTCAACCAATAGCAAATAAGATTCACAACACCACCAGTCTTGCTGAGACTTAAATACATTAACACACAATAGAATACAAAACACACAGCCCTCTATCAGGTCTGCTCAGGTAATTACATCAGTGACTGACATAATACAATCAGTTTCACAAACCAACAAATGGAACCACATAACCCCAGGAAACCTACTTTGCATTTAAACAATAACACAGCACACAATGGGTGAGGCAATAGGACATTTGACTCCCAGTCTCCAGATACTGTCCCAGGTAGTCACTGCCCCACCCCCAATACATAATAGGGTCTCAGGCCTAGTGCCACCCTGGAGTCTGGCTGACACCCTTCTCCATTTTGTAGTTTGGCCCATGATTCTGTATGGCCAAATGGCCGCTTCCAGTCCAGGCCCAGTGGTTCCTGTGACATTTCTCCCCCTTGTCCACCTCCGACAGCCACAGCATGATCCACACGGGTCATCTCGCTGCTGTCTGGAGTGGACACATAGTCTGCTAGTGCAATGTCCACACAGTACTTGTCCCCAGCCAGCCCCTATAGTCCTGCGGTCTGTCCAGCTTTGCACCCTGCACCTCCAGGTACAGGGTGATTTAGACATAAGATGCCTTGAGCCGGAGAGGCCATCCAGCCCAGGATCTGGTACACAGGAGTCTATGACCCAGTAAAAACCCCCGCCCAAACAGTGCCCTCCCAGTCAGCACATTACCGGAATCTCCGCTGCTGGTTGAGGATGATGAGAGTGGGTAGTAGAGTTGCTCTGGATTCTGGGGTGAGAGTACACAACACTCCATCTCCTCCTGGATCTCGTTCTGCTGTAGGACAGTGGTGCAGCCAGCACCCGCTTCCTGGGGCAATTGCTCAGACGGGCAGGAGCCAGCGGCGATCTGCCCTGTTGCCAGCTCTTCCACTGGGTATTCGTCTCCCGGTGGCATCTTGGGTGCTTTAATCTGCCGCTGGGAAGAGAGGTTCACTACCTTCTCTCCCGGTAGCTCAAACAGCTGCTGGGGAGTGATGCCGACTGCCTCCACTCCTGGAGACACAAACGTTAGCTGGAGGGGGGGTACAACAGCTTCCACCCCTGGGTCCTCATGCTGCCGCTGCGGAGGGGGGTCGACTACCTCCCCTCTGAAAACACAAATTTCCCTCTGGGGGGTGATCTCAGCCACCTCGGCTCCTGGGACCAGGCATGCCTGCTGCTGTGAGGGGGTGATGGCACCAACCCCTGGAGAACCGTACCTGGTTGTGGAAACCTCCATAATGCAAGGGTTAGCGGCGGCCGTAGCTTCGCCTGCTACCCGCTGACTAGACAATAACAGGTCGCTGGAGTCAGCCTTAGGAAGAGCCCATTCTTCTCCGGGTAGGGTGCTCGTGGCGACCGCAGTCTCCTCCACGCCACCCCCAGTTGCACACGCCATCTGCCGCTGGGGAGAGGGGTAGTCTCCCTCCTCTCCCTGTAACACAAACACACACTGGGGAGTGATGCCAACCTCATCCACTCCCAACATCCAGCTCAAGGCAGTGGGGGCCTCCATAAGGAAAGGGGTAGCGGCGGCCGTAGCTTCGCCTGCTACCCGCTGACTAGACCATACCAGGTCGCTGGAGTCAGCCTTAGGGAGGGCCGGGGGTGCCCCCTCTTCCACTTGTAGAGTGCTTGCGGCGACCATAGTCTCCTCCGTGGCACCTTCAACATCCATACAAAGTTGCTGTGGGGGATAGGTGTGAGTCACCTCTTCCTGGAGATCCCGACACTCAGTCTCCAGTCCCCACTCCTGGGTTACGAGATCCTCCAGCTCTCTCCATACTTCAGGTATTTCTGACACACCCAACTGCACGGCTCGCCTGTCACGGATATCCCAGAACCGGCTTTCACTGCGACTGCCAAAGTCCGACTCCTCAGCCCTGGCATGCCACAACGAGCTGGGACCACTGTAGGCGAAGCCGCGGCACGGGAGAGGAGTTTTGGGGAACCCGAACCATTCAAATCCTGTCCTTTCGCAGAAAGCGCCATACTGGAGATCCAGGAAAATAACATCTTCAATCCAGGATGCCAGTACCTCGCTTGCCCTGCGGTCCGGACTCGGCCCGAGGATGCAGGAGCTCCACTGCTGTCTCTCCCTCTCATGCCTCTCTGCATAAGGGATGAAGCCCTTGGAGGAGAAGGAGTATCCCTCTGTCTCTAGTGTGGCCCGCCGTTCATAGCTGGATAGGGCTTGGCAAAGCATAGCCTCTGTCTCAGTCTCTGACATGCTGGAGCCTGCCGGTGGAGAGCTGCTGCTGCTTCAGTCTGGTGAGTCAGCCGTTGCTTCCACTGCTCCCCTACACTGTTGCTGAGCTGTGGAGACCGGGGTCAAGCCAGGTGGCTATATCTCCCCCTGGATGCTGGTCTCCCTGCGCCTCTGAGACCGGGGTCAAGCCAGGTGGCTATATCTCCCCCTGGATGCTGGTCTCCCTGTGCTGCTGGGTCCGGGGTCAAGCCAGGCGGCTATATCTCCCCCTGGATACTGGTCTCAGTTTCGTTCCTTGGCTTTATCAGTTTCAGGCGAAACGATCCTGGTGGTGCTGACTTGTATGTTCCAAAACCAACTGGGAAGCATCCCACCGCTGCCACCAATGTAACGGATACTGCTGCCACCCAGCCTTGGGTGACTCCGTTAGTCGCTGCTTCCCTTGCTCTGGAACAGGAAACCTCCACCAGCTTCTCCCAAGGTATCCCAATCGCCAGGCAGGACTAGTGTCAGGATAACAAGAACTCTCCCAGCATACCAGCAGCTTAACCTCACCAGACAACACTTGTGTAGGTTAAAACAAGAACTCCTTTATTGGAACCAAGACACACATATTTATACAGGTTAACACAAAAGGCCAAGAGGGGTGGAGGGGCTATACAATGGTGGGCTGAACAAAACACACAATGGTAAAGTGGTAATATGCATCTTTACAAAAGGGTCAATGGGTGGAGGGTGGTTTCAGTATAAACATGCAGTACACTGAACACAAGGGGAGTGTCAACACACGGTGTGATGAGACATTGGGTAGGTGACAACAAGATACAATAGGCCAGACCTGAGTGAGTTCACTATACAATGGGACAAAGGAATAGGGCTGGGTACAAGTGTAACAGAGGGACCAGAATACACAAAACAGGATGAGGTTCTGAAACATCATTAACATATTATTCTTTTGGGAAGTCTGATATCCTTTGACCAGGCTGGGCAGAATGTTCACTGGGTTTCTTGGTCACCCTGTACCCCCAATAAGTACAGGGTGACTTAGCCCCAAGAGGGGACTGGGGGGCTGCTAAAAGATCCTCCATGGCAAGGGGCAATCAGGGCAGAGATTAGTCTGATGGGGAGGCCATACCCTGTTCCAGGACTAGGTCCATAGTCTGTGGACAGGAGGCTGGCCCTCAGGCCCCTCCAGGAGCCAGGGGCCCGGTGGTTCCTGTGACATTTCCCCCCCTTCCAAATAAGACTAACCTGGGGCCAGACCCTTACCGGGTCTGCCAACAGGTTAGTTGAGTCCTCAGTCATTCTCATATCCCATACAATCCTCTGGGTCTGTCTCTCACTCCGCCGGTACTGTATTCTGTTCTGCGGGGGGAACTTTAAGTCGGCTGATTGGGGGCTGTTGAGACCCGCAGTCCCATACCCCAAGGTAGGGGTAACAACGTTGCTGGGAAGGACTCTGGCCCTACTCACCACGGGAGGGGTAACGGCTCCACTGGGACGGATCTCAACCCCACCCACCAGGGCAGGGACAACAAGGCTCTTGGAGAGGACAGTGATCCCACACTCCAGGGAAAGGGCAACAAGGCCTCTGGAGAGGACAGTGGTCTCACTCTCCAGGGTAAAGGTGGCAGAGCCACTGGGGAGGACCTCGATCCCACTCCCCAGGGCAGGGGCAACAAGGCCCTTGGAGAGGACGTTCGTCCCACTCTCCAGGGCTGGGGTAGCAAAGTCGCTGGAGAGGGCAGTTGTCCCACTCTCCACGGCTGGGGTAGTAAAGTCGATGGAGAGGACAGTGGTCCCACTCTCCAGGGCAGGGGTAGGGGCAACAAGGCCTCTGGAGAGGACAGTGGTTCCACTCTCCAGGGCAAGGGTAGGGGCAAGAAGGGCCTTGGAGAGGACAGTTGTCCCACTCTCCAAGGCTGGGGTAGCAAAGTCGCTGGAGAGGACAGTTGTCCCACTCTCCAGGGCAAGTGTAGGGGTGCTGGTGATGACCGCAATCTCAGCCACGACACCCCCAGTTCCATCAGACATCTGCCGCTGGGGAGAGGGGTCAGCTACCTCCTCTCCCTGTAATACAAACAGCCGCTGGGGAGTGACACCAATCGCATCCACTCCCGAAATACAGCACCTCTCTGCTGTGGGGACATCCATACCAAACGGGTTAGCGGTGGCCGCAGCTTCGCCTGCTACCCGCTGACTAGACCATAACAGGTCGCTGAAGTCAGCCTCAGGAAGAGCCCCCTCTTCCACGGACAAGGTGCTTGTGGCGACCGCATTCTCATCCACTGCACCTTCCACGTCCATACAACGCTGCTGTGGGGGATAGGTGTGCGCCACCTCTTCCTGGAGATCCCTACACTCCATCTCCAGTCCCCACTCCTGGGTTACAAGATCCTCCAGCTCTCTCCATACCTCGGGTATTTCTGACACCCCCAGCTGCATGGCTCGCCTGTCGCGGATCTCCCAGAACCGGCTTTCCCTGCGACTGCCAAAGTCCGGCTCCTCAGCCCTGGCATGCCACAACGAGCTGGGACCCCTGTAGGCGAAGCCGCTGCACGGGAGAGGAGTTTTGGGGAACCCGAACCACTCAAATCCGGTCCTGTCGCAGAAAGCCCCATACTGGAGATCCAGGCAAATGATATCTCCGATCCAGGATGCCAGTACCTCGCTTGTCTGGGGGTCCGCACTCGGCCCAAGGATGCAGGAGCTCCACTGCTGTGTCTCGCTCTCATGCCTCTCTGCATAAGGGATGAAGCCCTCGGAGGAGAAGGAGTGTCCCTCTGCCTCCAGTGTGGCCCGCTGTTGTTCATAGCCGGATAGGGCTTGGCAAAGCATAGCCTCCATCTCCGTGTCTGACCGCTTGGCGCCTGCTGGTGGAGAGCTGCTTCATCGGTCTCCCATGAACTGTTGCTGAAACCTGGGGTCAAGCCCTGCGGCTATATCTCCCTCTGGATGCTGGTTTCAGTGTTGCTAAGACCGGGGTCAAGCCAGGTGGCTATATCTCCCCCTGGATGCTGGTCTCAGTTAGGTCCCTTGGCTTTATCTGTTTCAGGTGAAACGATCCTGGTGGTGGTTTGTATGTTCCAAACACCAACTGGGAAGCATCCCACCGCTGCCAACCAATGTAACGGATACCGCTGCCACCCAGCCTTGGGTGACTCCGTTAGTCGCCGCTTCCCTCGCTCTGGAACAGGAAAACTCCACCAGCTTCTCCCAAGGTATCCCAATCGCCAGGCAGGACTAGTGTCAGGATAACAAGAACTCTCCCAGCATACCAGCAGCTTAACCTCACCAGACAACACTTGTGTAGGTTAAAACAAGAACTGCTTTATTTGGACACAAACAAGGTTTATATACAGGTTTGTGATCACAGTCAACCAATAGCAAATAAGATTCACAACACCACCAGTCTTGCTGAGACTTAAATACATTAACACACAATAGAATACAAAACACACAGCCCTCTATCAGGTCTGCTCAGGTAATTACATCAGTGACTGACATAATACAATCAGTTTCACAAACCAACAAATGGAACCACATAACCCCAGGAAACCTACTTTGCATTTAAACAATAACACAGCACACAATGGGTGAGGCAATAGGACATTTGACTCCCAGTCTCCAGATACTGTCCCAGGTAGTCACTGCCCCACCCCCAATACATAATAGGGTCTCAGGCCTAGTGCCACCCTGGAGTCTGGCTGACACCCTTCTCCATTTTGTAGTTTGGCCCATGATTCTGTATGGCCAAATGGCCGCTTCCAGTCCAGGCCCAGTGGTTCCTGTGACAGCGCTCATACCTAGAGGCGGGATAGTGCCTCTATACAAGGTGAGTGGAAAATCAGTACGCTTATCGAGGTGTGGTGAGCACGGTGAAGGGGACGACTGTCCAACGAACACGGTGGAGGTTAAATTCCAACGGAACATTACAGTCTGCCCTCAGATTGTTTGCGCTTTCTCTATTTTTGTGTTTTTTGTACCTATTGTAGCGCAAATGCCTGCCATTTCAAATTACTAAATAGGGACACTTTTATTTTAGATGGTGTTGCTGGAGGCGTGGCTGGCGGACAGGGTATTACCTGGGAATTTTAGGTAATTTTTGTGACCTACTAACACCTCTTTGTGTAAGTGAACAATTGATTTAGAGCAAGACAAAAATATTTGATTTACACAGACTAATGTATAAACTCATATACTAAAGTGTATCAAACATTAATGTGAGTTTTATTGTTGTGGAGCAATGTGATACACTTATATACACACTACACAGTCTGATCTCCTAAACACAGGGACACCAGGGTGATAAACTTATATACACACCACACCGTCTGATCTCCTAAACACAGGGACACCAGGGTGATACACTTATATACACACCACACAGTCTGATCTCCTAAACACAGGGACACCAGGGTTTTACACTTCTATACATACCACACAGTCTGATCTCCTAAACACAGGGACACCAGGGTGATACACTTCTATACACACCACACAGTCTGATCTCCTAAATACAGGGACGCCAGGGTGATACACTTATATACACGCCACACAGTCTGATCTCCTAAATACAGGGACACCAGGGTGATACACTTTTATACACACCACACCGTCTGATCTCCTAAACACAGGGACACCAGGGTGATAAACTTATATACACACCACACAGTCTGATCTCCTAAACACAGGGACACCAGGGTGATAAACTTATATACACACCACACCGTCTGATCTCCTAAACACAGGGACACCAGGGTGATACACTTATATACACACCACACAGTCTGATCTCCTAAACACAGGGACACCAGGGTTTTACACTTCTATACATGCCACACAGTCTGATCTCCTAAACACAGGGACGCCAGGGTGATACACTTATATACACGCCACACAGTCTGATCTCCTAAATACAGGGACACCAGGGTGATACACTTTTATACACACCACACCGTCTGATCTCCTAAACACAGGGACACCAGGGTGATAAACTTATATACACACCACACCGTCTGATCTCCTAAACACAGGGACACCAGGGTGATAAACTTATATACACACCACACCGTCTGATCTCCTAAACACAGGGACACCAGGGTGATAAACTTATATACACACCACACCGTCTGATCTCCTAAACACAGGGACACCAGGGTGATACACTTATATACACACCACACAGTCTGATCTCCTAAACACAGGGACACCAGGGTTTTACACTTCTATACATACCACACAGTCTGATCTCCTAAACACAGGGACGCCAGGGTGATACACTTCTATACACACCACACAGTCTGATCTCCTAAATACAGGAACACCAGGGTGATACACTTTAATACACACCACACAGTCTGATCTCCTAAACACAGGGACACCAGGGTGATACACTTTTATACACACCACACCGTCTGATCTCCTAAACACAGGGACACCAGGGTGATAAACTTATATACACACCACACCGTCTGATCTCCTAAACACAGGGACACCAGGGTGATAAACGTTTATACACACCACACCGTCTGATCTCCTAAACACAGGGACACCAGGGTGATACACTTATATACACACCACACAGTCTGATCTCCTAAACACAGGGACACCAGGGTTTTACACTTCTATACATACCACACAGTCTGATCTCCTAAACACAGGGACGCCAGGGTGATACACTTATATACACGCCACACAGTCTGATCTCCTAAATACAGGGACACCAGGGTGATAAACTTATATACACACCACACCGTCTGATCTCCTAAACACAGGGACACCAGGGTGATACACTTATATACACACCACACAGTCTGATCTCCTAAACACAGGGACACCAGGGTTTTACACTTCTATACATACCACACAGTCTGATCTCCTAAACACAGGGACACCAGGGTGATACACTTCTATACACACCACACAGTCTGATCTCCTAAATACAGGGACGCCAGGGTGATACACTTATATACACGCCACACAGTCTGATCTCCTAAATACAGGGACGCCAGGGTGATACACTTCTATACACACCACACAGTCTGATCTCCTAAACACAGGGACACCAGGGTGATAAACTTATATACACACCACACCGTCTGATCTCCTAAACACAGGGACACCAGGGTGATACACTTATATACACACCACACAGTCTGATCTCCTAAACACAGGGACACCAGGGTAATACACTTATATACACACACCACACAATCTGATCTCCTAAACACAGGGACACCAGGGTGATACACTTCTATACACACCACACAGTCTGATCTCCTAAACACAGGGACACCAGGGTGATACACTTTTATACACACCACACAGTCTGATCTCCTAAACACAGGGACACCAGGGTGATACACTTCTATATACACCACACAGTCTGATCTTCTAAACACAGGGACACCAGGGTGATACACTTTTATACACACCACACAGTCTGATCTCCTAAACACAGGGACACCAGGGTGATACACTTATATACACACCACACAGTCTGATCTCCTAAACACAGGGACACCAGGGTGATACACTTCTATACACACCACACAGTCTGATCTCCTAAACACAGGGACACCAGGGTGATACACTTATATACACACCACACAGTCTGATCTCCTAAACACAGGGACACCAGGGTGATACACTTATATACACACCACACAGTCTGATCTCCTAAACACAGGGACACCAGGCTGATACACTTCTATACACACCACACAGTCTGACCTCATAAACACAGAGACACCAGTTTGATACACTTATATACACACCACACAGTCTGATATCCTAAACACAGGGACACCAGGGTGATGATACACTTATATACACACCACACAGTCTGATCTCCTAAACACAGGGACAGCAGCATGGGAAAGAGGGACAGAGGAATTTGAGTCTCAAAGAGGGACTGTCCCTCCTAAAGAGGGAGACTTGGGAGGTATGGCAATGCACTGAAAACCTCTCTGCACTCAAATTGTTAAGCAGCCCGATAACACTCTCCCCCTGATGAAGCCATGAGTTTAAGGTGGTGAAACACTTTGTGCAATCTTTATTCTGCTGTACAGTAAAACTTAATTTTTATCTTATTTGGTTCAAGTATAACCATATAATAACTAAGCTATCATACTTTTTGTGATCTGATTTAGGGGTTTTCTGTATCATTTGGTAGCAAGGACTCCAGTATCAGGCCAATTAAAGGGATAGCATTGTCAAAAATAAATATACATCCTATTGTTTTGGGTAAATGTTTATAATGAAGTGTATGTTCAGAAAATCCTGTACCATCATGTTTGGCTTAACCGTTTGAGTGCCAGAGGGGTAGGCAATGCATTGCTTTGCAATGCGCTGCATATTCCTCTGGCACTCAAAGGGTTAAAAATCCAGTTAAGAGTTCCCACTTTTCAGTATGTCATGCAGACCCCCCCGCAGATTACAAATCGGGTCCAGATGGATAGCGACGAGGGCCCATAATGCATCAGTGTAAGGAAAATTCTACACTTCTTCAAGGGGTGCAGGATTTTCTTGGCACTGACAGACACAATATTGTCCCTCACTGCGATCCGTACCGTCAAGCAACCGACTTTCAGATCTGAGGGCAGTCTGCATGACGTACTGAACAGGGGCGGGAGGGGGAACTTTGAAATGGATTATTAAGCCGAACATGAAGGTAAAGGATTTTCTGAACGTATTATTCATTATAAAAAAAATTACACTGAACAATCTGATGCATTTTTTTTTTTTACAATAGTATCCCTTTAAGTGTTCCTACAAGGAACGCTAGGGACTTCACTTCGCTATCCCTTGCTATATGACTAACAGGGAGATTTCTTTACAAATTTCACAAACAGATTTGTTTCACTGCAAACAAAGTGATAAGCTGTAGAAGTCAGCAAAGCGATTCGGTGCACCTTGGTGCTTAATACAGGAAGAGGAAGTATCCTTCTTTCCTGCACTGTAATTTATCTTTGGCATGCTGCTTCACAGTAATCCTCTACAGTGACCTTGTGTGCCTCTTCTTCTTTTCTTGTTGTTTTTTTTTTTTGTTTTTTTTTTGCAGCACTGTTTTTAATACTTCTAAGTGTTGGGATTTCATTATTAAGGTGCTTTAATATATATATATTGAGAGAGAGATACAAAAGGCTAGCACTCACAGGACTTATAATAAATGTATATTCATTTTTAAGCCCTGTGAGTGCTAGCCTTGTGTAACTCTATATTAGATCTGCTTATGCACCCAGGCATGTTGTATTGGATGATGTGAATGCCAACCTTCAATTAAATATATAAATTATATTAAATTGGATTAAACCTTATGAGTGCCAGAGAGATATCCAACACTAAAGTTACCCGGTTACCAATAAAGGTATCACTTTTACAATACGAGTATCCCATGTAGGGCAAGTGTCACAATATACTAAGCGTGTCGTTCTCCTACACACATCTTTTTTCCTGTCTATTTGAGTGTATTTTAAGGCTTGTTTGTCTGTTTCCAGCCTTGCAGCGTGTCTTGCTTTACTTCCTCCCATAAGCCACTGGGACCAATAGTTCAAAGTTGTTTCCCCATTTGTAATAGAATCTCACAGACCACAGAGATTTACTAAGCGGTGATAATGAGATGATAAAGCGGAGATGATGTCTCCAGTGATATCACTTCTCCAGCTCCTATGTTATTCTATAGATCCTATTCACTAAGATCTTCAGAGTTGAAGAAATCTTAGTGCCTAGGCTCCATAGAATAACTTAGGAACTGGAGAAGGGATAAAGTGGAGGTTATCACCATTTTATCACTACTCCTTAGTGAATTTCCCCCCATATCTTTTATATACAATTAAGTAATGCAGAGCGCTGGGGCTCTGCATTATGACAGTGCCGGTCTACCAGAGGGAGATCTCATAATGCAGAGCACTGGGAGATGACATCATCTTCCAGCGCTCTGCATTACTGAAGAGGACCGCTCAGGAGAAGAGGTCTGTGCAGAAAAAGGCACAGACCTGTCCTCTGCCACTGGACCACCAGGGAGGTAGGAGATTTAGGGGCAATGTGGAAGGGGCAATGTGGAGATTGAGGGGCATTGTGGAAGGGACATTGTGGAGATGGGGGCATTGTGGAAGGGGCAATGTGGAGATGGGGGGCAATGTGGAGGTGGCCAATGTGGTCGGGGGGCCCATGGCAATTCTTTCACCAGGGCCCCGTGGCTTCTAGTTACACTTCTGCAAAGAGAGGAGCTGGTAAGTTGAAGCCACTAGATTCCTCAATGAGCCCCTCTCAACTTTAAAGCGGAACTTCCATCCACTATAAAGTCTTCCTGCTATAATTCATCAGGTAGAGACTAGCTTCTCAATATATATTTTACCTTTCAAAAGTAGCCCCATGTAAAGAAACCCATCATTGAAGGAGACTAATGGCCGGATTAGCGCAGTCTGCATGCCTGCGCCGTCAGTCCCTTCCGGTAACCATATGGTGGTGACCGGGACTGACAGTGGTGACCGGGACTGACAGTGGTGACCGGGACTGACAGCGCAGGTGTGTACACAAGATGTCTGCGCTGTAGCCTGGGATCCGGTCTCCTTCAATGATGGATTTCTTTACATCGGGCTACTTTTAAAAGGTAAAATATATATTGAAAAGCTAGTCACTACCTCATTAATTATAGCAGGGTGACTTTATAGCGGATGACAGTTCCGCTTTAACCATACAATGATCTGGTTCCAGAGATTTCACCAAGCCAGTACATCAAGGCAAAGAGGACAAGCCTTAATGGTACCTGCTTTCCAGAGCATGGAAACAAACAGCCATTTCATTATGAAGTGCCTCTGACTGCCAGATAGGTTCATTCACCCACCCCTCAGCCCCTGGTATTATCTGTTCATTCACCCACCCCTCAGCCCCTGGTATTATCTGTTCATTCACCCACCCCTCAGCCCCTGATATTATCTGTTCATTCACCCACCCTCAGCCCCTGGTATTATCTGTTCATTCACCCACCCCTCAGCCCCTGGTATTATCTGTTCATTCACCCACCCCTCGGCCCCTGGTATTATCTGTTCATTCACCCACCCCTCAGCCCCTGGTATTATCTGTTCATTCACCCACCCCTCGGCCCCTGGTATTATCTGTTCATTCACCCACCCCTCAGCCCCTGGTATTATCTGTTCATTCACCCACCCCTCGGCCCCTGGTATTATCTGTTCATTCACCCACCCCTCAGCCCCTGGTATTATCTGTTCATTCACCCACCCCTTAGCCCCTGGTATTATCTGTTCATTCACCCACCCCTCAGCCTCTGGTATTATCTGTTCATTCACCCACCCCTCAGCCCCTGGTATTATCTGTTCATTCACCCACCCCTCAGCCCCTGGTATTATCTGTTCATTCACCCACCCCTCAGCCCTGGTATTATCTGTTCATTCACCCACCCCTCAGCCCCTGATATTATCTGTTCATTCACCCACCCCTCAGCCCCTGGTATTATCTGTTCATTCACCCGCCCCTCAGCCCCTGGTATTATCTGTTCATTCACCCACCCCTCAGCCCCTAGTATTATCTGTTCATTCACCCACCCTCAGCCCCTTGTATTATCTGTTCATCTCTCTTACAATCTTCTCTCCTCGTCACTCACCAATCAATCTTGATTTCCTAAACATGAAATATAGTTCTCTCTAGTATTATCGTTGCGTGCCTCTCTGGTTCTTACAGGGTTAAATGAAGTTTTTAATTCTTTTAATGCTAGAGAGGTTTCCAGTGCAATTGCTGAAGCAATGTGTTGACATCTCGCTGGCACTCAAGTGGTTAAATAAATTGGATTTTTTTTTTCTTATAATATAGCTGGTTTGTTCTAGAACTCATGGTCTTGCGGTTTTGTGCATACGACCTACTGTGATTTGCCTTATAATTATGTATAACGTGCAGGCATCCATTATATCCGTCAGTGGTATTGTATGAATGGTATCGTGTCCTTGATACGACATCAGTTCTCTGTTCTGGAATAGTGAGTGTCGTACCTGTAGGAATGTGCAGGACATCAGACTTCACGCTGCTATGCAACCAGGGCGGGATCAAAGTCCAGGCACAATAGCTCTTGAATGCTAATGGCTGAGGTCTGAAAGTGCAAAGGTCACACTAATTAGGATCATTCGTAGATTTTCTGGTTAACCCCCAGTTTAAAGTTCCAATCATAAATGATTACGTTTAACCCTTTGAGTGCAAGAGAGTTATCCAATGCATTGTAAAGAGTTAGATGCAATCTAGAGACCATTCTTTTGCAATGCACTGTATGTCTCTAGCACCTAAGGGGTTAAAAATGTAGAAGTTTCTTTTTAATACTACTAAAAGAGCTTTAACCCCTATTAAGCTAGAGAGCTCTCCGACGCATTGCTTTGCAATAAGGTGGAGACAACACTAGTCTCTAAGGGTTTAACCTTTTGAGCACCAGAGGGGTGTGCGACAAGTTACTTTACAATGTGTTGTGTACCCCTTTAGCGCTCGTAGGATTAAAAAGATAGTAACGCTTAATACATAAAAAAATATATATATTGTTGGGTTTAGCTTCCTGAGTAAAACAAGGGAACTCCACTGCTGAGAGGTGTTTTATCCAAAAGTAATTGCAGCTCAAACTTACAATTTTTTAGGTGCAGTATCACAGTGGCCTGAAATGTTACAGTGGCAGTATTGCTACACCAGCCTATGGGGCTTATGGTCCATAGAAGACACTTTGACATAAGAGTGACCTCTTCTGTATCGTATGTTACTCCTGCTGAAGATCGTAAGTAGAAGTAGAGAAAGGAGAGAACAAAGGGGTTTAGGGTGGTGTGACAGACAAAAATGAATACAAGTAAGCTCTCTCACATTCACCTTTTAATGTCCCTAACTCCTCCTCCTCTTTGCACGTGTCCCTACTCTACACCTGGACTCTTTTTTTTCCCACCGCCATGGGGGGAGGGAAAGCACATTAGCCTTTGTTTTACAAACTGCCCCCCCCCCCCCAACAGAGTGGAATATGATGGCTTGGCCTGTCTCTTTATTATGACTTCAGGCTCAGTGCTGAGCCCTCCGCCATCTTGTCTATGCTGAAAGGTAATCTGTTGGGCTATGGAATCTGCTGGTCTATGGAGCCTTTCACTCCTCTGCTTAACCTTTTGAGGGCCAGAGGGGTATGCAGCATGGCACAATCCCTGGCCCTCAAGAAGTTAACAGTTTTGAAGCTACCGAAAATGGCCTTATATATAAAATCACATATCCTAAGTGTCATTATTAGGAGAGACAGTGCCTCTGGGACCCATATTCATTTCACTTTCCTACCTTGGGGTCCCTCATTTGGACTGAAACCCCCATCCCTCTTTTTAGTAAATCAGATTGTGTGGTGTGTGTATTAATGTATCATATCCCACAGCAATAAAACTCTCATTCATTTTTGCTTAAACTTTGGCATTTGTGTTTAGAAATTTCTGTGTAAATAAAATAAAACATTTATTGAGTTCCATAAAGAGGTGCAAAGAAAACAGACAGAGGGGGGATGCATTAAAGGGATATTAATACTTAGTTTTATCTTTATTTTATTTTGTAGGCATTAAAAAAACATGAAGAATGATATAAGTCTTCTTCTTCTTATTCTTTATTTATATAGCGCCAACTAATTCCACAGCGCTGTGTCTTATCTCTCAAACCTTTATGGTTTGAGAGATATTCACAAGCAAAGATTCCCCTCCCGCCCCTTTTGCCTAGTGTAAGCCATCTCTTCTCAGATGTGGAATCCAGTCCATAGACCAGACAGATAACAGCAGTGGACACTCTTACTCCTATGAGAACAATGAAGGCCCTGTCCCCCCTTGACAAGTTTTTCAGGTGTTTCCCTTATCTTAATTGAAGATTGTCCCTCTCTGCAGTCTACCTGGGCACCTCCCTTCTGATCTGTCTGAGCAGTGTTACATCAGTAAAAGGGGCGGGAGGGGGATACTTTATCATTGAATTACTCTGGAACTACAACTCTGACAGAATTGATATAACACTCTCCAAAGTCCAAATACTATGATGATTAATTAGAGCTGCTTTTATTATGAAACATTACTATCCTTTAAGACATGAAAAAGAGGTGATAAAGCAGAAAAGCTTCTACAGTGATAATACTTCTCCAGTTCCTGTGTTGTTCTATGGAACAGATTTCTCCAGTGTTGGAGGTCTTAGGGCTGGAGTCAAATGCAGGGGCTAATTTTATCTCTGCTTTTATCTCCAGATTTCCCCATAGACTTCAATGGGAACATTTTTGATAAAACAGGAGGTAACACATATCTCTGGCATTTGAATCCAGCCCTTAGTGCCTAGGCTTCATAGAATAACATAGGATTTGGAGATATATATCACTGGAGAAGTTATCTCCACTTTATCACCTCTTTTTTTCACACCTTAGTGCATAACACCCCATGTCTCTAGTTTTTGCCTGCTTGAGCACAGGTGAATAAATCAGACGCTCTCTCATTTTAATTAAATAATAAACACATTGAGGTTGATCTTCTAAGTTAATGTGACCAGTGTAACATAAACCAAGGACGCCGGGTTTTCCTTGGCCATTATGCTGGGTTTCCCTCTCCTTGAAGCGTCTACAGGATGGTAGCCGAGCCAGTCTCTCTGGAACACAGTTTCCTGGAATGGGGGTCAAAGGGTACCCATTAGACCAAGAGCACACAACACAGGGTTGATTCCAAAACAAATTCAGTTTATTTGGGGACAAGGGGAACATTTCATACAGTGTAAAACAAATGAACACAGAAACATAATTCAATCATGCTGCTCTGATCTCCAACCAATAGGAAATCAGAGCAACAAGTGCCACAAACAATGGTGACCAATCAGGGCCTGGCTGTATTGTGTTGTATTGTATTGATCTCATTACTGGGGCCTGGCAGACTAATTCAATCTTTTCACACCAGCTCCCCATCCAATGGGAACTGGAGTGACAAGATGAGGTGACAGAGCCACCTACCTGTCGAAGCAACGTCATGCCCTGCATGGCATTGTTCAACACGTGGCGACCAATGAGGAGGCTGCCTACCTGTCGGATACACATTTAAACAGGCACAACATATTTTAACATAGAACGGTAAGCGGCCAATCAAAATCCCACCTATGTATTACAACACGGTAAGCGGCCAATCAGAAAGCTGCCTACTTTTCATAACAATGGCGCATAATATTCAGTTACCTGGCTACCATGGTGTAAGGTGTGGTTTCTCTGTGTACAGAATTCGTTAACACACCAGGATCCACTGGCACTTAGAAGTGCCCACAGTAACTTCTACGGCCTGTTACAGGCCGATCTTCTAAATTAATGTGACCAGACCACCATATTAACCCCTTAAGGACTTAAGACATGCCATTACGGCAGTCAAGCACTTAAGGACTGGTGACGGCCCTGGCACATCATGAATTTCCAGGCTCTTCGCCTACCTGGATGCCACTCAGCAACCTTGGAATCCATTCCACAAAAAAAAAAAAAATCGCCCTTGTTCTTAACGGCTGCCCTCTTGTGTATCACTTGTTCGTTAAAGGGATAGTAATAATTAAAATGTAAAAAAAAAATATGTTGTAGAATTTATACCCCTGAGTAAAACAAGAGTACTCTCACTGCTGAAAGGTGTTTCATTCAAAAGTTATTAATTTTCAAAGTTGAATTTTTTAGGTGCAGTATCGCAGTGGCCTGAAATTGTAAAGTGGCACTGTTGCTACACAATCCTATGGACAGCTCTGGTCCCGGGACCATAAATCTCCATAGGATGGTGTAGCAACAGCACCACTGTACAATTTCAGGCCACTGTGATATTGCATCTAAAAAATTCAACTTTGAAAATCAATAACTTTTGAATGAAACACCTTTCAGCAGTGGGAGTACTCTTGTTTTACTCAGGGGGATGAACCCTACAACATATTGTTTTTTACATTTTAAGTATTACTATCCCTTTAAGATTTTAATTGACTAATCTTATTACATTTTCTTTGTGAAGGACTGTCCAGATACCAGTGCAATCCTCCAGTGCTTGTGTGTAATGCATTAGCATACCTGGGAACTTTCAGTTGAGGGCTACCCGGAGGGTAGTCCTCTGTTCAGCAGGGGGTAACAAAAATGACGCTAATCGCGTCAAAAAGGGGCGGGGCTTAGCTCGAGTGTTAACCCTTTGAGTGCCAGAGGGGGTACGGAATGCATTGCAAAGCAATGCATTCCGTACCACTCTGGCACTCAGAGGGTTAAATGTGTCACACAGAAGGCTGGGGACGGAGGCACAACGGGAGAAAAAGCAGATGTGGCAGAGTTTCAATAGAAACTCTCCACATCCGGAGGAATCTGCCTCTGCCCCGGAGACCCGGTAAAGCTCTGTCAGAACCGGAGTCTCCGGGGCAAATCCGGAGAGTTCCCAGGTATGTGCATTAGCGTCCCTCATTAACGCTGCAATGGATTAGATGTCTCTCCGGCACTCAAAGGGTTAAAGTGAAAAATCTGGACACATTATAATAAGTAGAAATGGAAATATTATGAGGGCCAATCAATTGCACCATAGGAAACAAAACATTCAATTGATTTTAACCCTTTAAGGACAAGAGGAGCACGTAACTCATTCTTTAGCATTGTGTGCCCCTCATGTGCATAAATAAAATCGAATATCAAAAAAGGTTCGGGGATTACCCACTCTTAAATACCATGTAGTCCAGGCTATCTTCTATAAAAAATTATCTTTTGTTTTCCAGGACCTAAAATCTAGTCTTAAATATGCTCTTGGCTGGATTTACATCCCAGGAGACCCTGTGCAAGGCACTCTAGGTGCCCTTAGCTCCACCCATGGCCACACCCACACTCCTCACATGGCGCACCCCCAGTTCTATCCACTGTTTCCTGGTACAGAAAATACTCTTGGCCTATAGCAAGCAAGGACAAATAAACACTTTCACCCCTTGGTTGCTAGAGACATCTGCTTTGGAGATCTCTCTAGCATCCAAAGGGTTAAATAATAGCTAGTTATGGAATATAAAACCGGTGCTGCAGGGACAGTGATGTTGTTTTGGTCGAACCCATAATTTGGAACATGGGTGTGGCCAACACAACTGAGGCACCGCCCCTCAAAATCTGAAGCTCTAGCCTACTCTGCCTATTGGGAAATCTGGTTCTGCATATACTCTATGCTTTTTCCAGGGTTCCCTTTGCAATAGTAACATATATATATATATATATATATATATATATATATATACATAGATATATAGTGTTTTATTGTCCGTTAATAAGCCCGAGATAAGATATCAGCCTTTCTTATTAGAAGAACAGTGCATGCTAATCTTATTACATTAACAGTATTAGCTGTGCACAAACAATTATCCACATTGTGTCTATGCAGGATAGATGTACACACAAATTAAAATACTAGTTTAGGATCAGATTTTATCAGTGTCACATACAATAACTACATTTCACTGCTGCTTCTTGGATTTCCCTGATATTTCCAATTCTATAACCCAATTTCATTTTCTGGTGTTAGTGCTCTTTTAAGTGATTAGAGAGCTTGCTGGGGATGCTGGGGATTGTAGTTTCCAACAGCTGAAGAGCAGCAGCTTGTCTATTCCAGTACTAGCAGATCAAAATGGATCTTTACCATTCTCTCACTCAATGATCAGTTTATTTGCCCTTCTTCCATCATAACTAGGAACTTTCATAATGAGAAAATCCTGAGATTTTGGAATGTTAATTCTTAACCCCTTAAGGACTCATGACGTGCCAGGACCATCACAGAGATTTGGCACTTAAAGGCACAGTAAACTTTTTTTGTGAAAACATAAATATTGTAGGGTGTTACCTGTAAAATAAAATAAGTGTACTCCCTCTACTGAGAGATACATATTTCCAGAATTATTACAGTTTAAACCTGTGTTTTTTTTTACATTAGCAGTGACCTCTAGCTGTTACATTCCAGTTAGTTATAGTGTTACATTCTAATGCAGAGGAAAGTCAGTGACATACAGTTCTCCACAGAATGTTACAGAAACTGCTGAGTCACTTCCTGTCAGTTAGAATGATCAAGAAGTAAACCCTCAGTAAATTCACTTCCTGATTATTTAAAATGTTATAACATTTGAATAAAACAACAGAGAGTAGTGGGAGTGACCTTGTTTTACTCTTCAGGAAAAGCTTTATCACATATAGTTTTTTTTAAAAAAAAGGTTTACTGCTCCTTTTAGAACCAGTGACGGTGCTGGCACTTCATGGAATTCAGGGTTGTCGCCCGACTGCACGGCACTCTGGGACCCCTGAATCCACTGGAAAAAAATGCCCTATGGTCTTTAACTGTTGGCCGAGAGCTGCCACGGATGATCATTAAGGGGTTAAAGTTCCCAAGGATTAAAAATGTAGGTGTTCTAATCTAGAGGTGCTCCAGTGAGTCCAAAAAAGAGTCATTAACATGCTACAACTTCGAGATATCACTGCCAGATCACATACACAGACACATATATTAATACACACACGCTCAAGCACACACACACACACAAACACACAAGACTTCTTCCACTGCCTTCCTGGTAGAAATGACAACAATTTCGAGTAAAGAAACAATTAATTGGTGAGGATCATATAGTATCAAACACTTAATTCTTCCACCCTGAGAATGTGGCCCTTCACCCCGAGACCCTGCAATTTGGGTCAAAACCCTGAGAGTTTCCAGGAATGTAAATCATCCACATGTTGGCTTAAAACAATGGCTTGGTGATTTATATTTTATTTATTTAGCAACCAAGAGTACTCAGTTATACCATCCACAAAACTGTTCCCGCCACTTGAATGTAAACAAATATCTTCATTTTGAAAACTGCTGATGTGTTATAGAAACGACCGATTTTGCCAATTCCCAGAGGAGTCATTCTGAAAAACCTGTTAAGACGGCCAGGCATCATGACCCACCTTTCTCCTCCAAACAAACATACCACAGCCCCCCATCCCTGAACCCTACAACATAACAAACTTCAAAGAAACATGCAAACACAGTAATTGGTGGGAATAAAGAGATCACAGCTTTATTAAAATGGTTTTTACTAGTGTTGAGCGAGCACCCCGATGCTCGGGTGCTCTGACCGAGCACCCCCTGAGGCTCGAGTGCTCGGCCGGGCACCCGAGCCCCATTCAAATAAATGGGGCGACACGTGCATTACACCAGGCACCCCCTGCTCTGATGTGGGGAGGGTGCCTGGTCAATGCCCCCCTTCATCTCCGCTATGCCCCCTTCATCTCTGAATGCCCCCTTCATCTCCGCAATGTCCCCCTTCATCTCCGCTATGCCCCTCTTCCACAATGTCCCCCTTCATCTCCGCTATTCCCCTCTTCCACAATGTCCCCCTTCATCTCCGCTATGCCCCTCTTCCACAATGTCCCCCTTCATCTCCTCTATGGCATAGAGGAGATGAAGGGGGACATTGTGGAAGAGGGGCATAGCGGAGATGAAGGGGGACATTGTGGAAGAGGGGCATAGCGGAGATGAAGGGGGACATTGTGGAAGAGGGGCATAGCGGAGATGAAGGGGGACATTGTGGAAGAGGGGCATAGAGTCTATGCCCCTCTTCCACAATGTCCCCCTTCATCTCCGCAATGCCCCCTTCATCTCCGCAATGCCCCCGTACCTCCAGTCCCTGGTGGTCCAGCGGAGCGTCTTCAGATCTGTGCCTCTTCCGGCACAGATCCCCGCCACCCGAACATGGCGGGCGAGCACATGGCGGTACTCGACGAGTACCGCCATGTGCCGAGCAGAGCGATGCTCGAGCCGATCCGAGCATCGGCCGAGCACACTCGCTCAACACTGGTTTTTACCTATTTACCCTTGGAGGACCTTCGCCCCCCTCTAATGTGGGTCCACCAGGCCAATATCCTGCATAGATGCCATGTCCAGCCCTGGCAGCTTGAGGCCTCATGTCCAGCTGCCTGCCACCTTGGAGATATGTAGGGAATTCTCAGGCACTCATGGCCTACCCGGGACCTCCGTGGTGGCCACTCCTTTTGAAACTGTGAGGGCCTGTGAATGTTGGTCCGCACTGACACTTCCCCAAGTCCTCCCATTACCTCAGTGCCCCACAGCATTAGCCTGCCCTGTTAATGATAGGGCTGCTGTGCAGCTAGCTCCAAAGCCAACCGGAACCTTCATAGGGCAGATTTGGGTCAAAACCCTGAGAGTTTCCAGGAATGTACATCATCCACTTGTTGGCTTAAAACAATGGTTTGGTGATTTGTATTTTATTTATTTAGCAACCAAGAGTACTCAGTTATACCATCCACAAAATTGTTTCTTCCACTTGAATGTAAAAATACCTTCATTTTGAAAACTGCTGACGTTTTATAGAAACGACTAATTTTGCCAATTCCCAGAGGAGTCATTCTGAAAAACCTGTTTAGCAGCTTTCCACTAGATCAAACATTAGCAGATTTTTACACATCCCGTCTCAAGCACTTTTAATTGCCCTTCTCCTTAGGCCTCTGAGAATAAATCAGAGGTCACTTTTTTCAGATGTCAAGCACCCTAAACAGGCCCCCAAAAACCAGAGTAATTTTGTAGCAAACCACTTGCACCAAAAGGGCCGATGCATTAGAGACCTCTCTAGCATTCAAGGGGGTTGAAATCGCCATTAAATTCAGTGGGGATTTATTTGAATCTTTATTTTTCAACTATAATGGCATTTGTTTGTCCCAGAATGACTTTGCTCTTTAGGGCTTAAAGTGATAGTAATACTTAATATGTAAAATATATATATATTGTAGGGTTTATTCTCCTGAGTAAAACAAGGGTGCCCCTACTACTGGGAGTTGTTTTGTTCAAAAGTTATTACAGCTCAAACTTGAGTTTTTTAGATGCAGTATCACAGTGGCCTGAAATTGTAAAGTGGCGCTGTTGCTACACCATCCTATGGACAACTCTGGTCAGCTGACCATAAATCTCTGTAGGATGGTGTAGCAACATCCTATACATAAGTTCCTTATCTGTATGTATATTTTGGCAGACATTTTATTATAGAGAAATTTCCTTAGGAATAAGTATAGCTGGGTAGTTTTAAAATGGGCCGACCCTGAGATCTTTACAATATTAACCTTAAATCTCCCAAGAACATATATTCTAGTTGATATCGCCCTGCTTGCTGTAACAGAGAGGTGCACTAGTTAGTCCTCCAGGAACCTTCAACAGGCTGCAATTTAGAGATATCACTGCATGAGCACACACACACAAGATTATCAGGACTTCTCCATCTGCCTTTCTGGAATATATTTCACCAACTTAGAGATGAAAGAAGCAGTTAAAAGGTGCAGATCATGTAGTGGCTAACACTGAGCTCTCTCACTCTAAAAATGTGGCCCTTCACTGTGAGATCTGAGTAAAATCCCTGAGCCTCAGGGCCAGACCCTGAGAGAGATTACAGGTTTGGGAATAAGTGTATCTTTAAGTATTTAACCTATTTCATATATATTTAGGAGAAGGACAGTTCCTCTTAGAGACTCAAATCCCCCTGTGCCTTTTCCTACCCTGGTGTCCATCTTTTTTAGGATATCAGAAAGTGCAGTGAGTTTAAATGTACACAAAACTCACATTAATGTTTATTTAACCCCTTACTGACATATGACGTGCTAGGACCATTACGCCAGTTCCGGCAAGTCATGGAATTCTGGGATGGCAGCGTGGCTGGACACCGTTCTGCCATCCCAGAACTCATTGAGAAAAAAAAAAAAAAGCTCTGTTGTCCTTAACATCTGCCCCGCACTGGGTGGTCATTAATGGAGTAAACAGTATATGTGTTTATAAATTAATCTGTGTAAATAAAATATTTTGGTCTTATTCAGTTGATTAAAATTATCAGCTGGTCATGAAGTAACCTAAAAATTCTCAGTCATGCACCAGCTATGAGTAGCGCCCCCAGCAACACCAATTAAAATAAAATTTCCCTTTCTGATCATTTGAAATGTTGGGAGATATGACATTGACAAACATTGGTAGATGTCCTTCATACAGTATACACTTGTATCTATCTACATCATTCTTACATTATATCTGCAACTTCCTGTAGATAGAGATTGAAGCCTACCTCTATGGTCACACCTCCTCACTGCAAACAATGGGCTTCAATAGACCTGAATGACTCATAAGAGACCCTCGTCTTTATCAGATTGTAAACTGATGTAGTTATCCGTGAATTAAAACAGAGACCAAATGCAAATAAAAGCAGTAAATAGAGATAAGTAATTGCTCACTGAAAAAAACAATAAATAAGGAAAGTTCTTCTGTTTAATTAATTAAAAGACACTTATTCTTAGGGTATAGTATGGCAAAATGGCAATTTTAGAACATTCTGGAACAATGGGTGCAAAGTTTGTTTTTCTTCATTTTGTATTAATTTAACATATGTTAGTCTTGCTGTAGACCATTTATTAAAGGGATAGTAATACGTCGTTTTAACTTTATTTTATTTTGTAGGCATTAAAAAAACATGAAGAACGATATAAGTCTTATCTCTCAAACCTTTATGGTTTAAGAGATATTCACAAGCAAAGTTTCCCCTCCCGTCCCTTTTACCTAGTGTAAGCCATCTCTTCTCAGATGTGGAATGCAGTCCATAGACCAGACAGATAACAGCAGGGGACAATCTTCTTCCTATGAGAACAATGAAAGACCTGCCCCCCTTAACAAGTTTTTCAGGTTTTTGCCTTATCTTAATTGAAGATTGTCCCTCTCTGCAATCTACCTGGGCACCTCCCTTCTGATCTGGTTGAACAGAGGGGGGGATACTTTGTTTGTGAATATCTCTTAAACCATAAAGGTTTGAGAGATAAGACGTATATCATTCTTCATGTTTTTTTAATGCCTACAAAATAAAATAAAGTTAAAACGAAGTATTACTATCCCTTTAAGTTACACAAAGCGGTATCAGTAGGTGATGAAATCACCTATAAATAATAGGTAATGCCACCAGCCATTAACACCCCCTAAAACAAGTGTCCCTCTTCGGCCATTTGAAATGTTGGGAGGTATGAAATCAGGTGCATTGTGGGGGGCTTGATATGCAGCACCAGATTTTTATTTTGTGAGGGAATTTTACCAGGAAGAATATAGATTGTTTCTCGTTTTCAAGTACGTCCTGGACCCCTTTTATCTACCTCAGACAGATGAAAGGCTGACTTGATCTTTCCAGCACTAGACCCTGCGAACTTGTGGTTTTGTACAGATTCTATAGCTGGTGCGTTACCCAACTGAGCCATCTCTCTGGCTCTGCCTATTTCCCAATAGACAGACTAGGCAGCTGCCCAGAGCTCAGAATTTTGAGGGGAAGAGTCTCAGCTGAGTTTTATACCTCTTTACAGGCTAATATTTAACCCCTTGGATGCTAGAGAGATCTTCAACACATTGCTTCTCAATGCGTTGGAGATCTCTCTAGCATCCAGGGGTTAAAGCCTCTTTTTTTTTGTTTTGCTTGTTACCGGTCAAAAGTATTTTCTGTGCCAGGCAACAATGGATAGGACTGAGGGAGGGGCCATGTGGTAAATAGTGGTGTGGTCTTGGGTGGGGCTAAGGACCCCTAGAGTGCCTTTCCTAGTGGTGCCTGGGATTTAAATCCAGCCCTGTTGATATGCCTTCATTAGATGCTAATTATGTTTTCAAGACTATGAGAATCAAGGAACTGGAAACTTCACTGACACCCAGTTGGGTTAAACTATTATGAAAACAAAGATATAGTATTTACAAGTGGAAAGATAAATAAGCCAAACCGCCAAATGCCTGAGTGATGAAATGTCCCAGCCACACTACTTAATCCCATATGCATGTCTTTTGATGGTGAAACGCGTGTGTCTGATAAGTTATAGAAAGTTATGGAAGTCTTTGCCTCGGGATGCTGTGCTTGCAGATACTGTAATTACTTTAACCCCTTCACGTCCACAGTCCT
Organism: Rhinophrynus dorsalis; assembly: GCA_037306005.1. Classification (NCBI taxonomy): domain Eukaryota; kingdom Metazoa; phylum Chordata; class Amphibia; order Anura; family Rhinophrynidae; genus Rhinophrynus; species Rhinophrynus dorsalis. The sequence goes on from CM074727.1 coordinate 162,970,732, forward strand.
GGGAAGTAACCTTCCCTTAAGGACCGCTATGAAGATTCTGACTTTCCAGTACACGTGACCTGTGATGCGTACCGGCAACCAGCGCTGGGGACTGAGAGAGACCGCACCAGTTTTGGAGAGGTCACTTTCACATCCCCGTTTTTACTTACACCGCTCCCAGAGGAGCACTGTGAGTAAAATGTACGTGACTTCCTATGACCGTCACCGGTCCTTAATGCAAGAACTGTGTGACGGTCATAGCACGTCACGCGGTCGTTAAGGGGTTAAAAATGTAAGGGATACCTATCTAGCACAGAACAATATTGGGAATTATACAGTTAGATTCAATGCGGATAGGGTGTTGATCCAGGGAACTATCTGACTGCCATTTGGAGTCAGGAAATATTGTTTTACCCACTTGGGGATAAATTGGAAATGGCTTCAATGTTTGTTTTGTTTTCTTTTTCCTTCCTCTGGATCAACAAGGGTGATTTGGCATGGGCTGGACTTGATGGACGCATGTCTTTTTTCAGCGTCATCAATAATGTTACTATTGTAGGGTTTATATTCTTGAGTAAAACAAGGGTACTCCCACTGTTTTATTCAAATATTATTACATCTCAAATGAGTGCAGTGCTTCCATGGCCTGAAATGTTATAGTGGTGCTGTTGTTACAGAAGTCTATGTACAGCTCTGGTCAGTTGACCATAAACCTCTATAGGAAGGTGTAGCAACAGCGCCACTGTAAAATCTCAGGCCATTGACATGCAATAACATTTGAATAAAACACCTCTCAGCAGTGGGTGTAACCTTGGTTTACTCAGGAGGACAAACTCTACAATCTCTCTCTCTCTATTTATATATATATTACTATTACTATTCCTTTAAGAACTCACCTTCAACTTTTTTTTGAAGACTTCATAGTAAATATGGGCGCCCTATGCATACCACATGGCACACCAAAGTGCCATAGCACCTTGGTTGAGAACAAGGTCCACTTTAATGCCGAACTATCATCAAAATTAAATTGCTCCCAAATCCTTCTTAACCCTTTGAGTGCCAGAGGGGTACACAACGCATTGCTTTGCAATGTGTTGCGTACCCCTCTGGCACTCAAAGGGTTAACACAGCAATAACCTTATACATACTTTTATTGTGCTGAATAAGTCCAGCATTACAGAGGAATGCAACTCATACGACAGGCATCAGCAGCAAGGATCTTGCTGTAGCCGCTCTGTGCTCCTGCGCCATCTGTCCCTTCTGGTACCTTAAGGTACCAAGGAATTCCACTCACCAGTCCTGGCAGTGAACTGAACAGACAGCGCAGGCTCACAGATGCCTTTTCCTGCGAGATGTCTGTGCTGATGCCTGCCGAACGGAGCTGTATTTCTCACTAATCCCGGACTTATTCAGCCTAATGAAAGTATACATATGCTTATTGCTATGTTAATAAGGATTTGAGGGGGGCAATTCAGTTCTGATGATAGTTCCACTGCAGTTGATCCACCTCTAAACAAGTAGAGATATCCTTAAACCTCACTTTGTGAGCAGCAGTAGTGGAAGTGATGATGTCACTGGAATGAAGCCTCTGTCTGTGTCGTGTTTGTGTCCTTTTCTAGCTCTCTGCTGAGGAGATGTAATGTAAACTCTGATCTTCCTGTACACAGATGCCTGAAATTGCATTCTACTTCCTGACTTTGGAAATCTTCCTCGGCTTCATTTACTTATTTAATCTTAAAGTGTCCTTTTTTTTAATCTAATGTTTTCTTAAAGGAACACTAACACCTCCTAATACTTGCCTGCAACTGTCTTTAAAGGGATAGTAGTACTTCATTTTAACTTTATTTTATTTTGTAGGCATTAGTGATGAGCGAGCACCCCAATGCTCGGGTGTTCGGGTGCTCTGACCGAGCACCCCCTGAGGCTCGAGTGCTCGGCCGAGCACCCGAGCCCCATTGAAGTCAATGGGAGGACTCGAGCATTACACCAGGCACCCCCTGCTCTGATGAGGGGAGGGTGCCTGGTCCATAGGAAAAGGGCAGAAAAAGATGGAAACACCACAGAAATGGTTCAGGGACAGCATAGGGAGGATGTCTGGATGCATCTTGGACTCCAACATCGCTGCTGGGAACGATCTTTCGCCCGTAGTACGCCATTTTTACAGACTGACCATAAAACACACAAAAAGGAAAATAAAAACGACTTTAGGCGAAAAATTGTTACCAAACAATATTTGCTGTATATTTACTTGTATATCATCTGCAAATTCTCCCAAAAATTTCCTTGATTTTCAGAACTGAGGCCATGATTAAGAGGGAAACGTGCGCAGAGGCAAATTCTCCCAAAAATTTCCTTGATTTTCAGAACTGAGGCCATGATTAAGAGGGAAACGTGCGCAGAGGCAAATTCTCCCAAAAATTTCCTTGATTTTCAGAACTGAGGCCATGATTAAGAGGGAAACGTGCGCTGAGCTGACCATCTAAAACATTATGGGTGAGGGTCTGCTGCAGAGCTGACCATCCTAAACATTATATGCGAAGGCCCGCTAGTGAGCTGACGCTATAAAACATTATATGAGAGGGCCCGCTAGAGAGCTGACCCAATAAAACATTATATGAGAAGGCCCGCTGGTGAGCTGACCTATATAAAAATTGTCAAACAGGGCCCGCTGGTGAGCTGGCCCTATATAAAAATTAAATCACAGGGCCCGCTGGTGAGCTGGCCCTATATAAAAATTATAGCACAGGGCATATGGAAGAGGAGGAGGAGGATGAGAAGATTAAGAGTCAACCATATACCCGTTTTTTGGGTGGAAGGGGTGAATGGGAATACAGAGTATTCCCATCATTGTAAATAACATATATAAAGTGAGTTTATGTTCCCCCGGGGCTTTCCTCCAGTGGAGTGGAGAAGTCAGGGGAAATCCAGGCCTTGTTCATTTTTATAAGTGTCAACCTATCAGCATTGTCGGTGGAAAGGCGGATACGCTTATCTGTTATGATGCCACCAGCAGCACTAAATACCCGCTCAGACAGAACGCTGGCGGCAGGGCAGGCCAGCACCTCCAAGGCATAGAGTGCCAGTTCATACCACGTGTCCAGCTTGGACACCCAGTAGTTGTAAGGCACAGAGGGATCATTGAGGACGCTGACACGGTCTGCTACGTACTCCTTCACCATCTTCCAAAACTTTTCCCTCCTTGTGACACTAGGCTGCGCATCAGGGTGAGGGTGCTGGCGGGGTGTCATGAAGGTGTCCCACGCCTTGGAGAGTGTTGCCCTGCCTTTCTCGGAACTGCTGTGTGCTCCCCTTTTCTCCCCTTCTCGGTTGGCCAAGGTAGCACGTACTCTGCCGCCAGCGTTGTCAGATGTAAAATTTTGGAGCAATTTTTCAACAAGAACCTTCTGGTATTGCACCATTTTGCTTGTCCTCTCCACCGGAGGAATGAGAGATGAGAAATTCTCTTTGTAGCGGGGGTCCAGAAGGGTGAACACCCAGTAATCCGTGTTGTCTAAAATGCGTATAACGCGTGGGTCACGGGAAAGGCAGCCTAACATAAAGTCAGCCATGTGTGCCAGAGTACCAACAGTCAAGATTTCGCTGTCCTCACCAGGAGGATGACTCTCAATATCCTCATCCTCTTCCTCCTCTTCTGCCCACCCACGCTGAAGAGATGGAACTAAAGTTCCATGGCTACCCTCTGTAGCGGAGGCAACCGTGTCTTCCTCCTCCTCATCCTCCTCCTCCGCCTCCTCCAATTGTCGCTGAGAAGACGAAGTGAGGGTGCTCTGGCTATCACCTTGTGTAAGCTCTTCCTCCCCCATTTCCACCTCTTCCACATGCAAAGCGTCAGTTTTAATTGTGAGCAGCGAGCGTTTCAGTAGACACAGAAGTGGGATGGTTACACTGATAATAGCGTTATCGCCGCTCACCATCTGTGTCGATTCCTCAAAATTGCGTAAAACCTCGCAGAGGTCTGACATCCATTCCCACTCCTCACTTCTGATTACAGGAAGTTGAACGGAGAGGCGACGACCGTGTAACAGCTGGTACTCCACTACTGCCCTCTGCTGCTCACAAAGCCGGGCCAACATGTGGAAGGTGGAGTTCCAGCGCGTGCTCACGTCACACAGCAGCCGGTGAGCTGGCAATTGTAAGCGCTGCTGCAGCTTCAACAGGCCGGCCGAAGCTGTAGATGACTTACGGAAATGTGCACACACGCGGCGCACCTTGGTCAAGAGATCATGCACATTGGGGTAGGTTTTTAGAAATCGCTGAACCACTAAATTAAATACATGCGCTAGGCATGGTACGTGTGTGAGCTTGCCGAGCTCCAAAGCCGCCACCAAGTTACGCCCATTATCACACACAACCATGCCTGGTTGCAGGTTGAGTGGCGAGAGCCACTGCTCGGTCTGGTGACTAATCCCCTGCAACAGCTCTGAGGCCGTGTGCTGTTTGTCCCCAAGGCAGATCAGCTTCAGCACGGCCTGTTGACGCTTCCCCACTGCAGTGCTACACTGCTTCCAGCTACTGGCTGATGGGGGAGTGGCGCTGCGTTTAGAGAATTCGGAGGTGGAAACGGAGGAGGAGGAGCCAATAACGTAGGTGCTGGCGGAAACCCTGATGGAGGTAGGGCCCGCAATCCTCGGCGTGGGTAGCACCCGTGCCATCCCAGGGTCCGAGTCGCTCCCAGCCTCCACGACATTCACCCAGTGTGCCGTCAGGGAAATGTAGCGTCCCTGGCCACAAGCACTTGTCCATGTGTCAGTCGTTAAGTGGACCTTCCCAGTAACTGCGTTGGTCAGGGCACGGGTGATGTTACGGGACACATGGTGGTGTAATGCGGGGATGGCACACCGGGAAAAGTAGTGGCGGCTGGGGACCGCGTACCGAGGGACAGCTGCTGCCATCAGGCTGCGGAAGGACTCAGTGTCCACAAGCCTAAATGGCAGCATTTCGATGGCCAGTAATTTTGAAAGGTGTGAGGTTAGTGCTATGGCCTGTGGGTGGGTGGCTGGGTACTTTCTCTTGCGCTCAAATGCCTGGGGTAACGACATTTGGACGCTGTGCTGGGACAGGGAAGTGGATGTGGTCGCTGATGGTGCTTCAGATGGTACAGGTGCAGGGCGGGAGGTATGCGGGCCTGCGCCTTCGACAGGCGATTGGCCGGCACTGAAAACAGGGGAAGAGGAGGCAGTGGTGTGGCCTGCAGACACAGATGGGCGATCCAGGCGTTCCTCCCACTTACTACGGTGCTTGGATGCCATGTGTCGGATCATGCTGGTGGTGGTGAGGTTTCTAGTGTTCATGCCTCGGCTCATTCTGGTGTGGCACAGGTTGCAAACTACAATTCTTTTGTCGTCCGCACTTTCCTTAAAAAAACGCCATACCGCGGAACACCTACCCTTTGGCAAGGTAGATTTACGCAAGGGGGTGCTCCGTGGAACATTTGCGGGCCGGTTTGGTGCGGTCCGCCTTCTTTCTGTAGCCACACCACTGCCTCTTCCAGCCTGTTGCGGTGCTGCAGATGGCTCACCCTCAGGACTGCTGTCATCGCTCGGCTCTACACCTTCCCAGGTGGGGTCAGTCACCTCATCGTCCACCAAGTCCTCCTCCACTTCCTCACTCTGATCATCCTCCTCAAGTCTTGATCCCACCACATACTCAGTCATTGACAACTGTATAACATTCTCCTCAACAAGGTCTTGAGACGGAAATAGTGGTTGATTTAATGGCAACTGTGTCTCATCATCATCATCATCATCCACTACTTCCTTTGACCTTAAATGCCGTTCACATCTGTCATCTTCTTGTGATTGGGTAGCCTCTAGAGGTTGTGAATCAGGGCACAAGATGTCATGTTCCTCTGCAAGCGTGCTTGGAGAGAGGGTCAAATGAAGGATTGGTGATGAGACGAGCTCCTCACTATATCCCAGTGTGGGATCACTTCTTTGACCAGACCGTCTATGGTGGGAGGAAGGATGATCAGAGTGAGGATTATGTTGACCAGACTCTTGGCTACTGAGAGTGGACTTGGTGGAAGACAGGGTGGTGCTTAACCGACTGGAAGCAGTATCAGCTGTCATCCAACCGACCACCTGTTCGCAGTGGTCGGACCTCGAGAGTGATGTCCTGCGACGCCCTGTAAAATTACACATGAAGCTAGGTATGGTGGATGTCTTTCTTTCTTGTGCTCTGGCACCAGGCACAGTTTCTCCGCGTCCTGACCCGCGCCCTGAACTTTCAGGATCACGTCCACTTCCCCGTCCCTTTTTACCCGCCTTCTTCATCTTACACAGAATATGTGACTTTAATATTTGAGTTTGAAAACTTAACAGTATTTCTTACTATTCTGCAACTGTTCAGAGTACACAGAATAGGCTGCTAAACGGCGGTGATACACACTGAATGGAATATGTGACTTTGATATTTGAGTTTGAAAACTTAACAGTATTTCTTACTATTCTGCAACTGTGCAGAGTACACAGAATAGGCTGCTAAACGGCGGTGATACACACTGAATGGAATATGTGACTTTAATATTTGAGTTTGAAAACTTAACAGTATTTCTTACTATTCTGCAACTCTGCAGAGTACACAGAATAGGCTGCTAAACGGCGGTGATACACACTGAATGGAATATGTGACTTTGATATTTGAGTTTGAAAACTTAACAGTATTTCTTACTATTCTGCAACTCTGCAGAGTACACAGAATAGGCTGCTAAACGGCGGTGATACACACTGAATGGAATATGTGACTTTAATATTTGAGTTTGAAAACTTAACAGTATTTCTTATTATTCTGCAACTGTACAGAGTACACAGAATAGGCTGCTAAACGGCGGTGATACACACTGAATGGAATATGTGACTTTGATATTTGAGTTTGAAAACTTAACAGTATTTCTTACTATTCTGCAACTGTGCAGAGTACACAGAATAGGCTGCTAAACGGCGGTGATACACACTGAATGGAATATGTGACTTTAATATTTGAGTTTGAAAACTTAACAGTATTTCTTACTATTCTGCAACTCTGCAGAGTACACAGAATAGGCTGCTAAACGGCGGTGATACACACTGAATGGAATATGTGACTTTGATATTTGAGTTTGAAAACTTAACAGTATTTCTTACTATTCTGCAACTCTGCAGAGTACACAGAATAGGCTGCTAAACGGCGGTGATACACACTGAATGGAATATGTGACTTTGATATTTGAGTTTGAAAACTTAACAGTATTTCTTACTATTCTGCAACTCTGCAGAGTACACAGAATAGGCTGCTAAACGGCAGTGATACACACTGAATGGAATATGTGACTTTGATATTTGAGTTTGAAAACTTAACAGTATTTCTTACTATTCTGCAACTGTTCAGAGTACACAGAATAGGCTGCTAAACGGCGGTGATACACACTGAATGGAATATGTGACTTTGATATTTGAGTTTGAAAACTTAACAGTATTTCTTACTATTCTGCAACTCTGCAGAGTACACAGAATAGGCTGCTAAACGGCGGTGATACACACTGAATGGAATATGTGACTTTAATATTTGAGTTTGAAAACTTAACAGTATTTCTTATTATTCTGCAACTGTACAGAGTACACAGAATAGGCTGCTAAACGGCGGTGATACACACTGAATGGAATATGTGACTTTGATATTTGAGTTTGAAAACTTAACAGTATTTCTTACTATTCTGCAACTGTGCAGAGTACACAGAATAGGCTGCTAAACGGCGGTGATACACACTGAATGGAATATGTGACTTTGATATTTGAGTTTGAAAACTTAACAGTATTTCTTACTATTCTGCAACTGTTCAGAGTACACAGAATAGGCTGCTAAACGGCGGTGATACACACTGAATGGAATATGTGACTTTGATATTTGAGTTTGAAAACTTAACAGTATTTCTTACTATTCTGCAACTCTGCAGAGTACACAGAATAGGCTGCTAAACGGCGGTGATACACACTGAATGGAATATGTGACTTTAATATTTGAGTTTGGAAACTTAACAGTATTTCTTATTATTCTGCAACTGTACAGAGTACACAGAATAGGCTGCTAAACAGCGGTGATACACACTGAATGGAATATGTGACTTTGATATTTGAGTTTGAAAACTTAACAGTATTTCTTACTATTCTGCAACTGTGCAGAGTACACAGAATAGGCTGCTAAACGGCGGTGATACACACTGAATGGAATATGTGACTTTGATATTTGAGTTTGAAAACTTAACAGTATTTCTTACTATTCTGCAACTGTTCAGAGTACACAGAATAGGCTGCTAAACGGCGGTGATACACACTGAATGGAATATGTGACTTTGATATTTGAGTTTGAAAACTTAACAGTATTTCTTACTATTCTGCAACTCTGCAGAGTACACAGAATAGGCTGCTAAACGGCGGTGATACACACTGAATGGAATATGTGACTTTAATATTTGAGTTTGAAAACTTAACAGTATTTCTTATTATTCTGCAACTGTACAGAGTACACAGAATAGGCTGCTAAACGGCGGTGATACACACTGAATGGAATATGTGACTTTGATATTTGAGTTTGAAAACTTAACAGTATTTCTTACTATTCTGCAACTCTGCAGAGTACACAGAATAGGCTGCTAAACGGCGGTGATACACACTGAATGGAATATGTGACTTTGATATTTGAGTTTGAAAACTTAACAGTATTTCTTACTATTCTGCAACTGTGCAGAGTACACAGAATAGGCTGCTAAACGGCGGTGATACACACTGAATGGAATATGTGACTTTGATATTTGAGTTTGAAAACTTAACACTATTTCTTACTATTCTGCAACTCTGCAGAGTACACAGAATGTGCTGCTAAACTGCGGCGAAGCACACTGAATGGAATATGTGACTTTAATATTTGAGTTTGAAAACTTAACAGTATTTCTTCCTATTCTGCAACTCTGCACAGTACACAGAATGTGCTGCTAAACTGCGGCGACGCACACTGAATGGAATATGTGACTTTGATATTTTAGTTTGAAGACTTAACAGAATGTGCTCTAATCTGCAACTTTGCACACTAAACAGAATGTGCTCTAATCTGCAACTTTGCACACTAAACAGAATGTGCTCTAATCTGCAACTTTGCACACTAAACAGAATGTGCTCTAATCTGCAACTGTGCACACTAAACAGAATGTGCTCTAATCTGCAACTTTTCACACTAAACAGAATATTTTTTTTTTTTTTTTTTTTTTTTTTTTTCCCCCCACACAAAATAACCTGCTGCCCCCACACACAGTAGTCCTAAAAAGGACGTTTGGTTCTTTTTTTTCACAATTTTTTTTTTTTCCTCCCTACACTGCCTTTCCCTTCCTATCCTCAGCTCTCCCTGGCTCAGACTGAGCCGAACTCGATGGTCAGGTGCTATACAGCACCCGACCACGGGTTCTGGCCAGCCAATCAGTGTAATGCCAGCAGCCAACATGGCTGCTGGCATTACACCGATGTCAGAGCCTCCCTGCACGTTTATTGGCTGCGCAGCAGCCGCAAAACGTGCGGGGAGGAGACCCGAACATGGCGGGCGAGCACATGCGGTACTCGTACGAGTACCGCCATGTGCCGAACAGAGCGATGCTCGAGCCGATCCGAGCATCGGCCGAGCATGCTCGCTCAACACTAGTAGGCATTAAAAAAACATGAAGAATGATATAAGTCTTATCTCTCAAACCTTTATGGTTTAAGAGATATTCACAAGCAGTTTCCCCTCCCCGCCCCTTTTACCTAGTGTAAGCCATCTCTTCTCAGATGTGGAATCTGGTTGTAAGACCAGACAAATAACAGAAGGGGACAATCTTCTTTGTATGAGAACAATGAAAGTCCTGCCCCCTTGACAAGTTTTTCAGCTTTTTCCCTTATCTTAATTGAAGATTGTCCCTCTCTGCAATCTACCTGGGCACCTCCCTTCTGATCTGGCTGAACGGGGGGGGGGTACTTTGCTTGTGAATATCTCTTAAACCATAAACGTTTGAGAAATAAGACTTATATTGTTCTTCATGTTTTTTTAAGGCCTACAAAATAAAATAAAGATAAAACGATGTATTACTATCCCTTTAAAGTGGAATTATATTATGCTGAAGTGGTTACATTTTATTGAATCTCCAATTCAATAAAATGTAACCACTTTTGCACAAAAAAGATTCTGCAGTGCCATTTATACACCAACAGAAGTATGTATATATATATATATATATATATATCTTTGCCACGTGAATGAGTATTGCGGTATGTAAGAATATAACCTTCAAATTTAGGGAGAAGCAGTGGCGTAACTATAGGGGTTGCAGGGGTTGCACCTGCGACCGGGTCCGTCACTCCAGGGGTCTGGCTGCCCCCTGCGACCCCTCTGCCTGGCACCCTCAATCTCCCTCCAGCGCTCTAGTGATGCAGAGTGACGACATCATCTCCCAGCGCTCTGCATTACTAAGAGGACCGCGCTGGAGTTCCAGGGAGGAAGGAGATGGGGGCATTGTGGAGATTGAGGGGAATTGTGGAGGGGGTCAGTGTGGTCAAGGGGGGCCAATGTGGTGGGGGGGCCCATGTCACTTCTTGCACCAGGGACCGGAGGCTTCTAGTTACGCCTCTGGGACAAGATTTCAAGTGCGATGCTCCCTTTTTCAAATCTAAAGCTTGTCCGTAAATGTGAATGTTAGTGCAACATATAGATAAGATACATTTACACAATCGCAACAAAAAGCACAGGATCAAAGTTGTTGTAGGGTTGCTGAGGAGGCCTTCACCCTGCAGTGAATCGTCAACAGCTGAAGATGATGATCATGATGATATATCTATGTGAATGCAGCACGGTGTTGTCAGTGGTACTGGGTGCTCCATCTTCATTGTGTAGCGGAAGATGGGGAACTTCTGCAAGTTGTTGCCGGTGAATCTCACTGCAGATACTTTGCCAGGAGTGGCCAGAGCAATTCGCTGGTTAAGGGCAATCTCTTCCCCACTGCCTTCCTGGGGAGGGGCGAAAACAAACCAGAGACAGTTGGATTTTTCAGATAGATAGATAGATAGATAGATAGATAGATAGAGAGAGAGAGATAGATAGATAGATAGATAGATAGATAGATAGATAGATAGATAGATATGTAGATAGATAGATAGATAGATAGATAGATAGATAGATAGATAGATAGATAGATATGTAGATAGATAGATAGATAGATAGATAGATAGATAGATAGATATGAGATAGATAGCTAGATAGCTAGATAGATATGAGATAGATAGATAGATAGATAGATAGATAGATAGATAGATAGATAGATATTTAAATGGGTCTTTTAACTCCTTGAATCCTGGAGGGGTCGTGACGCATTGCTTTGTAATATGTCGGGGACCTTTCTTGCATTCATTGGTTTAAAAGCCCCATTAAATCAATGAGAGTTTCAGAAATGTTTTTGCCCCAAGGTGTAATTGGTTTCCCCCAGAATTGCTTGTCCTTTCTTTTGTGCTTAATGCCCTTGGGGCGATTTTTAACAGACTAAATAGATCATGGGGGGGGGGTGAAATTTCCCCAGAGTCTTGAATGCTAAATAGGTCTTCAATGCATTGCGAAGCATTCCCTTGAAGACCTCTATCTAGTATTCAAGCAGTTAAATATTCAATTTAAATATTGCAGAGATTATCCCACTGAGTAAAACAAGTGTCCTTCCATTGCAGAGAGATGTTTTACTCAAAAATAATTGCAGTTCAAACTTGCATTTTTTTTGTGCAGTACTTCCATTGACTTGAAATGTTATAGTGATGCTATTACTACACCAGCCTATGGACATCTGTAGTCAGGTTACCAAAAATCTCCATAGGATGCTGTAGGAACAGCACCACTGTAACATTTCAGGCCAATGGAAGTACTGCACCCAACAAATTCAAGTTTTCCCTGAAATAACTTTTGAACAAAAAAATCAGTAGAGACAATGCTTTTGTTTTACTTGTCAGGATAAACCCTGCATCATATATTTTGTTCAATGTTAAGTGTTACTATCCCCTTAAAATGCTTTCTAGGTAAGCCCTTCTGTTACACACAGTAATTATATAGATGCACCTGACTGCTGTATGATGGACTCCTACCTAGGTAAGTGCTTCTGTTACACACAGTAATTATATAGATACACCTGACTGCTGTGTGATGGACTCCTACCTAGGTAAGTGCTTCTGTTACACACAGTAAATATATAGATACACCTGACTGCTGTATAATGGACTCCTACCTAGGCAAGTGCTTCTGTTACACACAGTAATTATATAGATACACCTGACTGCTGTATGATGGACTCCTACCTAGGTAAGTGCTTCTGTTACACACAGTAATTATATAGATACACCTGACTGCTGTATGATGGACTCCTACCTAGGTAAGTGCTTCTGTTACACACAGTAATTATATAGATACTAGTGTTGAGCGAGCATGCTCGGCCGATGCTCGGATCGGCTCGAGCATCGCTCTGCTCGGCACATGGCGGTACTCGTACGAGTACCGCATGTGCTCGCCCGCCATGTTCGGGTCTCCTCCCCGCACGTTTTGCGGCTGCTGCGCAGCCAATAAACGTGCAGGGAGGCTCTGACATCGGTGTAATGCCAGCAGCCATGTTGGCTGCTGGCATTACACTGATTGGCTGGCCAGAACCCGTGGTCGGGTGCTGTATAGCACCTGACCATCGAGTTCGGCTCAGTCTGAGCCAGGGAGAGCTAAGGATAGGAAGGGAAAGGCAGTGTAGGGAGGAAAAAAAAAAATTGTGAAAAAAAAGAACCAAACGTCCTTTTTAGGACTACTGTGTGTGGGGGCAGCAGGTTATTTTGTGTGGGGGGAAAAAAACAAAAAAAAAAAAAAAAAAAATATTCTGTTTAGTGTGAAAAGTTGCAGATTAGAGCACATTCTGTTTAGTGTGCACAGTTGCAGATTAGAGCACATTCTGTTTAGTGTGCAAAGTTGCAGATTAGAGCACATTCTGTTTAGTGTGCAAAGTTGCAGATTAGAGCACATTCTGTTTAGTGTGCAAAGTTGCAGATTAGAGCACATTCTGTTAAGTCTTCAAACTAAAATATCAAAGTCACATATTCCATTCAGTGTGCGTCGCCGCAGTTTAGCAGCACATTCTGTGTACTGTGCAGAGTTGCAGAATAGGAAGAAATACTGTTAAGTTTTCAAACTCAAATATTAAAGTCACATATTCCATTCAGTGTGCTTCGCCGCAGTTTAGCAGCACATTCTGTGTACTCTGCAGAGTTGCAGAACAGTAAGAAATAGTGTTAAGTTTTCAAACTCAAATATCAAAGTCACATATTCCATTCAGTGTGTATCACCGCCGTTTAGCAGCCTATTCTGTGTACTCTGCACAGTTGCAGAATAGTAAGAAATACTGTTAAGTTTTCAAACTCAAATATCAAAGTCACATATTCCATTCAGTGTGTATCACCGCCGTTTAGCAGCCTATTCTGTGTACTCTGCAGAGTTGCAGAATAGTAAGAAATACTGTTAAGTTTTCAAACTCAAATATCAAAGTCACATATTCCATTCAGTGTGTATCACCGCCGTTTAGCAGCCTATTCTGTGTACTCTGAACAGTTGCAGAATAGTAAGAAATACTGTTAAGTTTTCAAACTCAAATATCAAAGTCACATATTCCATTCAGTGTGTATCACCGCCGTTTAGCAGCCTATTCTGTGTACTCTGCACAGTTGCAGAATAGTAAGAAATACTGTTAAGTTTTCAAACTCAAATATCAAAGTCACATATTCCATTCAGTGTGTATCACCGCCGTTTAGCAGCCTATTCTGTGTACTCTGTACAGTTGCAGAATAATAAGAAATACTGTTAAGTTTTCAAACTCAAATATTAAAGTCACATATTCCATTCAGTGTGTATCACAGCCGTTTAGCAGCCTATTCTGTGTACTCTGCAGAGTTGCAGAATAGTAAGAAATACTGTTAAGTTTTCAAACTCAAATATCAAAGTCACATATTCCATTCAGTGTGTATCACCGCCGTTTAGCAGCCTATTCTGTGTACTCTGAACAGTTGCAGAATAGTAAGAAATACTGTTAAGTTTTCAAACTCAAATATCAAAGTCACATATTCCATTCAGTGTGTATCACCGCCGTTTAGCAGCCTATTCTGTGTACTCTGCACAGTTGCAGAATAGTAAGAAATACTGTTAAGTTTTCAAACTCAAATATCAAAGTCACATATTCCATTCAGTGTGTATCACCGCCGTTTAGCAGCCTATTCTGTGTACTCTGTACAGTTGCAGAATAATAAGAAATACTGTTAAGTTTTCAAACTCAAATATTAAAGTCACATATTCCATTCAGTGTGTATCACCGCCGTTTAGCAGCCTATTCTGTGTACTCTGCAGAGTTGCAGAATAGTAAGAAATACTGTTAAGTTTTCAAACTCAAATATCAAAGTCACATATTCCATTCAGTGTGTATCACCGCCGTTTAGCAGCCTATTCTGTGTACTCTGAACAGTTGCAGAATAGTAAGAAATACTGTTAAGTTTTCAAACTCAAATATCAAAGTCACATATTCCATTCAGTGTGTATCACCGCCGTTTAGCAGCCTATTCTGTGTACTCTGCAGAGTTGCAGAATAGTAAGAAATACTGTTAAGTTTTCAAACTCAAATATCAAAGTCACATATTCCATTCAGTGTGTATCACCGCCGTTTAGCAGCCTATTCTGTGTACTCTGTACAGTTGCAGAATAATAAGAAATACTGTTAAGTTTTCAAACTCAAATATTAAAGTCACATATTCCATTCAGTGTGTATCACCGCCGTTTAGCAGCCTATTCTGTGTACTCTGCAGAGTTGCAGAATAGTAAGAAATACTGTTAAGTTTTCAAACTCAAATATCAAAGTCACATATTCCATTCAGTGTGTATCACCGCCGTTTAGCAGCCTATTCTGTGTACTCTGTACAGTTGCAGAATAATAAGAAATACTGTTAAGTTTTCAAACTCAAATATTAAAGTCACATATTCCATTCAGTGTGTATCACCGCCGTTTAGCAGCCTATTCTGTGTACTCTGCAGAGTTGCAGAATAGTAAGAAATACTGTTAAGTTTTCAAACTCAAATATCAAAGTCACATATTCCATTCAGTGTGTATCACCGCCGTTTAGCAGCCTATTCTGTGTACTCTGAACAGTTGCAGAATAGTAAGAAATACTGTTAAGTTTTCAAACTCAAATATCAAAGTCACATATTCCATTCAGTGTGTATCACCGCCGTTTAGCAGCCTATTCTGTGTACTCTGCACAGTTGCAGAATAGTAAGAAATACTGTTAAGTTTTCAAACTCAAATATCAAAGTCACATATTCCATTCAGTGTGTATCACCGCCGTTTAGCAGCCTATTCTGTGTACTCTGTACAGTTGCAGAATAATAAGAAATACTGTTAAGTTTTCAAACTCAAATATTAAAGTCACATATTCCATTCAGTGTGTATCACCGCCGTTTAGCAGCCTATTCTGTGTACTCTGCAGAGTTGCAGAATAGTAAGAAATACTGTTAAGTTTTCAAACTCAAATATCAAAGTCACATATTCCATTCAGTGTGTATCACCGCCGTTTAGCAGCCTATTCTGTGTACTCTGAACAGTTGCAGAATAGTAAGAAATACTGTTAAGTTTTCAAACTCAAATATCAAAGTCACATATTCCATTCAGTGTGTATCACCGCCGTTTAGCAGCCTATTCTGTGTACTCTGCAGAGTTGCAGAATAGTAAGAAATACTGTTAAGTTTTCAAACTCAAATATCAAAGTCACATATTCCATTCAGTGTGTATCACCGCCGTTTAGCAGCCTATTCTGTGTACTCTGTACAGTTGCAGAATAATAAGAAATACTGTTAAGTTTTCAAACTCAAATATTAAAGTCACATATTCCATTCAGTGTGTATCACCGCCGTTTAGCAGCCTATTCTGTGTACTCTGCAGAGTTGCAGAATAGTAAGAAATACTGTTAAGTTTTCAAACTCAAATATCAAAGTCACATATTCCATTCAGTGTGTATCACCGCCGTTTAGCAGCCTATTCTGTGTACTCTGAACAGTTGCAGAATAGTAAGAAATACTGTTAAGTTTTCAAACTCAAATATCATAGTCACATATTCCATTCAGTGTGTATCACCGCCGTTTAGCAGCCTATTCTGTGTACTCTGCAGAGTTGCAGAATAGTAAGAAATACTGTTAAGTTTTCAAACTCAAATATCAAAGTCACATATTCCATTCAGTGTGTATCACCGCCGTTTAGCAGCCTATTCTGTGTACTCTGCAGAGTTGCAGAATAGTAAGAAATACTGTTAAGTTTTCAAACTCAAATATCAAAGTCACATATTCCATTCAGTGTGTATCACCGCCGTTTAGCAGCCTATTCTGTGTACTCTGCAGAGTTGCAGAATAGTAAGAAATACTGTTAAGTTTTCAAACTCAAATATTAAAGTCACATATTCCATTCAGTGTGTATCATCGCCGTTTAGCAGCCTATTCTGTGTACTCTGCACAGTTGCAGAATAGTAAGAAATACTGTTAAGTTTTCAAACTCAAATATCAAAGTCACATATTCCATTCAGTGTGTATCACCGCCGTTTAGCAGCCTATTCTGTGTACTCTGTACAGTTGCAGAATAATAAGAAATACTGTTAAGTTTTCAAACTCAAATATCAAAGTCACATATTCCATTCAGTGTGTATCACCGCCGTTTAGCAGCCTATTCTGTGTACTCTGTACAGTTGCAGAATAATAAGAAATACTGTTAAGTTTTCAAACTCAAATATTAAAGTCACATATTCCATTCAGTGTGTATCACCGCCGTTTAGCAGCCTATTCTGTGTACTCTGCAGAGTTGCAGAATAGTAAGAAATACTGTTAAGTTTTCAAACTCAAATATCAAAGTCACATATTCCATTCAGTGTGTATCACCGCCGTTTAGCAGCCTATTCTGTGTACTCTGTACAGTTGCAGAATAATAAGAAATACTGTTAAGTTTTCAAACTCAAATATCAAAGTCACATATTCCATTCAGTGTGTATCACCGCCGTTTAGCAGCCTATTCTGTGTACTCTGTACAGTTGCAGAATAGTAAGAAATACTGTTAAGTTTTCAAACTCAAATATCAAAGTCACATATTCCATTCAGTGTGTATCACCGCCGTTTAGCAGCCTATTCTGTGTACTCTGAACAGTTGCAGAATAGTAAGAAATACTGTTAAGTTTTCAAACTCAAATATCAAAGTCACATATTCCATTCAGTGTGTATCACCGCCGTTTAGCAGCCTATTCTGTGTACTCTGCACAGTTGCAGAATAGTAAGAAATACTGTTAAGTTTTCAAACTCAAATATCAAAGTCACATATTCCATTCAGTGTGTATCACCGCCGTTTTAGCAGCCTATTCTGTGTACTCTGTACAGTTGCAGAATAATAAGAAATACTGTTAAGTTTTCAAACTCAAATATTAAAGTCACATATTCCATTCAGTGTGTATCACCGCCGTTTAGCAGCCTATTCTGTGTACTCTGCAGAGTTGCAGAATAGTAAGAAATACTGTTAAGTTTTCAAACTCAAATATCAAAGTCACATATTCCATTCAGTGTGTATCACCGCCGTTTAGCAGCCTATTCTGTGTACTCTGAACAGTTGCAGAATAGTAAGAAATACTGTTAAGTTTTCAAACTCAAATATCAAAGTCACATATTCCATTCAGTGTGTATCACCGCCGTTTAGCAGCCTATTCTGTGTACTCTGTACAGTTGCAGAATAATAAGAAATACTGTTAAGTTTTCAAACTCAAATATTAAAGTCACATATTCCATTCAGTGTGTATCACCGCCGTTTAGCAGCCTATTCTGTGTACTCTGCAGAGTTGCAGAATAGTAAGAAATACTGTTAAGTTTTCAAACTCAAATATCAAAGTCACATATTCCATTCAGTGTGTATCACCGCCGTTTAGCAGCCTATTCTGTGTACTCTGTACAGTTGCAGAATAATAAGAAATACTGTTAAGTTTTCAAACTCAAATATCAAAGTCACATATTCCATTCAGTGTGTATCACCGCCGTTTAGCAGCCTATTCTGTGTACTCTGTACAGTTGCAGAATAGTAAGAAATACTGTTAAGTTTTCAAACTCAAATATCAAAGTCACATATTCCATTCAGTGTGTATCACCGCCGTTTAGCAGCCTATTCTGTGTACTCTGAACAGTTGCAGAATAGTAAGAAATACTGTTAAGTTTTCAAACTCAAATATCAAAGTCACATATTCCATTCAGTGTGTATCACCGCCGTTTAGCAGCCTATTCTGTGTACTCTGCACAGTTGCAGAATAGTAAGAAATACTGTTAAGTTTTCAAACTCAAATATCAAAGTCACATATTCCATTCAGTGTGTATCACCGCCGTTTTAGCAGCCTATTCTGTGTACTCTGTACAGTTGCAGAATAATAAGAAATACTGTTAAGTTTTCAAACTCAAATATTAAAGTCACATATTCCATTCAGTGTGTATCACCGCCGTTTAGCAGCCTATTCTGTGTACTCTGCAGAGTTGCAGAATAGTAAGAAATACTGTTAAGTTTTCAAACTCAAATATCAAAGTCACATATTCCATTCAGTGTGTATCACCGCCGTTTAGCAGCCTATTCTGTGTACTCTGAACAGTTGCAGAATAGTAAGAAATACTGTTAAGTTTTCAAACTCAAATATCAAAGTCACATATTCCATTCAGTGTGTATCACCGCCGTTTAGCAGCCTATTCTGTGTACTCTGCACAGTTGCAGAATAGTAAGAAATACTGTTAAGTTTTCAAACTCAAATATCAAAGTCACATATTCCATTCAGTGTGTATCACCGCCGTTTAGCAGCCTATTCTGTGTACTCTGCAGAGTTGCAGAATAGTAAGAAATACTGTTAAGTTTTCAAACTCAAATATCAAAGTCACATATTCCATTCAGTGTGTATCACCGCCGTTTAGCAGCCTATTCTGTGTACTCTGCAGAGTTGCAGAATAGTAAGAAATACTGTTAAGTTTTCAAACTCAAATATTAAAGTCACATATTCCATTCAGTGTGTATCACCGCCGTTTAGCAGCCTATTCTGTGTACTCTGCACAGTTGCAGAATAGTAAGAAATACTGTTAAGTTTTCAAACTCAAATATCAAAGTCACATATTCCATTCAGTGTGTATCACCGCCGTTTAGCAGCCTATTCTGTGTACTCTGTACAGTTGCAGAATAATAAGAAATACTGTTAAGTTTTCAAACTCAAATATTAAAGTCACATATTCCATTCAGTGTGTATCACCGCCGTTTAGCAGCCTATTCTGTGTACTCTGCAGAGTTGCAGAATAGTAAGAAATACTGTTAAGTTTTCAAACTCAAATATCAAAGTCACATATTCCATTCAGTGTGTATCACCGCCGTTTAGCAGCCTATTCTGTGTACTCTGCAGAGTTGCAGAATAGTAAGAAATACTGTTAAGTTTTCAAACTCAAATATTAAAGTCACATATTCCATTCAGTGTGTATCACCGCCGTTTAGCAGCCTATTCTGTGTACTCTGCACAGTTGCAGAATAGTAAGAAATACTGTTAAGTTTTCAAACTCAAATATCAAAGTCACATATTCCATTCAGTGTGTATCACCGCCGTTTAGCAGCCTATTCTGTGTACTCTGAACAGTTGCAGAATAGTAAGAAATACTGTTAAGTTTTCAAACTCAAATATTAAAGTCACATATTCCATTCAGTGTGTATCACCGCCGTTTAGCAGCCTATTCTGTGTACTCTGAACAGTTGCAGAATAGTAAGAAATACTGTTAAGTTTTCAAACTCAAATATTAAAGTCACATATTCTGTGTAAGATGAAGAAGGCGGGTAAAAAGGGACGGGGAAGTGGACGTGATCCTGAAAGTTCAGGGCGCGGGTCAGGACGCGGAGAAACTGTGCCTGGTGCCAGAGCACAAGAAAGAAAGACATCCACCATACCTAGCTTCATGTGTAATTTTACAGGGCGTCGCAGGACATCACTCTCGAGGTCCGACCACTGCGAACAGGTGGTCGGTTGGATGACAGCTGATACTGCTTCCAGTCGGTTAAGCACCACCCTGTCTTCCACCAAGTCCACTCTCAGTAGCCAAGAGTCTGGTCAACATAATCCTCACTCTGATCATCCTTCCTCCCACCATACACGGTCTGGTCAAAGAAGTGATCCCACACTGGAATATAGTGAGGAGCTCGTCTCATCACCAATCCTTCATTTGACCCTCTCTCCAAGCACGCTTGCAGAGGAACATGACATCTTGTGCCCTGATTCACAACCTCTAGAGGCTACCCAATCACAAGAAGATGACAGATGTGAACGGCATTTAAGGTCAAAGGAAGTAGTGGATGATGATGATGATGATGAGACACAGTTGCCATTAAATCAACCACTATTTCCGTCTCAAGACCTTGTTGAGGAGAATGTTATACAGTTGTCAATGACTGAGTATGTGGTGGGATCAAGACTTGAGGAGGATGATCAGAGTGAGGAAGTGGAGGAGGACTTGGTGGACGATGAGGTGACTGACCCCACCTGGGAAGGTGTAGAGCCGAGCGATGACAGCAGTCCTGAGGGTGAGCCATCTGCAGCACCGCAACAGGCTGGAAGAGGCAGTGGTGTGGCTACAGAAAGAAGGCGGACCGCACCAAACCGGCCCGCAAATGTTCCACGGAGCACCCCCTTGCGTAAATCTACCTTGCCAAAGGGTAGGTGTTCCGCGGTATGGCGTTTTTTTAAGGAAAGTGCGGACGACAAAAGAATTGTAGTTTGCAACCTGTGCCACACCAGAATGAGCCGAGGCATGAACACTAGAAACCTCACCACCACCAGCATGATCCGACACATGGCATCCAAGCACCGTAGTAAGTGGGAGGAACGCCTGGATCGCCCATCTGTGTCTGCAGGCCACACCACTGCCTCCTCTTCCCCTGTTTTCAGTGCCGGCCAATCGCCTGTCGAAGGCGCAGGCCCGCATACCTCCCGCCCTGCACCTGTACCATCTGAAGCACCATCAGCGACCACATCCACTTCCCTGTCCCAGCACAGCGTCCAAATGTCGTTACCCCAGGCGCAAGAGAAAGTACCCAGCCACCCACCCACAGGCCATAGCACTAACCTCACACCTTTCAAAATTACTGGCCATCGAAATGCTGCCATTTAGGCTTGTGGACACTGAGTCCTTCCGCAGCCTGATGGCAGCAGCTGTCCTTCGGTACGCGGTCCCCAGCCGCCACTACTTTTCCCGGTGTGCCATCCCCGCATTACACCACCATGTGTCCCGTAACATCACCCGTGCCCTGACCAACGCAGTTACTGGGAAGGTCCACTTAACGACTGACACATGGACAAGTGCTTGTGGCCAGGGACGCTACATTTCCCTGATGGCACACTGGGTGAATGTCGTGGAGGCTGGGAGCGACTCGGACCCTGGGATGGCACGGGTGCTACCCACGCCGAGGATTGCGGGCCCTACCTCCATCAGGGTTTCCGCCAGCACCTACGTTATTGGCTCCTCCTCCTCCGTTTCCACCTCCGAATTCTCTAAACGCAGCGCCACTCCCCCATCAGCCAGTAGCTGGAAGCAGTGTAGCACTGCAGTGGGGAAGCGTCAACAGGCCGTGCTGAAGCTGATCTGCCTTGGGGACAAACAGTACACGGCCTCAGAGCTGTTGCAGGGGATTAGTCACCAGACCGAGCAGTGGCTCTCGCCACTCAACCTGCAACCAGGCATGGTTGTGTGTGATAATGGGCGTAACTTGGTGGCGGCTTTGGAGCTCGGCAAGCTCACACACGTACCATGCCTAGCGCATGTATTTAATTTAGTGGTTCAGCGATTTCTAAAAACCTACCCCAATGTGCATGATCTCTTGACCAAGGTGCGCCGCGTGTGTGCACATTTCCGTAAGTCATCTACAGCTTCGGCCGGCCTGTTGAAGCTGCAGCAGCGCTTACAATTGCCAGCTCACCGGCTGCTGTGTGACGTGAGCACGCGCTGGAACTCCACCTTCCACATGTTGGCCCGGCTTTGTGAGCAGCAGAGGGCAGTAGTGGAGTACCAGCTGTTACACGGTCGTCGCCTCTCCGTTCAACTTCCTGTAATCAGAAGTGAGGAGTGGGAATGGATGTCAGACCTCTGTGAGGTTTTACGCAATTTTGAGGAATCGACACAGATGGTGAGCGGCGATAACGCTATTATCAGTGTAACCATCCCACTTCTGTGTCTACTGAAACGCTCGCTGCTCACAATTAAAACCGACGCTTTGCATGTGGAAGAGGTGGAAATGGGGGAGGAAGAGCTTACACAAGGTGATAGCCAGAGCACCCTCACTTCGTCTTCTCAGCGACAATTGGAGGAGGCGGAGGAGGAGGAGGAGGAGGAGGAAGACACGGTTGCCTCCGCTACAGAGGGTAGCCATGGAACTTTAGTTCCATCTCTTCAGCGTGGGTGGGCAGAAGAGGAGGAAGAGGATGAGGATATTGAGAGTCATCCTCCTGGTGAGGACAGCGAAATCTTGACTGTTGGTACTCTGGCACACATGGCTGACTTTATGTTAGGCTGCCTTTCCCGTGACCCACGCGTTATACGCATTTTAGACAACACGGATTACTGGGTGTTCACCCTTCTGGACCCCCGCTACAAAGAGAATTTCTCATCTCTCATTCCTCTGGTGGAGAGGACAAGCAAAATGGTGCAATACCAGAAGGTTCTTGTTGAAAAATTGCTCCAAAATTTTCCATCTGACAACGCTGGCGGCAGAGTACGTGCTACCTTGGCCAACCGAGAAGGGGAGAAAAGGGGAGCACACAGCAGTTCCGACAAAGGCAGGGCAACACTCTCCAAGGCGTGGGACACCTTCATGACACCCCGCCAGCACCCTCACCCTGATGCGCAGCCTAGTGTCACAAGGAGGGAAAAGTTTTGGAAGATGGTGAAGGAGTACGTAGCAGACCGTGTCAGCGTCCTCAATGATCCCTCTGTGCCTTACAACTACTGGGTGTCCAAGCTGGACACGTGGTATGAACTGGCACTCTACGCCTTGGAGGTGCTGGCCTGCCCTGCCGCCAGCGTTCTGTCTGAGCGGGTATTTAGTGCTGCTGGTGGCATCATAACAGATAAGCGTATCCGCCTTTCCACCGACAATGCTGATAGGTTGACACTTATAAAAATGAACAAGGCCTGGATTTCCCCTGACTTCTCCACTCCACTGGAGGAAAGCCCCGGGGGAACATAAACTCACTTTATATATGTTATTTACAATGATGGGAATACTCTGTATTCCCATTCACCCCTTCCACCCAAAAAACGGGTATATGGTTGACTCTTAATCTTCTCATCCTCCTCCTCCTCTTCCATATGCCCTGTGCTATAATTTTTATATAGGGCCAGCTCACCAGCGGGCCCTGTGATTTAATTTTTATATAGGGCCAGCTCACCAGCGGGCCCTGTTTGACAATTTTTATATAGGTCAGCTCACCAGCGGGCCTTCTCATATAATGTTTTATTGGGTCAGCTCTCTAGCGGGCCCTCTCATATAATGTTTTATAGCGTCAGCTCACTAGCGGGCCTTCGCATATAATGTTTAGGATGGTCAGCTCTGCAGCAGACCCTCACCCATAATGTTTTAGATGGTCAGCTCAGCGCACGTTTCCCTCTTAATCATGGCCTCAGTTCTGAAAATCAAGGAAATTTTTGGGAGAATTTGCCTCTGCGCACGTTTCCCTCTTAATCATGGCCTCAGTTCTGAAAATCAAGGAAATTTTTGGGAGAATTTGCCTCTGCGCACGTTTCCCTCTTAATCATGGCCTCAGTTCTGAAAATCAAGGAAATTTTTGGGAGAATTTGCAGATGATATACAAGTAAATATACAGCAAATATTGTTTGGTAACAATTTTTCGCCTAAAGTCGTTTTTATTTTCCTTTTTGTGTGTTTTATGGTCAGTCTGTAAAAATGGCGTACTACGGGCGAAAGATCGTTCCCAGCAGCGATGTTGGAGTCCAAGATGCATCCAGACATCCTCCCTATGCTGTCCCTGAACCATTTCTGTAGTGTTTCCATCTTTTTCTGCCCTTTTCCTATGGACCAGGCACCCTCCCCTCATCAGAGCAGGGGGTGCCTGGTGTAATGCTCGAGTCCTCCCATTGACTTCAATGGGGCTCGGGTGCTCGGCCGAGCACTCGAGCCTCAGGGGGTGCTCGGTCAGAGCACCCGAACACCCGAGCATTGGGGTGCTCGCTCATCACTAATAGATACACCTGACTGCTGTATGATGGACTCCTACCTAGGTAAGTGCTTCTGTTACACGCATTGATTATATAGATACACCTGACTGCTGTATGATGGACTCCTACCTAGGTAAGTGTTTCTGTTACACACAGTAATTATATAGATATACCTGACTGCTGTATGATAGACTCCTACCTAGGTAAGTGCTTCTGTTACACACAGCAATTATATAGATACAACTGACTGCTGTATTATGGACTCCTACCCAAGTAAGTGCTTTTGTTACACACAGTAACTTTATGCTAAAAATAAAATGGAAATATAATATAATATAATTTTTTTGACAGTGCTAAAATACGGATGAATTTGTTGCCTAAGAAGCCTTGAGAGGGGTGTTGTCTGTTTCTTTGTGTCTGTGTGTGTGTGTGTTTTTTTTTAAAACCTTTGAGTGGCAAAAAGGTATCCAATGCACTGCGTCGCCATGCATTTGATACCTCTGTGGCACCCGAAGGGTTAAGCACGGAGGTGTTCAGCCCAGGTGAATATGAGAGCCCAGCAGGAGAGTCGACATCTCGCTCATTCGCTCACTGTCTGCTGTTGGAAGTGTTTCAGTTACATTATTGCGGTGAATCATTTCCTGGTACATCTTGCGGTGATCAACCATGCTGATCTTTCTCTCTTCTGTATTCTCACACCAACTCAGAGACAGAAGGGCTCCTGTCTGTTCAGCAATACAGAAGTAACACAGGGACAAAGGATTTCATAACTGTCACCATGTGCAACTAAAATCCTGTTAACATCCAAGGGAATAAATACCTGAAAATGTAAATTGGGTTATATCATTTTTAAATATCATGTTTTTCCACCTACCATCTGTAAAAATAGATTCCTAAAATTGCATTTTAGTGTGTTGCGTTTGTGTTCTCTGAATGAGATGGAAGAGCTAATGAGATTAACCCTTTGAATGCCAGAGGGGTACGCAACAAATTGCAGAGCATGTGCTACGTACCACTCTGGCACTCAAAGGGTTAATGTACTGAGATTAGTAGCCACTGCTCTGCTGTTCATAAAACCTGCTACTGTACGTCGGCCCACTCACAGACAATAAATCACTGGCACTTCTCAGACACCTATACAGACTGATATGTTAATTGGAGCCCTAGAACTCTTGAAAAGACATGATTGGCCGCCCCCACAAAGAACATGGAAGACTAGATTTTAGGCCTCAGAAAATAAAGAATGTTTACAGTTGCCAACAGGGTATTTAAGTGTGAGTTACACCAGATCATAGTTAGGTGTTTGTGTTCCTTTAAAGCGGACCTGTCACCTTAAACACAGAGATGATGCCAACGCATTGCATTGCAATGTGCCGGAGATGTCCAGCATCCAAGGAAATAAGCATACCTGGGAATTTGCCCCGGAGACTCCGGTTCTGACAGAGCTTTACCGGGTCTCCGGGGCAGAGGCTTATTCCTCCGGATGTGGAGAGTTTCTATTCTATCTGCTTTTTCTTCTGCTGTTCCTCCGTCCCCAGCCTTCTGTGTGATACCTTTAAGCCCTGCACCCCCCCAACTTGCGTCAAGCCCTGCCCCTTTTTGACGCGATTAGCGTAATTTTTGTCACCCCCTGCTGAACAGAGGACTCCCCTCTGGGTAGCCCTCAACTGGAAGTTCCCAGGTATGGAAATAAGAGAGCTGTTAACCCCTTAAAGGGATAGTAATACTTCATTTTATCTTTATTTTATTTTGTAGGCATTAAAAAAACATGAAGAACGATATAAGTCTTATCTCTCAAACCTTTATGGTTTGAGAGATATACACAAGTAAAGTATCCCCCCCTGTTCAGCCAGATCAGAAGGGAGGTGCCCAGGTAGACTGCAGAGAGGGACAATCTTCAATTAAGATAAGAGAAAAACATGAAAAACTTGTCAAGGGGGGAAGGGCTTTCATTGTTCTCATAGGAAGAAGATTGTCCCCTTCTGTTATCTGTCTGGTCTATGGATTGGATTCCACATCTGAGAAGAGATGGTTTACAATAGGAAAAAGGGGCGGGAGGGGAAACTTTGCTTGTGAATATCTCTTAAACCATAAAGGTTTGAGAGATAAGACTTATATCGTTCTTCATGTTTTTTTAATGCCTACAAAATAAAATAAAGATACAATGAAGTATTACTATCCCTTTAAGAACCAGCCACGTGAGCACGCAGCCTGCACTTAAAGGGACACTAATGTCCCATAAAAAATTATACTTGTTTTGTAGAGATTTAAAAAATAAGTTATTTGGCACAAATCCGATCTCCCAAACCTTTACCCTGTTTAGCCCTGCCCCACACCTGACTGAGCCCCACTCATTTTTGACTTGTTTCACATTATTTTTTTAGCCCCCAGCTGCACCACAGGAGTCCCCTCCAGGGATTCCAGAACACAAAGTTCCCAGGTATGATTTATACACATGCACATACATAGAGACACAAATGCATACACTCACATACATTAAGACATAAACACACTCATGCAGATACACAGAGACACAGACACAAACAAATAAGCACATATCGTACATACATACCCACACATACATAAAGAACACACACACATATATATAAAAAACACACACTTCCATACCTTGCTACATGATCATTTCCAAGACAGTGCATGTGCATTTTTTCACTTCCTGCTGTTGTTTTATCATTGCAGACCCTCACTCCATGGGGTTGTCAGGACTGAGGGAATTATATGGAGGCCCACTGGGGATGGGGAAATTGAATCACTCATTGTGCAAGGAAGATTGCTTGCAGGACTCTCATTGGATGCTTTCAAATTGAGAGTCTTAGTGGCACTCCTCTCATTGGCTGATTTAAATCTCCCAGAGTGCCACTCAACTCCTGATTGGTCCCAGACCTCTAGGGTGAGGAGGGAAGAAATGTGAACCAGTGTCCGTGATATTCCTGTGGTGAGGGATAAATACCCAGGTCCATGCTGTATTCTGTTTTTTGGGTTTGTGGGGTGGGTACAAACTCTGCATGCTGTAATGCCCTGCTGCAATAAATGTCTTGTGTGTGAGTATCAGCCCATTCTGATTTCTTTCTTTCTTCATCCCAAATAAGAAAACATGGTGAGAGCCTATTCATGCAAGTGGGATTCATCACAAATGAATTACAAGTGGCATATAAATCAGTGAGGATTTTTATTCCCCTCTATGGTGCAGATGGTATGCTCCAAAATTGCTATTATCTTAATTATCAAATGAGTTGCCTACTTCTCTGGCTATCAATAGGTTAATAAGGCCTGAGGAGCATAGGCTCCATAGAGTAACATAGGGACTAGAGAGGTTATCACACAGGAGAGTTTACCTGTGTCACATTTCCGTGCACACCCTCCCCCCCTGTATTTTATACATTGGATTCACTCAAATGGCCGACTTTGTTGCAGCAACAGAAATGCACTAAAACAATAAACATGGCCCAGGTACCATTGCGGGGTATATATATATATACGTCCAGCTCTGTATCAGCCGAGGCGCGGGCAGTCTCCACTGCGTGTGACTGCTCCGCGACCGGCTGCGAGAGGCTCTGTATCAGCCGAGGCGCGGGCAGTCTCCACTGCGTGTGACTGCCCCTCGACCGGCTGCCAGAGGCACTGTGGCCCGTGTAACGGGCTGTTCAACTAGTATATATATAAGGAAATGGAGCAATTCCTGAACATACCAACTGTACAACAGGGGACAAATAAATATCACCAAACCCCTCTACCGATTTAATTGGGGCTTTTAACCCTCTGTGCGCCAAACAGGTATTCAACACATTGCACCGCAATGTGATGGGTGTCTCTCTGGCACTCAAAGAGTTAATAACCTACAGAACGCTATCCAGGTCTACAACGCATTTGCTTCGCAATGCTTTGGAGTTTTCCCTAGCATTCAATGAGTTAAAAGCCCCATTTAAATCAATGGGAATTAGTATTTATCCCCCAAAGTGCTATTGATTTGCCCTTGAAATGCTTCACTTTTGTTTTTGAGTATATGGGTCAAAGGCCATTTACGTTACAGTCACATATTATCCCACACGTCTACATATCAACCTTGTAATATTTCACAACAAGCAATGTCATATTAGTGAGGCGATCAAAATAGACTTCGTATAATTTGTATAGACAGATATTAGATAAGATAGATATGAGATAGATAGATAGATAGATAGATAGATAGATAGATAGATAGATAGATACATAGATACATAGATAGATACGAGAGATAAGAGATAGATAGACAAACAGACAGACAGATAAATAGATAGCTAGGGTACCACCTTATTCTTTTATATGAGAACTATACTTATAGAATAAACGTCTCAATTTGTTTGTAGATATCTAAATAATTACTGTGTGTAACACAAGTACTTACCTAGGTAGGAGTCCATCATACAGCAGTCAGGTGTATCTATATAATCACTGTATGTAACAGAGGCACTTACCTAGGTAGGAGTCCATCATACAGCAGTCAGGTGTATCTATATAATCACTGTATGTAAGAGAGGCACTTACCTAGGTAGGAGTACATCATACAGCAGTCATGTGTATCTATATACTTACTGTGTGTAACAGAAGCACTTACCTAGGTAGGAGTACATCATACAGCAGTCATGTGTATCTATATACTTACTGTGTGTAACAGAAGCACTTACCTAGGTAGGAGTCCATCACACAGCAGTCAGGCGTATCTATATAATTACTGTGTGTAACAGAAGCACTTACCTAGGTAGGAGTCCATCACACAGCAGTCAGGCGTATCTATATAATTACTGTGTGTAACAGAAGCACTTACCTAGGTAGGAGTACATCATACAGCAGTCATGTGTATCTATATACTTACTGTGTGTAACAGAAGCACTTACCTAGGTAGGAGTCCATCACACAGCAGTCAGGCATATCTATATAATTACTGTGTGTAACAGAAGCACTTACCTAGGTAGGAGTCCATCACACAGCAGTCAGGCGTATCTATATACTTACTGTGTGTAACAGAAGCACTTACCTAGGTAGGAGTACATCATACAGCAGTCAGGTGTATCTATATAATCACTGTATGTAAGAGAGGCACTTACCTAGGTAGGAGTACATCATACAGCAGTCATGTGTATCTATATACTTACTGTGTGTAACAGAAGCACTTACCTAGGTAGGAGTCCATCACACAGCAGTCAGGCGTATCTATATAATTACTGTGTGTAACAGAAGGACTTACCTAGGTAGGAGTCCATCATACAGCAGTCAAGTGTATCTATATACTTACTGTGTGTAACAGAAGCACTTACCTAGGTTGGAGTCCATCATACAGCAGTCAGGTGTATGTATATAATTACTGTGTGTAACAGAAGCACTTACCTAGGTAGGAGTCCATCATACAGCAGTCAGGTGTATGTATATAATTACTGTGTGTAACAGAAGCACTTACCTAGGTAGGAGTCCATCATACAGCAGTCAGGTGTATCTAAATACTTACTGTGTGTAACAGAAGCACTTACCTAGGTAAGAGTCCATCACACAGCAGTCAGGTGTATCTATATAATTACTGTGTGTAACAGAAGCGCTTACCTAGGTAGGAGTCCATCATACAGCAGTTAGGTGTATCTATATAATTACTGTGTGTAGTAGAAGCACTTACCTAGGTAGGAGTCCATCATACAGCAGTCAGGTGTATCTATATAATCACTGTGTGTAACAGAAGCACTTACCTAGGTAGGAGTCCATCACACGGCAGTCAGGTGTATCTATATAATTACTGTGTGTAACAGAAGCACTTACCTAGGTAGGAGTCCATCATACAGCAGTCAGGTGTATCTATATAATCACTGTGTGTAACAGAAGCACTTACCTAGGTAGGAGTCCATCACACAGCAGTCAGGTGTATCTATATAATTACTGTGTGTAGTAGAAGCACTTACCTAGGTAGGAGTCCATCATATAGCAGTCAGATGTATCTATATAATTACGTTGTGTAACAGAAGGACTTACCATATAGCAGTCAGTAATTATATATATATACACCTGTGTATAACAGACGGACCTAGGGAAAAGTCCATCATACAGCATTTGCCTCTATTTTCTCATCTCTATTTTAGGTCTGACCTCTAACCTCTTCCAAAACCAGGAATAGCCAACTTGTCGGTCATGAGTTACCAGCAGTGCATGTGTTCAGGATGTCCCTGTTTGAGTAAAGATTAATCAGTGCATTGAATGTATCGCTAATATTCAAGGAGTTAAAATTTCTTTACATAAACTTGTATTTGGGAAATTTCTGTGTTTAATCTATGGAGCTTCTCTCTCAAGTTGGTGAGATTTTACAGTGGACTTTCCAGAAAATATCATGGGGCATGGACAAATTCTTTCACTGCTGAGTGTTTCTCACCATATCTCATCTTTGTTAATAACCCACTGTCTTGTTTTCTGGTTGGTTGGGGTGTTCCTAGATGCCTCATAATTTAGACCAGGGTGTCATGGTGTAAATACTTTTTCATGATCATCCTAAAATGACCTTACTAGCAGACATCAGCTGCTCCTCACCAACACATTCAAACATGTAACACAACATATGTAGTTTATATTGCCTGTCTCTATAGAATAACATTGGACCGTAACAACATGAAACACACACACATATATGTGTGTGTGTGTTTATGTGTATATAACCCCCCCAACACACACACACACACACACAGACTGTAGTTCCATCCAATATTGGGGCCCTCTTTGGAGGGGAATGTTGAGTATACAGCCCTTGGTGATATTTGAGTCTGACATGCCTGATTTAGACCCTAGAGAAGTAGAGAGGGAGAGAGTGGTGAGTGGGGCAGAAATAAATGATAAAATTCAGGATTTCCACCTCGCTGGTTAGTTACTGCTCGACTGGTTAAATTAATTTTGGTGCCAATATAAATAATAGACATGAACTAGGATGGCTGCTTTTAGAGGAAGGGGAAGTCCAGTAAGAGAATAGGAGAATGTAAGGGGGCAGGGAGATAAGAAGTAACTATATAGGAGCAGTGGGGGTCCAAGAGCACTCCCCCTGCCCCCATTATTTCACAAATGAAAAAGGTACACGTCCAGCCTCTGCCTCAATGTAACTGGATTTTCCTTATGCTCACAATAAGAAGATTGTCCCTTGTTGTGACCTGTCCGGTAAAGAGACCAGATTCCACACCTGATGGGAGGCAGCTCACACTAGGTAAATGGTGCAGGAGAGGGATACTTTATCATTCAATTACTCTTGAACTACAACTCTGACAGTATTGAAATAACACTCTCCATGGCCCAAATACTATGAAGATTAAATGGAGCTGTTGTTTTTGTGAAACATTACTATCCCTTTATAAAGAGATTTTTTTTCCCATGGATTCTTGGGCAGATTGTCCTGTCGGGTGACTGGGTATACCCGGTGGGCTGCTAGATCATGAGCTGGTTGGGGAGATCAGAGGATCTCACCTGACCGACCCAGTATATTTTGAAGGAGGGATCTGTGCTGCCGTCGGCACAGGCGCTCTCCATGACAGTCCTCGCTATGTAGAAAAATATATACATACAGCACAATTTTTTTTTACTTGCAATTACTCAGCCTTGTGAGTACCAAAGGGGAGATCCCATTTGTGTAAACTGCATAAACTTAGTTAACCCATTGATTGCCAGAGAAGTGATTATCGGAGATTTGAGCATTGGCTACGTCATTTATACATTGCATTTTTATTTTTAACATGTACCTATTCAACCTCATGAATGATAGAGCAAGGGACGTTAAATATTTTTATTAGGTGAAATATTTTTTATATTAATTTAACTTTAAAGGGATAGTAATACTTCGTTTTAATTTTATTTTATTTTGTAGGCATTAAAAAATATGAAGAATGATTTAAGTCTTATCTCTCAAACCTTTATGGTTTAAGAGATATTCACAAGCAAAGTTTCCCCTCCCGCCTCTTTTTCCTAGTATAAGCCATCTCTTCTCAGATGTGAATCTGGTTGTAAGACCAGAGAGATAACAGCAGGGGACAGTCTTCTTACAATGAAAACAATGAAGGCCCTGCCCCCCTTGACAAGCTTTTCAAGTTTTTCCCTTATCTTAATTGAAGATTGTTCCTCTCTGCAATCTACCTGGGCACCTCCCTTCTGATCTGGCTGAACAGTGTTACATCAGTAAAAGGGGCAGGAGGGGGACACTTTGTCATTGAATTACTCTGGAACTACAACTCTGACAAGATTTAAATTACACTCTCCAAAGTCCAAATACTATGATGATTAATTAGAGCTACTTTTATTAGGAAACATTACCATACCTGGGAACTTTCAGTTGAGGGCTACCCGGAGGGTAGTCCTCTGTTCAGCAGGGGGTAACAAAAATGACGCTAATCGCGTCAAAAAGGGCCGGGGCTTAGCTCGAGTGTTAACCCTTTGAGTGCCAGAGTGGCACGCATTCCGTACCACTCTGGCACTCAGAGGGTTTAATGTATCACACAGAAGGCTGGGGACGGAGGCACAACGTGAGAAAAAGCAGATGTGGCAGAGTTTCAATAGAAACTCTCCACATCCGGAGGAATCAGCTTCTGCCCCGGAGACCCGGTAAAGCTCTGTCAGAACCGGAGTCTCCGGGGCAAATCCGGAGAGTTCCCAGGTATGAACATTACTATCCCTTTAAAACGTCAAACAGAGAGGTATTGCAAAACAATGAAAAATGACTTAACATGCTCTTTGTTCCTTAACACTTTGAGAAACAGAATGACGCACAATTCATTTGTTCTTAACGCTTGTAGTGCCAGAGGGGTATGGAATGCATTACAAAACAATGCATTCCGTACCCCTCTGGCACTCTAAGGGTTAATCCTTTGAGTGCCAGAGGGGTACTCATTGCAATGTGTTGTGTACCTCCCTGGCACTCAAAGGGTTAAAGGAGCAGTAAACCTTTTTTATGAAAACCTATATGTTATAGAGCTTTTCCTGTTGAGTAAAACAAGCATTCCCACAGCTTTCAGTTGTTTTATTCAAACTTTATAACCGTTCAAATAACCAGGAAGTGAATTTATATGTATTTACATCCTGATAGTTCTAACTGACAGGAAGTGACTCAGCAGTTTCTACCACATTCTATGGAGAACTGCATGTCACTGACTTTCCTCTCCATTAGAATGTAAGAGAATAACTCATTTTAATTTGACCACTAGAGGGCACTGATAGTTTGAAAAAAAAAAACAGGGTTAAACAGTAATAACTCTGGAAATATGCATCTCACAACAGTGGGAGTAGACTTATTTTACTCAACAGGAAATGCTCTTCATAAAGAAGTACTGCTCCTTTAAAGGGTTAAAGAAGTGTCTTGTAAATTCTTATCCACAAGTACATTGTGATGTGTCTGCAATATATAATGAGAGGCAGAGGAAAACAGGGGACAAAGAAGACTAGAGGTAGGAGGAGGTGGGTAGGAGAAAGGAAGGTGAATGAGCGGGGGTCTGACTGATCAATATTGGAAAGAGGGGGAAAGCATAGGGAGAATGAGGTGGGGGACAGGGAAAAGAAGGAAGGAAATAGACTGGAGGAGAAAGGAGGAGAGGAAGCAGCAAAGCATGCTGTAGACGATTAATCCTTTTGAGTGGCAGAAAGGTATGTGTGTGTGTATATATATATATATATATATATATATATATATATATATATCCTATATAATAATTCGCTAAATCGTGTGTAACGCCACAACATGCGCAGTACACACTGCTGCTCGTGCTGCAGTCATGTGCAGTAGAGGCTGCCCGCACCGCGGCTGATACAGAGCTGGGCGCTCCGAAGGAGCATCCAGCTCTGTATCAGCCGTGGCGCGGGCAGTCTCTACTGCGTGTGACTGCCTCATGACCGGGTGGCAGTGGCACTGTGGCCCGTGTAACGGGCTGTTCAACTAGTATATATATATACTAGTTACACGGGCCACAGTGCCACTGCCACCCGGTCGTGGGGTAGTCACGCTCAGTAGAGACTGCCCGCGCCGCAGCTGATGCAGAGCTGGACGCACCTTCAGAGCATCCAGCTCTGTATCAGCCGCGGAGCGAGCAGTCTTTACTGTGCATGACTGCAGCACGTGCAGCAGTGTCTACTGCGCATGACGCGGCATTACACACGTTTTAGCAAATTATTATATAGGATATATATATATATCCTATATAATAATTCACTAAAACGTGCACAGTAGAGACTACCAGTGACGAGGCTGATACAGAGCTGGGAGCTCCGTGACTGGCTGGCTCTGTATCAACCGCGGCGTGGGCAGTCTCTACTGTGCATGACTGCCCTGTGACCGGCTGGCAGTGGCACTGTGGCCCGTGTAACGGCTTCTTCAACTAGTATATATATATATATATAGAGAGAGAGAGAGATACCAGCTAGTGGGTCAGTTATAAAAAAAATCCCCCAGGCTGATATTCCACTACAGTTCGCCCCTGCATGGAATGATAACTATAACCTCCGCTCCACTACAAACTGCTCACTGGTTATACCCATACCTGGGAACTTTCAGTTGAGGGCTACCCGGGGCGGGGCTTAACTCGAGTGTTGGGGGGATTTAACCCTTTGAGTGCCAGAGTGCATTGCATTCCGTACCACTCTGGCACTCAGAGGGGTAAATGTGTCACACAGAAGGCTGGGGACGGAGGCACAACAGGAGAAAAAACAGATGTGGCAGAGTTTCAATAGAAACTCCCCACATCCGGAGGAATCAGCCTCTGCCCCGGAGACCCGGTAAAGCTCTGTCAGAACCAGAGTCTCCGGGGCAAATCCGGAGAGTTCCCAGGTATGGTTATACCACACTACAAGAAAGAAGCTGGTCGATCTGCCTCTTCCTTCAGAGCTCCAAAAGCCTGAAATAACCCGCCCGAAAAAAATCAGATCTTCTATTCTAAACTCCCTAAACATAAATGCTTCTTTGCATTTAATAACAACATGTATTATTTATATAAACATGCTATTTTTATTTATATACGTTGCGTCTGCCTGTCTAAGTATGTAACTCTGAACTGTAAAACGCTCTCCAGGAAATAAACAAGAGAAACCTTGATGTATTGTTCCTGGAAAAACACATTCTAAATAAATGAAATATTCCATCTCTAAATTAATTCTCATTACATTGTATGTCCAATCTATCCTGTGCCTGAGTTTCTCTCTGTTACCTGCTGAAAGAATCAAGCAGAGCTAGTTATCCGTGTGTGCTGAGAAAAGGTACAAAATGCTCATGCTTTTCTGCAAGGTCAAAGAGGACAAAAAAGGCATGTCACCTGCTAAACATGTACAGTTGGAGGGTATGAGAGAGAGACAAGCAGGAGTGGGGGTGGAGGGGGTAAATGAGAGAAGAAGACAGGGGAGAGAAGAAGAGGGGGAGGGGATGAGAAAGAGGGTAGATACAGAAGAATAGAGGGGGAGGGGCGGCAGAGAGGGGGGAGGGGATAAAAGTAGATGCAGAAGGCAAGAAGGAGAGGCGAGGTAACTGGGATAGAGGGGAAGAGGATGAGAGGGGAGATAGAAAGAGGGGCGGGGGGCAGAGAGTGAAGCAGGAGGGAGAGGGGGGAGGGGAGGGCAGAAATGAGGAAAGAGGGGGAGGGGAGGCTGAGACAGAAGAAGCAGAGGAGGGGAGACAAAAAGAAATGGAAACAATGAGTGGAGGAGACAGGAACAGAGAATTATTATTATTTTAGTAGGTTTAATGCTTTGAGTGCCTGAGAGGTATTATTATCATTATTGCAATATAATGCATTGGATACCTCTCTCTGGCAGTCAAGGAGTTAACACCTATCTGGTCATTTTCCTGCAGGCCAATGATATTTCGACTTGGAATCAAAACATACCAACAACAGAACAGCCTGCAAATGTGTCACTTTATCTTCTTATTTCTATTGTGTTCAGCTGTGTAAAGTTGTGCTCTGCCAGTCTTGTGCCACAGTAACACGGTGCCCCCGGCACTTAACTGTCTGTACCGTGAGTGTCCTCCATGGCCTGAAAACAAGAGAAATCCTCCTGGTAACACTTCCTAAATAAATAATAAATACCCACAGTAACACGGTGCCCCCGGCACTTACCTATCTGTACCGTGAGTGTCCTTCATGGCCGGAAACAAGAGAAATCCTCCTGGTAACACTTCCTAAATAAATAATAAATACCCACAGTAACACGGTGCCCCCGGCACTTACCTATCTGTACCGTGAGTGTCCTCCATGGCCGGAAACAAGAGAAATCCTCCCGGTAATACTTCCTAAATAAATAATAAATACCCACAGTAACACGGTGCCGCCGGCACTTACCTATCTGTACCGTGAGTGTCCTCCAGGGCCGGAAACAAGAGAAATCCTCCCGGTAATACTTCCTAAATAAATAATAAATACCCACAGTAACACGGTGCCCCCGGCACTTACCTATGTGTACCGTAAGTGTCCTCCAGGGCCTGAAACAAGAGAAATCCTCTTGGTAATACTTCCTAAATAAATAATAAATACCCACAGTAACACGGTGCCCCCGGCACTTACCTATGTGTACCGTAAGTGTCCTCCAGGGCCTGAAACAAGAGAAATCCTCTTGGTAATACTTCCTAAATAAATAATAAATACCCACAGTAACACGGTGCCCCCGGCACTTACCTATCTGTACCGTGAGTGTCCTCCAGGGCCGGAAACAAGAGAAATCCTCCTGGTAACACTTCCTAAATAAATAATAAATACCCACAGTAACACGGTGCCCCAGGCACTTACCTGTCTGTACCGTGAGTGTCCTCCATGGCCGGAAACAAGAGAAATCCTCCTGGTTACACTTCCTAAATAAATAATAAATACCCGCAGTAACACGGTGCCCCCGGCACTTACCTATGTGTACCGTAAGTGTCCTCCAGGGCCTGAAACAAGAGAAATCCTCTTGGTAATACTTCCTAAATAAATAATAAATACCCACAGTAACACGGTGCCCCCGGCACTTACCTATGTGTACCGTAAGTGTCCTCCAGGGCCTGAAACAAGAGAAATCCTCTTGGTAATACTTCCTAAATAAATAATAAATACCCACAGTAACACGGTGCCCCCGGCACTTACCTATGTGTACCGTAAGTGTCCTCCAGGGCCTGAAACAAGAGAAATCCTCCTGGTAACACTTCCTAAATAAATAATAAATACCCACAGTAACACGGTGCCCCAGGCACTTACCTGTCTGTACCGTGAGTGTCCTCCATGGCCGGAAACAAGAGAAATCCTCCTGGTTACACTTCCTAAATAAATAATAAATACCCACAGTAACACGGTGCCCTGGCACTTACCTATCTGTACCGTGAGTGTCCTCCATGGCCGGAAACGAGAGAAATCCTCCTGGTAACACTTCCGAAATAAATAATAAATACCCACAGTAACACGGTGCCCCCGGCACTTACCTATCTGTACCGTGAGTGTCCTCCATGGCCGGAAACAAGAGAAATCCTCCGGGTAACACTTCCTAAATAGATAATAAATACTCACAGTAACACGGTGCCTCCGGCACTTACCTATCTGTACATGAGTGTCTTCCAGAGCCAGAAACAAGAGAAATCCTCCTGGTAACACTTCCTAAATAGATAATAAATACCCACAGTAACACGGTGCCGCCGGCACTTACCTATCTGTACCGTGAGTGTCCTCCAGGGCCGGAAACAAGAGAAATCCTCCTGGTAACACTTCCTAAATAGATAATAAATACCCACAGTAACTCGGTAACCCCGGCACTTACCTGTCTGTACCGTGAGTGTCCTCCATGGCCGGAAACAAGAGAAATCCTCCTGGTAATATTTCCTAAATAAATAATAAATGCCCACAGTAACACGGTGCCCCCGGCACTTACCTATCTGTACATGAGTGTCCTCCATGGCCGGAAACAAGAGAAATCCTCCTGGTAATACTTCCTAAATAAATAATAAATACCCACAGTAACACGGTGCCACCGGCACTTACCTGTCTGTACCGTGAGTGTCCTCCAGGGCCGGAAAGAAGAGAAATCCTCCCGGTAATACTTCCTAAATAAATAATAAATACCCACAGTAACACGGTGCCCCCGGCACTTACCTATGTGTACCGTAAGTGTCCTCCAGGGCCTGAAACAAGAGAAATCCTCTTGGTAATACTTCCTAAATAAATAATAAATACCCACAGTAACACGGTGCCCCCGGCACTTACCTATGTGTACCGTAAGTGTCCTCCAGGGCCTGAAACAAGAGAAATCCTCTTGGTAATACTTCCTAAATAAATAATAAATACCCACAGTAACACGGTGCCCCCGGCACTTACCTATCTGTACCGTGAGTGTCCTCCAGGGCCGGAAACAAGAGAAATCCTCCTGGTAATACTTCCTAAATAAATAATAAATACCCACAGTAACACGGTGCCCCCGGCACTTACCTATCTGTACATGAGTGTCCTCCATGGCCAGAAACAAGAGAAATCCTCCGGGTAACACTTCCTAAATAGATAATAAATACCCACAGTGACACGGTGCCTCCGGCACTTACCTATCTGTACCGTGAGTGTCCTCCATGGCCGGAAACAAGAGAAATCCTCCTGGTAACACTTCCTAAATAGATAATAAATACCCACAGTAACACGGTGCCCCCGGCACTTACCTGTCTGTACCGTGAGTGTCCTCCATGGCCGGAAACAAGAGAAATCCTCCTGGTAACACTTCCTAAATAAATAATAAATACCCACAGTAACACGGTGCCCCCGGCACTTACCTATCTGTACCGTGAGTGTCCTCCATGGCCGGAAACAAGAGAAATCCTCCGGGTAACACTTCCTAAATAGATAATAAATACCCACAGTAACACGGTGCCCCCGGCACTTACCTATCTGTACCGTGAGTGTCCTCCATGGCTGGAAACAAGAGAAATCCTCCTGATAACACTTCCTAAATAAATAATAAATACCCACAGTAACACGGTGCCCCCGGCACTTACCTATCTGTACCGTGAGTGTCCTCCAGAGCCGGAAACAAGAGAAATCCTCCGGGTAACACTTCCTAAATAGATAATAAATACCCACAGTAACACGGTGCCCCCGGCACTTACCTGTCTGTACCGTGAGTGTCCTCCAGGGCCGGAAACAAGAGAAATCCTCCTGGTAACACTTCCTAAATAAATAATAAATACCCACAGTAACACGGTGCCCCAGGCACTTACCTGTCTGTACCGTGAGTGTCCTCCATGGCCGGAAACAAGAGAAATCCTCCTGGTTACACTTCCTAAATAAATAATAAATACCCACAGTAACACGGTGCCCTGGCACTTACCTATCTGTACCGTGAGTGTCCTCCATGGCCGGAAACAAGAGAAATCCTCCTGGTAACACTTCCGAAATAAATAATAAATACCCACAGTAACACGGTGCCCCCGGCACTTACCTATCTGTACCGTGAGTGGCCTCCATGGCCGGAAACAAGAGAAATCCTCCGGATAACACTTCCTAAATAGATAATAAATACTCACAGTAACACGGTGCCTCCGGCACTTACCTATCTGTACCGTGAGTGTCCTCCATGGCCGGAAACAAGAGAAATCCTCCGGGTAACACTTCCTAAATAGATAATAAATACCCACAGTAACACGGTGCCTCCGGCACTTACCTATCTGTACATGAGTGTCTTCCAGAGCCAGAAACAAGAGAAATCCTCCTGGTAACACTTCCTAAATAGATAATAAATACCCACAGTAACACGGTGCCGCCGGCACTTACCTATCTGTACCGTGAGTGTCCTCCAGGGCCGGAAACAAGAGAAATCCTCCTGGTAACACTTCCTAAATAGATAATAAATACCCACAGTAACTCGGTAACCCCGGCACTTACCTGTCTGTACCGTGAGTGTCCTCCATGGCCGGAAACAAGAGAAATCCTCCTGGTAATACTTCCTAAATAAATAATAAATGCCCACAGTAACACGGTGCCCCCGGCACTTACCTATCTGTACATGAGTGTCCTCCATGGCCGGAAACAAGAGAAATCCTCCTGGTAATACTTCCTAAATAAATAATAAATACCCACAGTAACACGGTGCCACCGGCACTTACCTGTCTGTACCGTGAGTGTCCTCCATGGCCGGAAACAAGAGAAATCCTCCTGGTAATACTTCCTAAATAAATAATAAATACCCACAGTAACACGGTGCCGCCGGCACTTACCTGTCTGTACCGTGAGTGTCCTCCATGGCCGGAAACAAGAGAAATCCTCCTGGTAATACTTCCTAAATAAATAATAAATGCCCACAGTAACACGGTGCCCCCGGCACTTACCTATCTGTACATGAGTGTCCTCCATGGCCGGAAACAAGAGAAATCCTCCTGGTAACACTTCCTAAATAAATAATAAATACCCACAGTAACACGGTGCCCCCGGCACTTACCTGTCTGTACCGTGAGTGTCCTCCATGGCCGGAAACAAGAGAAATCCTCCTGGTAATACTTCCTAAATAAATAATAAATGCCCACAGTAACACGGTGCCCCCGGCACTTACCTATCTGTACATGAGTGTCCTCCATGGCCGGAAACAAGAGAAATCCTCCTGGTAACACTTCCTAAATAGATAATAAATACCCACAGTAACTCGGTAACCCCGGCACTTACCTGTCTGTACATGAGTGTCCTCCATGGCCGGAAACAAGAGAAATCCTCCTGGTAATACTTCCTAAATAAATAATAAATACCCACAGTAACACGGTGCCACCGGCACTTACCTGTCTGTACCGTGAGTGTCCTCCATGGCCGGAAACAAGAGAAATCCTCCTGGTAATACTTCCTAAATAAATAATAAATACCCACAGTAACACGGTGCCCCCGGCACTTACCTATCTGTACATGAGTGTCCTCCAGGCCGGAAACAAGAGAAATCCTCCTGGTAACACTTCCTAAATAGATAATAAATACCCACAGTAACACGGTGCCGCCGGCACTTACCTATCTGTACCGTGAGTGTCCTCCAGGGCCGGAAACAAGAGAAATCCTCCTGGTAACACTTCCTAAATAGATAATAAATACCCACAGTAACTCGGTAACCCCGGCACTTACCTGTCTGTACCGTGAGTGTCCTCCATGGCCGGAAACAAGAGAAATCCTCCTGGTAATACTTCCTAAATAAATAATAAATGCCCACAGTAACACGGTGCCCCCGGCACTTACCTATCTGTACATGAGTGTCCTCCATGGCCGGAAACAAGAGAAATCCTCCTGGTAACACTTCCTAAATAAATAATAAATGCCCACAGTAACACGGTGCCCCCGGCACTTACCTATCTGTACCGTGAGTGTCCTCCAGAGCCAGAAACAAGAGAAATCCTCCTGATAACACTTCCTAAATAAATAATAAATACCCACAGTAACACGGTGCCCCCGGCACTTACCTATCTGTACATGAGTGTCCTCCATGGCCGGAAACAAGAGAAATCCTCCGGGTAACACTTCCTAAATAAATAATAAATACCCACAGTAACACGGTGCCACCGGCACTTACCTGTCTGTACCGTGAGTGTCCTCCATGGCCGGAAACAAGAGAAATCCTCCGGGTAACACTTCCTAAATAGATAATAAATACCCACAGTAACACGGTGCCCCCGGCACTTACCTATCTGTACCGTGAGTGTCCTCCAGGGCCTGAAACAAGAGAAATCCTCCTGGTTACACTTCCTAAATAAATAATAAATGCCCACAGTAACACGGTGCCCCCGGCACTTACCTATCTGTACATGAGTGTCCTCCATGGCCGGAAACAAGAGAAATCCTCCTG
The DNA here is from genome assembly GCA_037306005.1 of Rhinophrynus dorsalis. NCBI lineage: Eukaryota > Metazoa > Chordata > Amphibia > Anura > Rhinophrynidae > Rhinophrynus > Rhinophrynus dorsalis. The sequence goes on from CM074727.1 coordinate 163,012,828, forward strand.
GTAACACTTCCTAAATAAATAATAAATGCCCACAGTAACACGGTGCCCCCGGCACTTACCTATCTGTACCGTGAATGTCCTCCAGAGCCAGAAACAAGAGAAATCCTCCTGATAACAGTTCCTAAATAAATAATAAATACCCACAGTAACACGGTGCCCCCGGCACTTACCTATCTGTACATGAGTGTCCTCCATGGCCGGAAACAAGAGAAATCCTCCGGGTAACACTTCCTAAATAAATAATAAATACCCACAGTAACACGGTGCCACCGGCACTTACCTGTCTGTACCGTGAGTGTCCTCCATGGCCGGAAACAAGAGAAATCCTCCGGGTAACACTTCCTAAATAGATAATAAATACCCACAGTAACACGGTGCCTCCGGCACTTACCTATCTGTACCGTGAGTGTCCTCCAGGGCCTGAAACAAGAGAAATCCTCCTGGTTACACTTCCTAAATAAATAATAAATGCCCACAGTAACACGGTGCCCCCGGCACTTACCTATCTGTACATGAGTGTCCTCCATGGCCGGAAACAAGAGAAATCCTCCTGGTAATACTTCCTAAATAAATAATAAATACCCACAGTAACACGGTGCCCCCGGCACTTACCTATCTGTACATGAGTGTCCTCCAGGGCCGGAAACAAGAGAAATCCTCCTGGTAACACTTCCTAAATAGATAATAAATACCCACAGTAACACGGTGCCACCGGCACTTACCTGTCTGTACCGTGAGTGTCCTCCAGGGCCTGAAACAAGAGAAATCCTCCTGGTTACACTTCCTAAATAAATAATAAATGCCCACAGTAACACGGTGCCCCCGGCACTTACCTATCTGTACATGAGTGTCCTCCATGGCCGGAAACAAGAGAAATCCTCCTGGTAATACTTCCTAAATAAATAATAAATACCCACAGTAACACGGTGCCCCCGGCACTTACCTATCTGTACATGAGTGTCCTCCAGGGCCGGAAACAAGAGAAATCCTCCTGGTAACACTTCCTAAATAGATAATAAATACCCACAGTAACTCGGTAACCCCGGCACTTACCTGTCTGTACCGTGAGTGTCCTCCATGGCCGGAAACAAGAGAAATCCTCCTGGTAATACTTCCTAAATAAATAATAAATGCCCACAGTAACACGGTGCCCCCGGCACTTACCTATCTGTACATGAGTGTCCTCCATGGCCGGAAACAAGAGAAATCCTCCTGGTAACACTTCCTAAATAAATAATAAATGCCCACAGTAACACGGTGCCCCCGGCACTTACCTATCTGTACCGTGAGTGTCCTCCAGAGCCAGAAACAAGAGAAATCCTCCTGATAACACTTCCTAAATAAATAATAAATACCCACAGTAACACGGTGCCCCCGGCACTTACCTATCTGTACATGAGTGTCCTCCATGGCCGGAAAAAAGAGAAATCCTCCGGGTAACACTTCCTAAATAGATAATAAATACCCACAGTAACACGGTGCCACCGGCACTTACCTGTCTGTACCGTGAGTGTCCTCCATGGCCGGAAACAAGAGAAATCCTCCGGGTAACACTTCCTAAATAGATAATAAATACCCACAGTAACACGGTGCCCCCGGCACTTACCTATCTGTACATGAGTGTCCTCCATGGCCGGAAACAAGAGAAATCCTCTTGGTAACACTTCCTAAATAAATAATAAATACCCACAGTAACACGGTGCCTCCGGCACTTACCTATCTGTACCGTGAGTGTCCTCCATGGCCGGAAACAAGAGAAATCCTCCGGGTAACACTTCCTAAATAGATAATAAATACCCACAGTAACACGGTGCCTCCGGCACTTACCTATCTGTACATGAGTGTCTTCCAGAGCCAGAAACAAGAGAAATCCTCCTAGTAACACTTCCTAAATAGATAATAAATACCCACAGTAACACGGTGCCCCCGGCACTTACCTATCTGTACCGTGAGTGTCCTCCAGGGCCGGAAACAAGAGAAATCCTCCGGGTAACACTTCCTAAATAGATAATAAATACCCACAGTAACACGGTGCCTCCGGCACTTACCTGTCTGTACCGTGAGTGTCCTCCAGGGCCGGAAACAAGAGAAATCCTCCTGGTAACACTTCCTAAATAGATAATAAATACAATTTCCTATCAAAAGGGTTTTAACAGGAAAACAACATTGTAACTAATTACTTAAAATCATGTACAGCAGCGAGACGTACTGCTAACAGAGCATTATACTTACAGTACATGCCTATAATTATAATTCACAGGCATATATAATTGCTGCATGTGTGTGTATATGTGTATGTATGTAAGTACATATGTGTGTTTGTGTGCATATGTGTATATGAGTGTGTACGTATGTATGTATGTGTGAGTGTAGGTATGTGTATCTGTGTGATTATGAGTGTGTATGTCTGTGTACGTGTGTATGAGTCTGTATGTATGTATGTGCAGGTGTATGAGTGTGTATGTATGTAAGTATGTGTATATGTGTTATTATGAGTGTGTATGTATGTATATGTATGTAGGTATCTGTATATGTGTGATTATGAGTGTGTATGTATGTATATGTATGTAGGTATCTGTATATGTGTGATTATGAGTGTGTATGTATGTGTATGTACGTAGGTATCTGTATATGTGTGATTATGAGTGTGTATAAGTGTGTATGTATGTAGGTATCTGTATATGTGTGATTTTGAGTGTGTATGTCTGTGTGTGTATGTGTGTATGAGTGTAGGTATGTGTATATGTGTGATTATGAGTGTGTATGTATGTGTATGTCTATGTGTGTATGTGTTTGTGTGTGTGTGTGTTTGTATGTACTTATGAATGTGTGTTTGTAGATCTGTGTATATACATGCATATGAGTGCAATATGTGTACATGTATGTGTGTGTATATGTTTGTATAGGTGTACATGTATGTGTTTGTGTGTATGTATAGAAGTATATTTGTTTGTTTATTTTGTGTATGTATTTTCGTGTGCCTGTGTACTAGTATATTTGTGCATAGGGTTGCCACCTTTTCCTCAAAAAAATACCAGCCATGGCATTCCCTCCATAGACTTAACATTGGACAGAAGCCAATTTTTTACCGGCCTGCCGGTAAAATACCAGCTGAGTGCAACCCTATTTGTGCATGTATGTTTGTGTGTGTGTAAATGCATATTTGTGCACAAGTCCAAAAATTGATATGAATGGAACATTTAACCCTTTAAATGCTAGAGAGGTCTTCAATGCAAAGCTTCTCCATGCACAGCAGACTTATCTCGTATAAGATTTAAAGGGATAGTAATACTTAAAATGTAAAAAACAATATGTTGTAGGGTTTATCCCCCTGAGTAAAACAAGAGTACTCCTACTGCTGAAACGTGTTTCATTCAAAAGTTATTAATTTTCAAAGTTGAATTTTTTAGGTGCAATATCACAGTGGCCTGAAATTGTACAGTGGCGCTGTTGCAACACGATCCTATGGACAGCTCTGGTCCCGGGACCATAAATCTCCATACGATGGTGTAGCAACAGCGCCACTGTACAATTTCAGGCCACTGTGATATTGCACCTAAAAAATTCAACTTTGAAAATGAATAACTTTTGAATGAAACACCTTTCAGCAGTGGGAGTTCTCTTGTTTTACTCAGGGGGATAAACCCTACAACATATTGTTTTTTACATTTTAAGTATTACTATCCCTTTAAAAGCCCAATTTAAATAAAGGTAAATCTTAATTTCTTCTCTGTGATGCAGTTGGTTTGCTCCAAATCTTCAACTCTTCAATTCTGGGGCAAACCAACCACACAATAGGGGACAAATCATCATTAATTTAAATGGTGCTTTTTAACCCCTTGAATGCTAGCGATCTATCAAAAGCCTTGCTTCACAATGCAGACCTTGATGGTTGATGTTGACTGGCAACTCCTATTACTGGATCTAATACAGGAAGCCAGTTCTGGAGCAAACCAACTGCATTGCAGGGGACAAATGACAATTCCCCACATTTTGCATTGATTTAAATGGACTTTTAACCCATTGAATGCTAGTGAGGTCTCTTCGCAATGCGTTGGAGACCTAGCTACCATCAAAGGGTTTAAAAACCTAATTTAAATAAATGGTGATTTTTTTTCATTCCCCCCGGATAGGTCAGATGGTTTACTCCAGAACTGTGTTGTTTCTAGTCTGCAGGCCCGGATTTCTGAATAGGCAGACAAGGCACTTGCCTAGGGCGCCCGATTTTCAGGGGCGCCTTGCAATGCCTTTGTTACGCCCACAATTTCGGGTGCCTTACACTGCCATTTGAATAAATATTTTTCCTGTAACCGTGCGCCTAGGTTATGCCCTTAACTCGAGGGCGCAGGCGCTGTTACCTGGTTCTTGTTTAGAAGTCTATGCCGTCGGGGCCGCCCCATGTGACCCACTGCTGCGTCTGATGCCACAAGATGTCCCAAGGTGACCAATGAGAACAGAGGTAGAGGCTCTCTGTTCTCATTGGTCACCGCTCTCTGTTCTCATTGGCCACCACGCTGCCGACGAACAGTCACACACCCGCAAGGAGGTATTGGGAGCAGCTCTAAGCCAAACTAAATAAATGCTCCTTTAAGCGCCCTACACTCCACATTTGGAGACTGTTGGCTGAGTGAAGAGGGAGCATTTTGTTGCAGCTCAGAGGTGGGTTGCCAGCGCTACAGTGGCAGTTGTGGACTTGTGGTTTGGCTCAGAGGCGGCAGTGGGTTACCAGGGTTACAGTGGCAGTTGTGGACTGGAATTGTGGTTCGGCTCAGAGGTGCTACAGACAGCAGGCTGGCCAGTTGTTGCTGACAGATGGCAGTGGTATGCAGTAGCCTGGTATGTGTGCTGCTCACAATTATATTTATTTCTTAGACGGATGTACTGTTGGTTGCTACATCATACACTTCTAAATGGGTGTGGTCAATGGAGGGGTGTGGCCAAGTGAGAGGTGTGGTTAGGGGTGGGGCAAAGGCGGGGCTAGGGGGCCAGGCGTTGTTGTGCCTAGGGGCGCCTGAGATGTAAATCCGGCCCTGCTAGTCTGCTGTCCTAACATATTGAATAAACAATGGCAGACTGTGTCTATAGCTACTAACAAGCTGTGCTACTGTATAATGCAGACAGCAATGTCCTAATGCTCCAGGTACAACGTGCAAGACACTGCAGTCATCACAGTCACTGTAGTACAGCAGTATCTTCCATGGAGCGTATAGGCATACCTGGGAACTTTCAAGATGAGCTGACCCTGAGATCTTTGAAATATTAACCCTTAAAGCTTCCCATAATGTAGATTTTATGTGATATGTGCCTGCTTGCTCTAACACAGAGGTGCTCCGGTCCGTGTGCGAGGGACCTTTAACATGCTACAGTCTGGATAACTCACTGCCTGAACACAAACAAGACAAGCAGGACATCTCCCACTGTCTTTCTGGTACTAATGGCACCAGTTTAGAGGCTAAGGAAACATTTAATTGGGGAAATTCATATAGTAGGTGACACAGACCTCTCTCACCCTGAGAATTTGGCCCTTCACTCTGAGATTTGGGTCAAAACCCTGAGTCTCAGGGTCAAACCCTGAGAGTTCCCAGGTATGCGTATAGGCCTGGGGTCAATCAGTCTTTCAGTCATCACAGTTACTATAGTACAGCAGTATCTTCCATGGAGCGTATAGGCCTGGGGTCAATCAGTCTTTGGCTGTCACGAGACTAGTCAACAGTTGTTTGAGGACCATGGGAATTGTAGTCCCCGACAACTGGAAGGTGAAAGGTTGGCTACACGTTTTAAGCTGAGTTCACATGGATTCATTTTTTTGTAGCTATGGTTTTGTTGAATGAAATCTCATGAAAACAACTTTTGAGTTCTCTTAAAAGGGAACTATACCCTAGGAATAAGTGATTCTTAACTTATTGCGCACCCGTCTGATCCTTAAACTTTGCAGTGTGTTGCGTACCCCTCTGGCACTCAGAGGGTTAAAGGTAGGCTGACTAGAGATGTATCCAACATTGGATGTCTCTCTCTGGCGCTCAAAGGCAAAAGTACAAAATCATACCTCCCAACATTTCAAATTGCCAAAGAGGGACACTTCTGTTTTAGGGGGTGTTTTGGGGGGCATGGCTGGAGGGCGGTGCATTACCAGGAATTTTTAAGCTATTTCTTGACCTATTGTCAACTCCTTGTGTAACCTAATAAATTATTTAGAACAAGACCAACGTATTTTATTTACAAAGACTAATTTATAAACACATATACTGACATTTAAACAAACAATAATGTGAGTTTTATTGCTGTAGAGCAATACTATACGCTTATATACACATCACACGGTCTGATTTCCTAAAAAGAGGGACATCAGGGTGGGAAAGAGGGACAGAGGGATTTGGGTCAAAAAGAGGGACTGTCCCTCCTAAAGAGGGACACTTGGGAGGTATGCAAAATTAAGTTGAAAACCACAGTTTGTTCACTTCCCTTTGAAAAGCTGAGGTTGGTGGGACCTGTTATAAGGTAGCAGCTTGCCCATGGGAGTTTTAGTCCAACAAAAGCTGGAACGCCACAGGTTACCCCCTCCCCCCATTCTAGAATGAATTGAGTTAACCTCAACCTACTCTACTTTGCAGTGAAAACAGCACCACAGACAGGATGTGCCTGATTTCTTATACACAGCACAAAGGAAAGACAAAGCACTCTTTTAAAAGGGGGAAACGTATACTAGGACTAACATAAAAACATGAAAGTAGAAGTGATTCTATTAATCGGCACTTCAGACAGGTGATTGTGTAGATACATATGGACTAGATGTGTGTAATAACCACCACTCGTAACATCAAGTGTAGTTTATTCAAAATGTTTCTAGATATCCAACATATGCAGAAAAGTATAAAAACATATTCATCCAAATACTGTATGATTATACTAAATGATGGGAAGTAGTATACTAGTGCTCTTTTTCCTACCATTCAAGGCATAGGACCGCACTTTGTGTCCCTATCAGTATTCTGGATATATAATCCGTAAAAAATACATCGCTCTCTTGCTCCTTCACCCACCGTATTAAAACAGGATAATATACACTATGGGCTGTATGTTCAAAGAGATAACGACAAAGAATTTTCGTATGAAAGACAAAAATAAGTCATTGAATTCATGAACGACATATTTACTAGAACGTATACAACAAAAAACTAGTAATGTCCTTTGTGTACGACACAACTACAGAATTGACGGGCAAAGGGGTGGGGCAAGGGCGGGGCTAAACTATTCTCCAGTGTCATATAGAGGAAAAGAACATTTGTCATAACTAATGACAAGAAAACGTCTTTCAAAAGACAAAATTTGTACGTTAAGAAAAAAGTGGAGATAATGTGTTCTGAATGTGAGAATTTTTGTCCATGGTCCTTAAGTGACCGCCGCGTGCGGCCTGTCCTTAAGGGGTTAACAAGTACAATTTGTTGTAAATTTGCTGTGGTTTGCGCCCCTTCTCGTGTCCTGTCTGTTTTATCCAGGGTAGCTCTACACCATCGGATCCTTTTGAAGAGGAGCTGCATCCATTTTCTACTGGAGAACTGACAGAATGAGGGCTGTCCTGAATCACTCATATACACTTTTTGTCCATATAGATTGTGAGTACGGTGGTGAAGTGGTGGTGGTCCAAGTGGATTACTGTATTTCACTAGGAGCACCACTTTTTCTTCTTTTTATAAAGTAGAAATGACTTCTCCAGTGATATCACTTCTCCAATTCCTGTGTTATTCTATGGACCTATGCACTAAGATTGCTCCATTTTGAGAGATCTTAGTGTATTGGCTCCGTCTTTCATACGACAAGAGGGAGGGAGGGGAGAACTTTGAGCGGTATCATCTCTCAAACCATAAGGGTTTGAGAGATGACACTGGGGGCAATAAGTTTCTTTTTAACAAAGCTACAATATGGGGATTAGTAATTTGCAAGTATAACTATCCCTTTAAGATCTCCAAAGTTGTAGAAATCTTAGTGCATTGACTCCATAGAATAACATAGGAACTGGAGAAGTGATATCACTGGAGAAGTCATCTCTACTTTATCTCCATTTTATCACCTCTTTATCACCATTTAGTGAATATCCCCCCCTCGTGAGTATACATTAGGATAAAAGGTCCCTGCTCCTTACAGCTGACAATCGAAGTAACGAGCAAAATGTTGGATCGTGGTTATGGTAAAAGGACAATATTTTCAGAAGGAAATCCATCACTTCTGAAACTGAGTTATTAAAAGCGACGGTAATATCTTGATGAATACTGCCAACAACAAATATGTAACCCTTTGAGTGCCAGATGGGTATGGAATGCATTGCTTTGCAATGCATTCCGTACCCATCTGGCACTCAAAGGGTTAATGTCAGAATTATTTTTCTTCAAAGCAACAAATCATCAAAAATATAAAACTTTCATTTATTTATTTAGTTGACCAGTTAACTCCATACGACTACATCCAAATTTTATCTGCTGATATTACTTTAAAATCTTCTCCAAGTTTAGACATTTTTTTATTTTGTCAGAAAAAGGACAGCTGGAAAAACGATTTAAAAAAAAAAATTACCCTATAATATGATGGTAGATTCAACCACACCCACTTTTAAAGGGATAGTAATATAAGAAAATAAATGGAGCTCCGATTCACCAGTATATTTTTGTAACCATGTTGAGTGGTATGTCAATGGCAAAGGATCCCACTCCCGCCCTTTTTACCTATCCTTAGCTGCTTCCCCTCAGATGTGGAATGCGGTCATGTGACAGACAGCGCACAACGAGGGACAATCTTCATCTACTGAGTGTAAAGAGAACCCTGTCCCCTTTGACGAAAATGGGCAGGCTTTTCCTTACACTCACTGAAGATTGTCCCTCGCTGCGTGCTGTCCAAACATGCATGATAGGCAGCGTGACTTAAGTAAAAAAGGGGTGGGATGAGGGATCTTTTGTACTTGAATTACTGTTGAACTACAAGTCCAATACCATTGACATTCCGCTCTACATGGCTAAAAAAACAAACTGAGGAATTGGAGCTCTGCTTATTTTCTTATATTACTATCCCTTTAAGACTGCTTTTTCCCTTTAATGGAGATGGTAGAATTGAATGCAAAAAGTACTGTGATATGTTTGAGAATTGACAGACCAAGAACTTTTCTGACTCATTATCAACACTATCAGTTACCAGAGATTTTTGAATATTGCACCCTAAAGTTTTATTTTCAACAATACTCAGCTGAAAGAAACGAAGGGCAGTGAGCTATTTCCCAGCTTCTGCACAGGACTGTAGACATGAAGAATGCACAGGGCATTGCAAGCCTTTTTCAAAGCTCCCTTAGCTAAGCTATATGCATCAAAAATGGCTTCCCCCAGTCATATAACTTTTGCAGAGTTAACAAGTCTTAAATAAAGAAAAAGGCTGTTTTCTGAGTGAAAAAGGAATTGTTTTCAGATGCTACATGATATTGACAAGTAATTAATTATTTTATGAGTTGAGGGTGCATTTTCCTTTAACATACAAGAAGGATGAAACTAATAGCATGACCTCATAAATCAGCGTGGAGGTTGACAGGCTTGATAGAGTAATAATGACACAGATCCATTCTATGTTTCTGGCTTGTGATTCCTTAAAGGGATAGCAATGTTTCATAATAAAATCAGCTCTAATTAATCATCATAGTATTTGGACTTTGGAGAGTGTTATTTCAATTCTGTCAAAGTTGTAGTACAAGAGTAATTCAATGACAAAGTATCCCCCTCCCACCCCTTTTACTGATGTAACACTGCTCAGCCTGATCAGAAGGGAGGTGCCCAGGTAGACTGCAGAGAGGGACAGTCTTCAATTAAGATAAGGGAAAAACCTGAAAAACTTGTCAAGGAGGCAGGGCTTTCATTGTTCTCATAGGAAGAAGATTGTCCCCTTCTGTTATCTGTCTGGTCTAAGGACTGGATTCCACATCTGAAAAGAGATGGCTTACACTAGGTAAAAGGGGCGGGAGGGGAAACTTTGCTTTTGAATATCTCTCAAACCATAAAGGTTTGAGAGATAAGACTTATATTGTTCTTCATGTTTTTTTTAATGCCTGCAAAATAAAATAAAGATAAAACAAAGTATTACTATCCCTTTAATCCCTTGGATATTTAGAAGTTTGAAAATAATAGACGGTGAGAAACTGTAATCCATTATTCGAAATAAAATCAGTGGATACTACATAGAAGCTAGGTATTCAGAAATGTCAAAGTTAATGTAAAAATCAATGTTTTTTTTTTTTTTGATAAAGAGTAGATTTTTAAATTGACTATACTGTCACTTCATTATCATAAAATTATTGGAAAAAAAACTAGGGTATTTACACATAAAATTTACTAGCGGAGCTTTTGACTTTAGCAAAGAACACGCTGACTTATTATTAGAATGATGCGGAATTCTAACAGGACGTTCAAATTTGTAAAGTGTAGCATTTTTGAAAATTGACATTTAATGACTGTAAAATGCCGATTATATCAATTTACCTTTGCCTTTTGAATATTGTGCACTGTAAGTATAATGTTAGTCTTCCAAAAACACTTTATCAAGGAGGAATACATTTAGATAGAAATATCATGTTCACAATTTTTTTTTCCTGTTTATGCAGATGCTAATTCGACACGCAATGGAAATGCCTAAAGCGATAGGGTCCACTAAAAATATACAAAGTTTGACTTTGAGTAAAAATAGCTTGTTCTTCATGGGTAACGGCAGAACACTGAATGAATCAACAACATAAATCAAATACACAAATACACCTCTGAAAAGAGAGGGTGTGAAACAGTATCTCTTTTATTTTCCTTTATGTGGTAGTTGTTACTAAGATAGAATGTCAAGTTTATCAATATAGATTTTGTTTTTGTTTGTTTTTTCCAGAAAGAGAATCATACACTGTTAATGGGAATGTGTCACCAATAGGAATGTGTCACCAAACACACACACACACACACATATATATATATATATCCTCATTTGATGACAATCTGAATGAGGATCAAAAACGTTTGGCTGTCGAACATGATGGAACATGGCTTTTAATAAGATGGAATAAACATAGCATAACATAAACATAAACATAAACATAACTTTTTATCTATTTCGAAAACAGAAGTGTGCTGTCTCCCTCTCCCACGGGGTCAACCCAGGCTGAGTACCTTTGTATACTTATCTCTAAGCGTGCACCAGCCAGTTGTACAATATAGACTGTGTATTAGTGTGTGCCGTTGCCTGCTTTTTTTTTGGGTATCCAAATATATATATATATATATATATATATAGTATTCAACAAAATCGGCACTCACAGGTCTTTTATCAAGTTCAAAACTACTTTATTGTGATCGACGTTTCGATCCCCGTCTGGGATCTTTATCAAGATGACAACAGTGCTCAAAAAGCCTCCCTAAATACCTTAACAAGGTAATGATCCCGCAGCCCGCCAAAACGTGAAAAAGTGATTATAAAATGTATGAATAAAAACAAATTATTTCTACCAGGGAAATAAAGATATATTCGGTATATACTCATAAAAAATATTCATCCTTAAGAATAAATTCATGCTTTTCATTTAGACCAAACTAGCACATTGAGGGTTAACGTAAAATATTCATATACTTTACATTACATATGATGTTACTGTATACCGCCCCATTGTTTATAAATTTCATAAACTCATGAATGAAACTCCTATTTAAATTTTACTCACTACCTTAAGCGGCGATTTCTTATAAAAAAATCTCCAATATAATCATAGAACAGCTTACATATGTACCATCGGTATAATATACTGCTGCATCGGATAGTGTGAAACGGCTCCCCTTGCGGACCTAGTTTCATGCATACGAGTCCTAATATTACCAAATCTTGAGGATCTTCTACATCATTTATAACAAGCTGATATAGTCAGTATATTAAATATAACCGAGGGGTTATTAAGTATGAGACATCGGGGTTGTTGGCACTCATTTGATGATCTTCTGAATCGTTAGTGTGTGATGACCCTTCCGCTAAAGTCATGAAACTTCTCATTATTAGTATTGCCCAGATATCTCATGTTTGGAACGACAAGGCAATAGATAATAGAGAATAATGCAGCCAATCATTCAGTACCATAACTCAACCCGCGGGATATTCACATATAATGTAATTCCTTCCATTCCTCACTTGTTCCATTCGTTAAAAATTAAATACTCAGATCCGTGTGATTGAAATATATGTATCAATTTGTGAATGAAGGGAATGAATTACCGATACAATATATCTTGAGCGGCTCCTTAATCATCAGAGCGCTGCTCTAACATTCCGCTGCCTCAAATAGCATCAGGCATCAATAATAACAGTGGGTAAGACCAGCACTACTTAATTCGATACCATTTAAGGGCATAACATTCAAACAAGGTTACGGAGTCCATAATCTCATGAGAAATATAAATTAAAAGATGATATGTCTGTTGTTCCAGGAAGGCATTAGTTCATTCAATTAAATCCATCTCTTATTGTTAAATGGTTTGCGTAAGCAAAAGAAGTGTATTAGGGCACTTTGTTCTAGGATGTCTGATATATTAGGGCACTCTGTTCTGGAATTCCTGATATGTGACCATACCATATATATTTAGCATTCCACATCGCTGATGGTTCATACTTTGTTCCAACAATCGGACCCTGGTCAGACACCATGGGGGGCAGTGGTCACCTTCTATGATGACCTCTCTTCCTCCCTGTCCATCTCTATAGGTCCCAGGAACATTACCAATGAAACTATATGACCAACTGGGCTCCTTCAGCCTCCATTTTGTTGGTCAATCCGAAGGGATCTCAATGCCAATATCTAATGGTCCCACAGCCTCCATTATTCATGGATTAAAACTGTGATGTAGGTTCCAGAGGTGAGACTAAATGACCAGCTGGGCTCCATCGGCCTCCATTTTGTTGGTCATTTCGATGAAATAACAGTGCCAGTATCCTGTGGTCCCACAGCCTCCATTATTCATGGATTAGAACTGTGCTGTCATAAGCTCACAAAAAACACGAATAAGATACATTTTCATTCAGGCCAATAGGTGCCAGAGTGCCCAATTTCCGAATCCAACGGACCTCACGTTGTAGCAATAACTTCCCTTATATATATATATATATATATATATATAAAAGAAACAGCTTACAGCGCTGTATCACTTAGTATTTAAAAATACGTGTGTATGTATTAATAATACATGTTCAATATTAATATCATTTAGTGATAATTTTTGATATATGTAGAGATCTCTTGGAAAAATAAGTGTACCTGAAGTGTGCAGCAAGGAATAAGAGGGTTCTCCAGTCCCCCAAAAGGTACAAACACAAAAAAAACCTATAAACCTGCGCTCCTCCAGCTGAAGTGAAAAATAAAAAATAGTGTGCCCTGTAAAGGGCATATATAATAATATGAATACATTTTGAGGCTCTAGTTGCCCACATTTTTGGCCAAAGAAGGGGGGTAAGCTTGCTAACCACGCCAACGTACCTCAAGTGTGGCAAGAACCTACACTGAACACTTGAGACCCTATTTTTTTTGTTGTTGTTATTTTTTAGATAGGGTCTTAAGTGTTTAGTGTAGGTCCTTGCCACACTTGAGGTACCTTGGCACGGTTGGCAAGCTTACCCCCCTTCTTTGGCCAAAAATGTGGGCAACTCGAGCCACAAAATTTACAGGGCACACTATTTTTTATTTTTCACTTTAGCTGGAGGAGCGCAGGTTTATAGTTTTTTTTTTTACATATAGATAGATAGATAGATAGATAGATAGATAGATAGATAGATGGATAGACAGATAGATAGATAGACAGATTCTTTATTGGGAGTTTTTTTGATCTTCCACAAACAGAACTGCTTAATTGCACCCGAAACGCTGATGAAATAAATATCCACAATTTGTCACCATTCATTTGAAGACCTGTGAGTGTTTTTGTTCATTCTGGATTTGTATTTTGGCTTTATCATTAGCACCCAGGTAGATGTCTACTTAAAAAACGTGAGTGCCTCTGTTCTAGTAAAAAAAAAAAAAATGTATATATATATATATATATATATATATATATATATATATATATATATATATATTCTTTATTGGGAGTTTTTTTGATTTTCCACAAACAGAACTATGAAATTCATCGACACAAAACAATTTTTTTTCAATAATCTTTATTGGGATTTTTTTTATTTTTCACCAACATAAAAATAGATTGTTGGGAATTCATCATCAAAAGCAATGTTTTCAATATTCTTTTGTTGCGTGTGTGTTGGTGTTTTTTCCTTTTTCTTTTCTCAAGGATAATAAATAAAAGTAATCGATCAACCAAAGACAATTTTTTCCAATATTCTTTACTGGGATATTTCTATTTTTCGTAATCAGAACAATAATCAGTTTAAAGGAAATTAACCCCAAAACCAATTTATATTTATTTTTGTTCCCTTCATTTTTCTTAATGTCAAGTGAATAAATCAACAAAACCAAATGTTTTCAGTGTTCTTTATTGGTTTTCCATTTTTTTCATCTTTTTTTTTCTGCCTATTCAACTGACACTTTTGTGAGATACATTCATAAAAAAAATTCCCTAGTTAAAGGGATAGTGATGTTTCATAATAAAAGCAGCTCTAATTAATCATCATAGTATTTGGACTTTGGAGAGTGTTATTTCAGTTCATTTCAGTCTGTCAGAGTTGTAGTTCAAGAGTAATTGAATGATAAAGTATCCCCCTCTCGCTCCTTTTACTGATGTAACACTGCTCAGCCAGAGCAGAAGGGAGGTGCCCAGGTAGATTGCAGAGAGGGACAGTCTTCAATTAAGATAAGGGAAAAACCTGAAGAACTTGTCAAGGGGGGCAGGGCTTTCATTGTTCTCATAGGAAGAAGATTGTCCCCTGCTGTTATCTGTCTGGTCTATGGACTGCATTCCACATCTGAGAAGAGATGGCTTACACTAGGTAAAAGGGATGGGAAGGGAAAGTTTGCTTGTGAATATCTCTCAAACCATAAAGGTTTGAGAGATATGACTTGTATATCATTCTTCATGTTTTTTTAATGCCTACAAAATAAAATAAAGATAAAACGAAGTATTACTATCCCTTTAATTGAAATAAAGATGGAACAGAGATGAAGGGTCAAATTGTATAGTTCCTTGTGTACTTTATATAACAAAGAAGAATTAATGAAAATTATCTTGAATCTATTTTTTTTGGATGTTTGTAAGAGAACTATACCTACACAATAAGTGGCTCTTAATAAATTTAACTGAATGACCATGTAGGTAAGGATTCTCCATACACTAATTATAGCTAAAAAAATGTACATGCATTAGAACATTAATGTAGTCAGTAGATGGACAGTGACAATGTATTATCTGAAACGTATTAAAATATTCTAAAGGATCATGGTTGGAAACTTCTTTTGTATGGTTTCAGCTGTGGAAGCCTATTTTGTGTTCTGCAGATCTCAATATACAAACTTCATCTAAAAATAGCTATTGTGGACTGCTGTATAGAGGAATGGTTATGTCAAAAATAATCAACTGACTCCTATAAGTATTATCCCTCTGATTTATGTTATTTATTTATTTAGTTGGAGTTATAAAAGAATGTTGAACACTCAGTTTCAATGATAAGTACAACTTAAAAATAGAACACAGAGAAATTAGTCACTTGAGCAGCAAACTCAGTGTCCCCTGTGACTCTATCAACAAAATTTAGTTCTGGTGGCTGAATAGCAAATATTTAAGACATCTGTTTCAATACACACATCTATTAAACACAGAATAGCATGTTTCCTTTCTTCCGAGCCAACCCCACCCACTCTCAAAACACGCTATTAACCATGCCCCCCACTTCCCCCAACTCCGACAGAAAAATTATGAATTAGAAAAAAAATATATTAAAAAGCGATCATTTTAAAATAAATCTGAAAAAAATAATTATAGTTTATAAATGTATGTTTATTTACTTATTTATATAGCAAAATACAAAGTATGCAGAAAGTTACAATCAATAAATTGGGGGTTTCAATTAATGACAAACTAAAGAAACAATAGGAAATGGGCCCCTGTCCCAGAGAGCTTACAATCTAATTTGGTAGCAGAAGATTTATTTGAGATATGGGATAGTCTTAACAATCAACACACGTTAATATATAAACACCTTAGTGCAGATTTATATCATTAGTTCAGGGACAGGCAATCTCTGGCTCTCAAGCTGTTGAGGGACTACAAATCCCATCATCCCCAAACAAGTTTTTGGCTGTTAGGGGATGATAGTAGTTGTAGTCTCCAACAGCCGCAGAGCCAACGGCTGCCTACTTCTGCCTCAGCATCTAACTTTACTGTGCATATAAAGCCCACTCAACATAATATATCTTATCTCAGAGGTGGGTTCTGTGGACCTCAGCTGTTGATGAACTACAACTCCTATCATCTTAAAGGGATAGTAATGTGTCATGATAAAAGCAGCTCTAATTAATCATCATAGTATTTGGACTTTGGAGAGTGTTATTTCAATTCTGTCAGAGTTGTAGTTCAAGAGTAATTGAATGATAAAGTATCCCCCTCCCGCCCCTTTTACTGATGTAACACTGCTCAGCCAGATCAGACGGGAGGTGCCCAGGTAGACTGCAGAGAGGGACAATCTTCAATTAAGATAAGGGAAAAACCTGAAAAACTTGTCAATGGGGGCAGGACTTTCATTGTTCTCATAGGAAGAAGATTGTCCCCTTCTGTTATCTGTCTGGTCTATGGACTGGATTCCACATCTGAGAAGAGATGGCTTACACTAGGTAAAAGGGGCGGAGGGGAAAATTCGCTTGTGAATATCTCTCCAACCATAAAGGTTGGAGAGATAAGACTTATATCGTTCTTCGTGTTTTTAATGCCTACAAAATAAAATAAAGATAAAACAAAGTATTACTATCCCTTTAAGACAACCTTTGACTGGCTGAGTATGATGGTAGGTGTAGTTCAATAACAGCTGGTATGCTGCAGCTTGCCAACCCATTTCGCAACACTTTTAATAACAGAGGGGCAACACATTGCAAAACAG
Source organism: Rhinophrynus dorsalis (assembly GCA_037306005.1). NCBI lineage: Eukaryota > Metazoa > Chordata > Amphibia > Anura > Rhinophrynidae > Rhinophrynus > Rhinophrynus dorsalis. Next base: position 163,029,910 of record CM074727.1, read on the forward strand.
TATATTGTGCTCCCCTTCAGCAGTCAAAGGGTTAACATCTATAAGTGCTTGTTCCCACAGGGATATTATCTCAATGATTGTAATGTGTTAGAAAGAAAACATGAGTAGGATATCATTGTGTCATATGGGGCTGCTTGGATGATTATCGTAGTGCACGTTGCAGTCCCCACCACCACCTTCAAATTCACCATCAGTGGAACCCCTGCAGGTTGGTTATTTCTACACCTCTCTGGTCCTTTAAGTGTTAAGACTACAGTATGCAGCGAGCAGAGCTTGATGGTCTGTGGTCCTGCTAGAAACTGTCATGTCTGCCAAACATGGGCATGGCATACAGGACTGATTGAATATGTTATCTCTTGAATAAAGTTACAAGGGAAAAATAGAACATATTACATTGATATAGCTGAATGGTGAAATATTATTTTTTTTATAAGGGCTGCTTGTATTTTTTTATGTTATGATACTGGGGCATATATATGCAAATTCACCAGAGCAGCACTAAAGGGTATGTACTACAGTGTAAGATAGCTGAATACCTCCCAACATTTCAATTGGCCAAAGAGGCACACTTGTGTTTTAGGTGATGTTGCTGGAAGTGTGGCTGGTGGGTAGGCCATTACGAGCATTTTTAGGCAATGGTGTGGCCTATTGACAGCTCTTTGTGTAACTGAATAAATGATTTAAAGCAAAACCAAGGTATTTTATTTACACAGGCTAATTTACAAACATATAAACTGAAGTTTAAACAAACATTAATGAGAGTTTTATTGCTGTGGAGCAATGAGACACACTTATATACACCACACAGTCTGATCTCCTAAACACAAGGACACCAGGGTGGGAAAGAGGAACAGATTTGGGTCTGAAAGAAGGAATGTTCCTCCTAAAAAGGTACACTAGAGAGGAATGGACCCTAATATCTCCTAAAGATGGAGACTTTGGAGGTCTGAACCCATAATATCTCCTAAAGATGGGCACTTGGGAGGAATGTGCCCTAATATGTCCTAAAGAAAGATACTTGGGGGTATGGACCCCTAGTATCGCCTAAAGATGGACACTTGGGAGGAATGTAACCTAATATCTCCTAAAGAGGGACACTTGGGAGGTATGGACCCCTAATGTCCCCTAAAGAGGTATATTAGGGAGGAAAGGACACTAGTATCTCCTAAAGAGGGACAATAGGGAGGTATGTAGCTGCAGGAAATACCAGCCTCTTGGAATGTGCAGTGAGTGATCTAAACAAGGCATTTAGGAAGAACAGCCATGGTATGGTCAAATACTTCCCCGTTGTCTTTTCCTTGGAGGGGAAGCATTAAATGGAAGATTTTACATGTACAAAGCTTAGCAAATTGACAATAGGCAAATGTATTCTTGTACTTCATATAGCTTGGAACTGGGTTTGTACTTTCACACCCCTGTTTAGACTAGAATACCCTCTTTGGAACAACACTCAACAAACTCCTTAACTTTATTTATTTGTTTATTTTTGCATGATCATTTGAGTGCCAGAGAGTTATCCGATGCAATGTTTTGGATCCCTCCCTGGCAGGGTTAAAGGAGCAGTAAACTTTTTTTATGAAAAAATATATATCATAGGGATTTTCCTATTGAGTAAAATAAGGGTACTCCCACTGCTGAGAGATTTATATTTCCAGAGTTATTACAGTTTAAACCCATTTTTTTTACATTAGCAGTGCCCTCTAGTGGTCAAATTCTAATTAGATTTCCTGTCAGATTGTAATGGAGAGGAAAGTCAGAAAAGTCAGAGACATACAGTTCTCCATAGAATGTGATAGAAACTGCCTGTCACTTCCTGTCAGTTAGAACTATCAGGAAGTAAACACACAGTAAATTCACTTCCTGGTTATTTAAACTGCTATAAATTTTGAATAAAACATCTGACAGCAATGGGAGTGACCTTGTTTTATTCAGCAGGAAATGATCTATAAAATATATGTTTTCATAAATAAAAGTTTACTGCTCCTTTAAACATGTGAATTTTAATTTCAAAACATTCAGGCCCATATGAACAAAGACAAAGGAGGAGCAATTCTGGTGCAAAGCAACCACACCACAGGGACAAATTAAAATTTTTGAAATGCCACTTTTTTTTTTTTTTTTTTTAAATGTCACTTTTTTTTAAATGCCACTTTTTTTTTTTTTTTAATTAAACTTTATTGAAGTAAATTCAAAGTAGAATATGCAGTAGTAAACAATTTTAAGAGATAAAAGATACAAATGTATAAAGTACACCATATGCATAAAACATAAAGATCGATTGTACATGCAGACTTGCAATATGAAATGCCACTTTTTAACCTCGAATGCTAGAGAGGCACTCAAAAGTTTAAAATCCCCATTTCCCAATCATTTAACTCCTTGAGTATAAAAGAGAGATCCGATGAAATTCAGGCAACAATGTGTTGCGGCACTCCCTAGTTTTCAAGAGGTTAATTAGGGCTCTGATCATTCTAGCATTCAAGGGATTAACCCTTTCAGTGCCAGAGGGTTAAAGGTTCCACTGTGAATTTTACTTTGTTCCCTGTGCTGTTGGTTTGTGCAAGAATTGTTCCCATTTTCTTTGTGCAGGATCCCTAGCACATTGTCAGAAGTGAATAATGATATGGATCTTATGAACTACTCCACTGGTACCGAAAAACATACTAACTACCAAATAAGTCTGTTTGTTTTAATCCCTGCACTTGTGATATTGATTAAAAAAAATGCTTCAAGAAGACTTACAGAAGAACCGAATGTCTGGAAGCAGACGTTATAATGTATATAAAGAATGGCTGTTTTTAGAGAGTAATAAAAGTGGCAAAAGGTTAACGCCTCAGGGGATCTGTGGATAGATCAGCACACAAGAACAGAACATGTGACAAGCTTCAGGATGCAGAGGACAAAATAAAGAGCTTTATCAAGCTTGCCTTCACCCTTCATTGTTACGTATTAGCAGCATTTAACAAGGTCATCAGCAAACGCTATTAACCAATCTGACAATGCATTGCTGGCCCTTTTAGAAAGACAGCATGTGATAACAGATGCAAACCAACTGGTCCCTCTAGTCTTACGACTTTCTTAATGCCTAACCTAAGGGTGGAAAATCTTAGGTCCTTCAGGGATCGATGGACTACAATTCCCATCATCTCTCATCAGTTGTATATGGTTGATGGAAATTGTAGTGCAACAACATAAGGTTGCTTTGGAGGGTTTTCCTCTCAAGGGGGACCGTGCAGCGGTGACACTGACACCACTCACAATTGTTAAAAAATGAGTACATTGCCGCCTACACTACTGTTCAAAAGTTTGGAGTAGAAATGTCCTTGTTCTTGAAAGAAAATCAAGTCTTGTTCATTAAAATAAATCAAATGGAAATACACTATAGACATTGTTAAAGGGATAGTAATACTTTATTATTACTGTCCCTCATATTGTAGGTATTTGCAAAATAATTTAATAGCCCCCAGGTTCATCTCTCAAACCTTTATGGTTTGAGAGATACCTGAAGGAAAAGTTCCTCCTCCCTCCCCCTTCCCTGAAGTCAGCGTTGTGCTGACTGCAGGGGAAGTCTGTTGTACGAAAGGCTTGCGGCTCTGCAGCTGAGCCGAGATCCCGTTAGTGAAAAAGAATAATTTCACTGAAACGGTTTTCTACATGTGTTTGGTTTGCAAGCACATGTAGAAGTCCATTTCAGTGAAATAATTCTTTGTCATTAACACGATCGTGGCTCTGCTGCAGAGCCGCATGATGAAAGACAGATCGGATATCCCTGCAGTCAGTACAACTCTGACTTCAGAGAAGGGGGAGGAAGGGGGAAATTTGCCTTCGGTTATCTCTCAAACCATAAAGGTTTGAGAGATGAACCTGGGAGCTATTAACTTATCTTGCAAATATCTACAATATGAGGGATAGTAATAATAAAGTATTACTATCCATTTAATGTTCTAAATTATTATTGTAGCTAGAAACGGCTGATTTTTAATGGAATATCTACATTTGCAGCAAACTGAGGTTTCTTCGAGGAAAGCAGAGTTTGAAGGACACAATTATTATTTAAATTAAAAATCATTATTTATAAGCTTGTCAATGTCTTGGCTATATTTCCTATTCGTTTTGCAACTTATTTGATGTACGTTTTCATGGAAAACAAGGGAATTTCTGAAGTGACCCCAAAATTTTAAAAAGGTAATATAGCTTGAAAAATATTAGCAGACTGGTAAAAATTGGGATTTGAGTCATATATATGTCAATAACAGGAGAAGAAAGGCTGGACTGTTTTTTAAAATAAAGGTGTCAAACCTACTTATGGTCACCACAAATTCAAGTGCTCAACTAACATATTAAAAACTGCTATAAATATAGCCTGAGTACACTTTGTGTCAATGAAAAAAAACAGGGCGCCAAAGCAATGACAGGGCTGGGGTTAAAAGGGATAGCGCTGGGCGGAGACAGGACCCAGCAGCCAATAAGGGCCCAGCAGGAACAGAACAGGAAGTAGCAATGTCGCCAGAGCGAGATCACAGGCACCATGATAGGAGAGTCCTGTTGTGCTGCTGGGGGGAGAAAAAGATGCAATTCGAGTTAAAAAGGGGTGGGGCTTAACGGACATAAAAAAAGTTGTTGAAATAGTCTGGGGAAGGAGGAGAATTGGGCGGGGAGTAGGAGGAACACAGTGGGAAAGAGCAGAACTGGGCAGTAGAAACTCCCCACGTCCGGAGGCTCAGCCTCTGACCCGGTAATGAAGTATCAAAACTGGAGTCTCCGGGGCAAATCCGGAGAGTTCCGAGCTATGTATATATAAAAAGAATTAAAAAGGATATACAGTATAATGTAACACTGGTATGATAAGGGGTCCCACAATGCGTATTGGGGTGAGTATCAATATCTCATTTCACTTGACTCTTTTCCTCCTCACTCCTCCTTAGACATTACAGCTTTTCCCATAGGCTGCTGGACACTCCCTCCCCATAAATGCACAAACAGAAAAACAAAAAGTGGTACAACGCAACAAAGATTATACTTTTCTTTAGTAGAAATATTGTTCCCTCTAATGTGGTACACAGGCTATATCCGCCTCTAGCATGTAGGAGTTGACAGGGTCAAACCACCTCTGCTGGGAGTCTGTTCCATGAGGTCTATCACCCTTTCTGTAAAGTGGTACTTACACCTAATACGCATACCTGGGAACTCTCCGGATTTGCCCCGGAGACTCCGGTTCTGACAGAGCTTTACCGGGTCTCCGGGGCAGAGGCAGATTCCTCCGGATGTGGGGAGTTTCTATTGAAACTCTACCACATCTGCTTTTTCTCCCGCTGTTCTTCCTTCCCCAGCCTTCTGTGTGACACATTTAACCCTCTGAGTGCCAGAGTGGTAAGGAATGCATTGCATTGCAATGCATTCCGTACCACTCTGGCACTCAAAGGGTTAAGTCCCCCCACACTCTCAGCAAGCCCCGCCCCTTTTTGACGTGATTAGCGTCATTTTTGTCACCCCCTGCTGAACAGAGGACTAACCTCCGGGTAGCCCTCAACTGGAAGTTCCCAGGTATGCTAATACGTCTCAATTTTCCACCCAGTAATTTTAGATTATTGACCACTTGTTCTAGTATTCCTCTTTTTTTCTGAAAATCCTGCCCTCCTGAACTATAATACATAATTTGATATATATAAAACTTTCTGTCATATCACCTCTCTCCCTCCTTTTTTCCAAGCTGTACTTATTGATATTTGTCTATTCTGGTGGGCTGTAGAACTGTACTCTGTACTCCAGTGAGGTCTTACCAGTGATCTATATAGTAATATTAGTACCCCCATGTACTCTAGAGATGTGGTCTGTAGAACTGTACTCTGTACTCCAGTGAGGTCTTACCAGTGATCTATAGATTGACATCAGTACCTCCCTGTACTCTAGAGATGTGATATGTACAACTGTAATCTGTACTCCAGTGAGGTCTTACCAGTGATCTATATAGTGATATTAGTACCTCCATGTACTCTGGAGATGTGATCTGTAGAACTGTACTCTGTACTCCAGTGAGGTCTTACCAGCGAGCTGTATAGTGACATCAGTACTTCCCTGTACTCTAGAGATGTGATCTGTAGAACTGTACTCTGTACTTCAGTGAGGTCTTACCAGCGAGCTGTATAGTGACATCAGTACCTCCCTGTACTCTAGAGATGTGATCTGTAGAACTGTACTCCAGTGACGTCTTACCAGTGATCTTTAGATGGACATTAGTACCCCTCCGTACTCTGGAGATGTGGTCTATAGAACGGTAATCTGTACTCCAGTGAGGTCTTACCAGTGATCTATATAGTGATATTAGTACCTACCTGTGCTCTGGAGATGTGATCTGTAGAACTGTACTCTGTACTCCAGTGAGGTCTTACCAGTATCTATAGATGGACATCAGTATCTCTCTGTACTCTAGAGATGTGGTCTGTAGAAATGTACTCTGTACTCCAGTGAGGTCTTACCAGTGAGCTATATGAACATTAGTACTTCTCTGTACTCTAGAGATATGGTCTGTAGAACTGTGCTGTGTACTCCACGTGAGGTCTTACTAGCAATCTAGAGTGACATTTGTACCTCTCTGTACTCCGGAGATGAGGTATATAGAATTGTACATAGTGCTCCAGGTGAGGTCTTACCAGCGATCTATTGAGTGACATCAATACCTCTCTGCACTCTGGCGATCTGGTCTGTAGAACTGTACTCCAGTGAGGTCTTACCAGTAATCTATAGAGTAACATTGAGATGTGGTGTCCAGATCTGTACACAGTACTCCAGGTCAGATCTTACCAGTGATTTATAGAGAGGCATTAGTACCTCTTCCTTCTGCTAATGCCTCTTCGTATACAACTAAAAACCTGGTTTGCATTTCACACTGCTTTATTGTATTGCTTGCCTAATTCATTTGAAATGTCATGGCAAACCAACTGTACTATAGTGAACATCTAAAAATTCCCTATATTCGTGTTATTTTAATTCCATTTAATGCTTTGCAATGCTATCTAGCATTCCAGAGCGTGAAACCCCCATTTAAATGAAATTAATCCATTCTCGTATGGCAGCAGACTTAATTAAAAGCCTAGGGCTGTTCTGTGTAGCCCCAAAATGGCTTCTGTCAGACATTCAAAGGGTCATGACCCCCCACGGCTGGAACAAAACCAGTAAGTCTGTGTGTGCCTTTAAGCCACACACTCTTCTGAGTTGCATGCACAGTCCTCATGGATCCTCTGTGTCAGGCTTTAAGCACAAAGCAGAGGGTTTGTGACAGGAGTGGACAATTATTTTAGCCTGAGTGCCACATCTAAGACAGACGACAGGTCACACTTTTTCTTACTCTTCTGATTACACAGCTGCACAGAAAATGTACATATTCTGACTCTCTCTGCATTATAATAATGATACATTGTAACAAAGATATGATTTGCAGTAAAATTGTATCATTCTAACCCAATAGTAGGTAACCTGAGGGCCACCAGCTGTTCAGGACTACAATTCTGTAGTGGCTGGCTGGGGATGATGGGAATTGTAGTCCTGAACAGTTGGGGGTCCTCTGATTGTCTAAACCCTGTAATGTCTGCACAGAAAGGCAGAAGTGATAGCACAGCAGCTGTTTGTGTACAGCTGACCAGTCACAAGGGCCTCATGAAATTGCCCATTCCTGGTCTATGCAGACCTTTGTCTCACAGAACAAAAAGCTGAACAGTGAGAGTTTGCGTCACAATTTATCCAATTATTCTTAGTCCATCAGCCTAAATGAGTATACGGCAGGGGCGGGCTGGCCCGGGGGGCAGGGGGGCAATTGCCCCCCGGGCCGTTCACAAGTCTGGGCTGGCGGGCCTCTGTCTCGGAGGTATGCCTGTGCGGGGCTGGTGCTATACTTCCGCATATTTTTATTCAGAGCCAATAAACAGCCGCCTTCTCTACATTACCGTGTAGAGAAACCCACAGCTTGCATGCTAATTGGAGGAAGCAGTGGTATAGGGGGCAGGCACTCATGAGGAGGATGCTGTTGCTACTAACTGAATCCAGACTGCAGAGGCGGGTGCGTGTATGAAATACGCGCCGGAGGGACAGAGCAGAGCTACAGCGAATTCGGGTGGAGGATCTGACACCACAAACAAGGGGGTAAGATAAAGGGTTTGGTTGGCGGGTTTCATTATCCATTTGGATGGCTGGAGCGGTGTGCAACGCATTGTGAAGCAGTGAGTTGCACATCCCCATAGCCATGAAAGGGTTAATGTTCCATACACCTGGATGTGGTGTATATGACAGACATTCACAATGATAAATGCTCTGGCAGTGGCATGGTATGTGCAAATACTGAACACATATCCCTGCCCCCCAAACATTTAAAATGGCCAATAGAGGGACACTTTTATTTTGGGTGGTGATTTATTTTTTTTCTGATACAACTGATTTTTATTTTCCAAAACAAAACTGTAAAAAACCTATAAGGCACGGTAGGATTGCTTTAACACACAAGGACATTGGGGAGTGAGACGAAATGCAATGTGGATAGGAGACAGAGGGATGGTGGGTTCATGTGCACTAATTTCTCACCCTTTACCCCCTCAACCAAAAAAAATCCCAATCATCCTTAACTTTCTTACAGCATTCATTCCATTCCTCCCTACAGTTGTGTCAACATTTAACCTATCACTGCATATCTCACCTTGTTCCTACCTCTCTACCTTACTCCTTCTCTCCTGTGCTCTCTCTCTCTCTTTTGCAGCTCACCTCTGTCTCACCCTAATCCTCTCCCTCAGTTTTCACCATATTCTTGCATCTTCCTCACCCTAACAATCTCTCTGTCTCTCTATATTCAGCGCATCACTGCCTCCTTCACACCCTATACTTGACTGTCTTCCTCACCTTTCAGTTTACCAGCGCCTCTCTCTCTCACATGGTCCCCTGGCCCCTACTCTCATTACCCCATCCCCTGCCCCCCTTTCCTATAACCCCATCCTTAGATCCTTTTATACATAAGGTCCCTAATACTGTCCTGTAATACAGTAGATGTTATGCATAAGTACCCTATACGTTATGAATGACTGTTGTATGTAATTCACAGGCATTCATTACCTGCATGGTAACTGTAAAATTTCTGTTTTTAATACATACTGCAAAATATAAAAGGTACAATATAGGTAATGGATGTCTAGTGTATGTAATACACAGTCTTTCATTATCTATAGGGTAGCTACGTATAATATCTACTGTATGCATTACTCCTATTCAATTGTAAGCTCTTCTGTGTCACTAGTGTAGCTCCATTTCAGTTGTAAGCTTTTTGGTATCACTGGTGTATCTCCATATGTTCTATGATATCACTAGTGTAGCTCAGTTTCAATTATAAGCTCTGTGGTATCAGTAATGTACCTACAATTTAGTTGCAAGCTCTGTGGTATCACTAATTTAGCTATATATCAACTGTAACCTATTTGGTATAACTAGTTTAGCCCAATTTCAATTGTAAGTTCTGTGATATTACTAGTGTAGCTCCATTTCAGATATAAGATCAGTGGTATTTCAGTGGTATTTCTACAATTTCTAAGCTGTGTATCACTAGTGTTGCTCCATTTCAATTGTAAGTCCTGTGGTATCACTAGTATAGCACCATTTCAGTTTTAAAATCTGCGAATCACTAGCACCATTTCAATTGTATGCTCCATGATATCATTAGAGTAACTGTATATCAGTTGTAGCTTTGTGTTATTACTAGTGTAGCTCCAGTTCAACTGTAAACTCTGTGGTATCACTAGTATAGCTCATTTTGGAGTGTAAGCTGTGCGGCATCACTAGTGTAGCTCCATTTTAATTGTAAGCTCTGTGGTATCACTAGTATAACTCAGTTTGGATTGAAAGCTATGTAGTATTACTAGTGTAGCTCAATTTCAATTGTAAGCTCTGTGGTATCTCAAAAATAAGGATTAAAAATAACCCAGAGTTTATAATTGTGCTGCCATATTACCACTGAAGTAGGTGCTACATGAAAAAAACATATTGCAATTCAGCGCTGCTTAAAATGTACTTCTGCTGATACTTGTTTTATGTCACAACATTAATGGAATTTATAAAGGGGTTGGGTAGTGGGCTGGAGCGATAGTAAAAATGGGCCACTTGATTGCTTGCCCCCCAGGCCAAAAGTTGCCAGCCCTCCCCTGGTATACGGAATTTCACAAATAAACAAATATTTTTTTGCAAAGAAAGAAAAAACTCACAGCGCTAAAACACCATAGATATATATACTATAAATGAACTGATTAGTTTATGCAGGGATATGAAAAGCAGCAAGGAAAGAAAGGATTCTCCAAATCCCGGAACAGGGACACATCCAGAACAGGAACATAAAGGAAAGGCATCCCTGCTCTAATCCATACAGATTACCCCAAAAATGATACTAAACCCTGCGCAGTGTATATTATATACCTGTGTAATGTAAGAAAGTTTTACTTCACTGAGAGGGTAGTAGACAAGTGGAATAGCCTACCAGCAGAAGAGGTAAATGTCAATACAGTGACAGAATTTAAGCACGCATGGGATAGGCATAAGGCGGTCCTTAACATAAAAAAAGACCAAGGACCAAAAAAGGTTTGAGGTTGTGTGTTTTTTTGTTGTTGTTTTTTTTTACAGTAGGAAATTGGGCAGACTAGATGGGCCAAATGGTTCTTATCTGCCGTCAAATTCTATGTTTCTATGTTTCTATGTGTGTATTCATTTCAAATAAATGAGGGTTTCTTTGCATAATTTGGCCACACAATGTATAAGCTATCTCACCATGCCAAGATACCTCAACGTCAAGAGAGTCCTAACCAATACATAATAAATCATAAGAAATCTTAATTAAAAAAATTAAAATTAGGCTTTGATAAAGCGGCTTTTGTAGAAATATTGATGTACTGAAATGAAAACCTGATGAAACACTGAATTAAAAACACCCATCCCACCCCTCCAATATCTAATACTTTCTTGAAAAGATTAGCTTGCTTTTAACCCCTTAACGACCTTTGACAGTCATAGTACATCATGGGTAGATCTGAGTTAACGACCCATGACGTACTATGACCGTCATGGAATTCCGGGCTCCCCCTGGAGCTGCACGCCGTTCGGGGAGTCCGGAATCCAAATTTAAAAAAAAAAAAAATGCTCTGTGGTCCTTTAGTGACCGCCGCGTGCCTGCGCAGCTGGTCGTTAAGGGGTTAAACTGGAAAGGTTTGCAGTAGGTAAATGAAGAAGACACAAAGAGGAGTGAACACCACACCAACCCCCTTATATACGTCTTGTCCACCTACCACTGCGAAACACATGATGCCTATATATTTTGTTAAAGGCAACAACAAATGTATTTTTTTTTTAACAGTTTGTAGTCTTGTTTATTTATTTTTAGAGTTTTGGTGTTTTGGATAAAATCCGTTGTACACCAACTGTTATGGAAATGTATTTTTTCACTTTGGATGTGCTTACCAAAATATAGGTCTGAAGTTGCTCTAGCAGAACAGCAAAGACAATCACCGGGGTCAGGTTTCCAACCTCCAAATCATGTGTGAGACTGCACAGCACCGTCACTGCAAGTTCAGCAGGTCTGCTCTTTTGGGAGAAGATCTAACAAAGGAGACCTCTCTGGTGTTAGTTCCCCTTTAAATGTAAAATGTCTTGATAGTTTCCCTTTAAACAGGGTCAAATGTCATTAATCCATGACCTCTCTTTATGCTCAGGAAAGGCTTGTTGTCTATTCGAGGCATTGTCACATTCCTCTACTGTACTAGCACCCCCCTCTTGTGCAGGGAAGCAACTCCATGCACGCACTACCCTTTCTGTGTAAAAGTACATGTACCTTGTTGCTTTCACTGTAGTGTAGGCTGACCAGACCTCACCTTTAACCGGGGACGCATAGGAGAAATGCATACTGCAGGACTGCATTGATTTCAGTGAAGTACTGCAAAATGGCTATTTCCTATGTTTCCCCGGTTAAAGGTGATATCTGGTCAGCCTACTGTAGTAATGAGTGGAGTCATGAGATATGAGAAAAAAAAAAAAAAAAAAAAAAAAAAAAAAAAAAAAATATATATATATATATATATATATATATATATATTTCACTGTCGTCCAATACAGGTCACTGGTACTCTACTCTGGGAGGCGTAAGTCCCCTTTAATAGGCAGGAACAATTATGCAAATAATCTGCAAGGGGCGGAGCCTCCCCTCTTACTTAAGCCACCTTCTGGCCAGAGCCACTCATATTGATTTGTTCCTGGTGTGCTTCCACACCAGGTAGAGAACATCTATGCATCTTAGTATTTTATTATTTTTTATTCAAATATGGAATACCACCATTAGGAGGGTGACCATGGCTGTGAATTGCCATCTTTAAAGTGGCTGGTGCAGCTTCCAGGGATTTTCTGTGGACCTATACCCTGAAGAGGGGACAGCTTGTGTTAAGCAGCTCCCCTGTTGGGGAATTTACCTCTGGTTCTTTCCCTCCCTATCATGGTCACCTGAAGACAGAAGTCAGCAAGGAAGGTGAGTCACCCATTGAGTGCTGAAGGTCCACTTGTCCCCACAGTGTCCCTTTGATGGGCTTGTATTTGGGAGTTTTAATACACTCCAGCACTCATAGGGTGTTTTTATTGCATTATTACTGTTTATGCAATTTCTGTGTTATTCTCTGAGTTTTGGAGCATTGGGTATTCATTTATTTATGTTTCTCATGTGTTTCATGCTTGTTTGGGCACTTTTTAATGTTTTCTTAAACTTTATTAAAAATGGTGTTCCGTGCCTTTAAGCGCGGCTTTTTCCCGCTCAGACGCAAGGGCTCCTTTACTCTCTATGGGAATTCACAGTATGGGACATATCTCTGGAACCGCTTGTCACAGCAACTTCAGAGAGGGCTCATTTTGATTCTAGGCTCCTGCTCTATCATCCGGAATGTGTTTTATTTATGTGGGGTGTTCAGGGGGGCTTCGGGCACTGTTTGGGGTACTTGTAAGGAAAAAACTACATTTCCCATGAGCGCTTGGTTCGCGCTCGTTTCTGATTGGCTGTCACGACGGCCGCCATTTTGTGGTACTTTTCCTAGGCGAGTACACTACGCAGGGACCGAGCCTTCTCTCTCCTCAACAGATTAACCCTTCGCTGGCCAGATAAGTCCGTTTTTAGAACATTTCTGGGGTGAAACTTTAATCTTAACACTTTTTCTGGGTGATAGTGTTATTAGTGGGGTATATTGACGCTGTGAGCATGTCTACTTCACTGGAGCTAGGGGCTAGACCCAAGTCTAAGGAGGATGGGGGGTCCGCTACCCCCATGGCGTTTTGCTCCTCTTGCCACATTGGGCTGGATGGCGATAATGTGGGGGATCTATGCCCTAATTGTACTGGTCAAGATAGCAACCCTGGGCTTCCCAGCCACGCTATTGAGCCATCTTGGGTGAGGGAGTTTAAAGCTGCCACTAGGGATCTCAGATCCACGCTTCAACTCTTTCCCTCTCAGGTACAGGGGGCTCTCCAGGTCTGGCAGACCCCCTCTACTATCAGGACCTCCCTGCCTAAGCCACAGGGAGCTCCTGATATCACTGATTCTTCTGAAGAAGAACTTTTACAGGATTCTGATGCTGAGGAACGTACTGTTATTGAATCTAACAGGTCCATTGGGGACCCCTATGAGTGTGACCCTGAAGTTTCGGCTGAGGGTCTGATCAGAGCGGTTCTGAATACGCTCAACCTTCCTCTGACTCAGGAATCCACTTATGATCCTACTGATGTTTTTCAGAAAAAGCCATCTAAGCCTGTTTGTTTTCCAACTAACCCTACTCTTGCCCGTCTGGTCTCTGAGGCATGGAAGAATCCTGATAGATCTTCCTCTGTCTCCAAAAAGTTTGCCAAACTTTACCCTTTTCCTGAGGCGGAGCTGGCAAAATGGGTTCATCCTCCCAAAGTGGATGCTCCTGTGTCTAGACTATCCAAATCTACTGCTTTGGCTGTCTCAGATGCCTCTGCCTTGCAGGACTGGACGGATAAGAAACTAGAGCTCTCTCTTAAGTCTATTTTTGCCTCCATTGGCACAGCCATGCGCCCCACTTTTGCTGTGGCATGGGTTAATAGAGCTATTGCGGCCTGGACTGAACGACTGACTGAAGCGGTTCGCCAGGATGCGCCTGTATCTGAACAGTTGCAGCTTCTTGCTAATATCACTGAAGCTCAGAACTATGTTGCTGATGCTGCTTTTGATGCTGTGCGCATGATGGCGAGGGCCTCCACTTCTTCTGTGCTGGCTAGACGCGCTCTTTGGCTGAAAATTTGGTCTGCTGATACAGCCTCTAAGAAGGCTTTGCTTTCCTTGCCCTTTCAGGGGAATTTGCTTTTTGGGTCTGAACTCAAAGAAATGATCAGTGAGGCTACTGGCGGTAAAAGTACTCTTCTACCCTCAGTCTTTAAGAAAAAGTTTCCAGCCAAACGCAATCGGTCCTTTCGTTCCTTTCAGACTGAGACACGCTCCTCAGCCCAAACGGGTCCTCCCACTACGCGCTCCTCCTCCAAGCCCAAACAGTCCTGGAGGCCCAAAGTTGCCTCCAAGGCCAAGACCTCCAAGACTGCTTCGGCATGACTCGCCGAACCCGGGTCCGCATCCGGCTGTAGGCGGTCGTCTCCGCATCTTTCGCCGGACTTGGGAGGAGTCAGTGGCGGACCCATGGGTTCTTCAGGTGGTGTCAGAGGGATACAGGATCCCTTTCTCTTCCCTTCCTCCTTTTCGGTTCCATTTTACTCGTCCTTCTCAGGGACCCACAAAAAGGCGTCTGTTCGACGACGCTATTCAGGATCTCTTGGACAAAGAGGTCCTGGAGGCGGTTCCTCAGGGGGACACAGGTTCAGGATTTTATTCCAACCTGTTTGTGGTAGCCAAAAAGGACGGAGGAGCCCGTCCCATCTTGGATCTCAAAGATCTCAATGCCTATGTGGTGACTTCCCACTTCCGCCAGGAGTCCCTGCGCTCTGTGATTGCAGCAATGTCTCCAGGGGAGTTTCTTGCCTCCCTGGACCTTCAGGATGCTTATCTTCACATCCCTATTCATCCAGAGAGCAGGCGGTATCTCAGGATTGCCTGCCACAGGGGACACTTTCAGTTTGCAGCGCTCCCCTTTGGGCTGACTTCAGCCCCTCAGGTCTTCCAGAGGGTGTTGGGCTCCTTGATAGCGGTGCTCCATCAGGATGGGATCAGAGTGACCCCCTACATGGACGATCTCCTACTGAAGGCCTCCTCAGCGGAGCTTCTCCACCAGCAATTACAGATGTGCATGCACACCCTGAACCGTCATGGCTGGATCCTGAATCTGGACAAGTCGGACTTGATTCCATCTCAGAGGCTTCTGTTCCTGGGTCTCCTGTTCGACACTCGCCAATGCATGGTGTTTCTTCCAGAGGACGTGGCTCACCAGATAGCTGTCAGAGTGGCTGGAATTCTGGACCTGGACGTGATTCCAGTTCCGAAGTTGTCGTCCTTAGTGGGGAAGTTCATTTCCACAATCGAAGCAGTACCATTTGCCATGGCCCACTCCAGGGATCTTCAGAGATTCGTGATCCAGACGTGCAAGAATCATACAGATCATCAACATCTGTCTGTTTCTCTTCCTCCTCATGTCGAGTCGAGTCTGCACTGGTGGTTAGATCTCTCTCATCTCCTGAAAGGGAAATCCTTTCTAGTTCCTCCTTGGACCACAGTCACTACGGATGCCAGCCTTCGGGGCTGGGGTGCAGTCTGGGGTCGCTTCAGTGCTCAGGGGAAATGGGGACTGGAGGAATCCATGCTCTCCATCAATGTTCTGGAACTTCGAGCTGTCCGGCTGGCCCTGAGGCACTGGGAGTCTCAATTGACCGGTCTTCCAGTCAGAGTGGAGTCCGACAACGCCACGGCGGTGGCTTACATCAACAGGCAAGGCGGCACAAGAAGCGGTTCCGCCTGGTGGGAGGTCAAGGATATTTTGTCTTGGGCAGAAGATCACGTGCCTGTCATCTCTGCGGTTCATATTCCAGGCGTGGACAACGTCATGGCAGACTTCCTCAGTCGTCATACCGTCGACAGCGGAGAATGGGCTCTGCACCCAGAGGTGTTTCACATGCTCACTCAAAGGTGGGGGATGCCTGTGGTGGATCTGATGGCTACCAGACACAACAGGAAGGTTCCGGTGTTTTGCTCCTGGTTGAGGGACTCCCTTGCTCTAGCAGTGGATGCCTTGTCGATCCCTTGGGACTTCTCCCTGGCTTACATCTTCCCTCCTCTTCCTCTATTGGTCAGAGTTATCCAGAAGTTGAAGAGGGAACGTTGTCCTGTCATCCTGATTGCTCCAAACTGGCCTCGCCAGTCCTGGTTTCCGGAATTGATGGCCATGTCAGTGAAGGATCCAATCCCACTTCCAGCCCGTCCGGACCTGCTTCTTCAGGGGTATCTGTGGAAAGAGGATGTTCACTCTCTCCATTTGATGGCATGGCGGTTGAATCCTCTATTCTAGCTAAGAAAGGCTTTTCTCCTTCTGTGGTATCGACGATGCTCAGTGCTCGTAAGCCTGTGTCTTCCAAGATCTATCATCGCATATGGTCAACTTTCGTGACATGGTGCTCTGACAAGAAGTTGTCTCTTGACTTCCATCTTCCCACTGTCCTGGCCTTCTTGCAGAACGGTGTGGATAAGGGGCTCAGTCTGAGTTCCCTCAAAGTTCAGACCTCTGCCTTGTCTGTGTTTTTCCAGGAACGGATTGCTGTCCTTCCTGATGTGAAAGTCTTTTTCCGGGGTGTAACTCATGTTCGACCTGCCTTTAAGAGTCCTGCTCCCCAGTGGGATCTCAATTTGGTGCTGGGAGTTCTACAGCGACCACCGTTTGAATCCTTGGCTTCCATTCCATTACGTCTTGTGACTTGGAAGATGGCCTTCCTCTTGGCTGTGGTGTCAGTGCGCCGGGTAGCAGAGTTACAGGCCTTGTCTTGTAAACCTCCTTACCTGGTGTTCCACAAGGATAAGGCTGTGCTTCGCACTACCAAGGAATTCTTACCCAAGGTTGTGTCTGAGTTTCACATCATTCAGGAGATTGTGGTTCCCTCTTTCTGCCCTAATCCTTCATCTGACAAGGAAAGAGATCTCCATCTGTTGGATGTGGTGCGTTGCCTTAAATTTTATGTTCATCGCACCGAGTCTATCAGGAAGTCTGACGCTCTATTCGTCATTCCTGAGGGGCCTAGGGCAGGAAGACCGGCTTCCAAAGTTACCATTGCCTCTTGGATTAAGGCTACCATCCGTGAAGCCTATAAGTTGAGGAATAAGCATGTTCCCTTCCGGGTGACTGCCCATTCCACCAGATCTATTGGGGCCTCTTGGGCCTACAAGAATCAAGCTTCTGCTGATCAACTGTGCAGAGCGGCCACTTGGTCCTCTGTGCACACCTTTTCTAAGCACTATCGAGTTGATGTACTGGCTTCGGCTGATGCCAGTTTTGGAAGGAAGGTCCTGGAGGCAGTCTTGCCTGTGTAGGTCTTCCGCTCTGTGATCCTTAGTGCTTCTTTACTGTTGAGCCCGGTTGGCTCTGGTTCCGTGTGCTGTGTTAGTTCAGGGATTGTTCCCTTGGTTGGTGTCCGTTGACACTTACAGTTTGGGCTATGTTATCAACTGGTCATAACAGTTCTAGTGACTTGGGCCTTGCGCCTGGTCCTTGCCTTACTTCCCGCCTCTGGATCAGCTCAATGTTTGTACATCCCAGAGTACCAGTGACCTGTATTGGACGACAGTGAAAATAGGATTTTAGTCTTACCTGTTAAATCCTTTTCACTTAGTCCATACAGGTCACTGGTCTCCCACCCTGTCAAGGGACCAGTCTTGGCTCTCCTGTGGCATTCAGTGGGAGACTGTTCGGGCATGCTCACAGGAGTCTTTCTTTTTGCTTACCTGAGGTCAGTTCTTGGGGTCTCAAATCAATATGAGTGGCTCTGGCCAGAAGGTGGCTTAAGTAAGAGGGGAGGCTCCGCCCCTTGCAGATTATTTGCATAATTGTTCCTGCCTATTAAAGGGGACTTACGCCTCCCAGAGTAGAGTACCAGTGACCTGTATGGACTAAGTGAAAAGGATTTAACAGGTAAGACTAAAATCCTATTATATATACAGTTGTAAAGGAAGCACTATGCACTTCAAGGTGAGATGCCTGGGTGCAGTCAATAGTGCCAAAGTTATACAACATTGAATTAAAGCAGCACTCGCAGGACTTCTTAATCAACGTTTCAGCTACCTGGTGTGGCCTTTCTCAAGTCTTGAGAAAGGCCACGCCAGGTGGCCGAAACGTTGACATAATAAATTAACACTTTTATTAAGTCCTGTGAGTGCTGCTTAATTCAGTGTTGTATATATATATAGTCAGCCTGGTTTGATTCAGAAGAGAAAGCACTCAGCATAAAGGATGATGAAAAACATGTTGAAACTTCATTTAACGATCCATCGCTAAGCCAAATTTTTTTGGGGCCCAGCATAATGACCTTCATAAGGACATAATGACCTTCTAAAAGGACACTAACATGTGGATAGTTCTTGCCTGACACAGAGGGAGTTTGGAAGCTGTTTGCACAACCCGCAAGGTTTGTGGATGAGAGCTACATACCGTAGAGTTTTGTTCCAGCCCAGGGGGGCCATTTGCTGACACCCCCTCCCTCCAAAATGGCTGATAGCAGCTGTTTTGGGTTTGCATTGTGCAGGCTTTCATAAAAATATAGGAGTTGTGCAACGTAGCCGCTAACAAGAGGTCACAAAACTGGATTTCACAATAGGCAGAGAAGGCAACTGCATACAGCTCCAAATTCTGAGGGGCGGTGCCATACACCCCAACATTTCAACTGGCCAAAGAGGACATATTTGTTTTAGGGGGTGTTGCTGGGGGTGCGACTGGTGGGTAAAACTAAGAATTTTTAGGTTATTTCATGACCTATTAACACCTCTTAGGGCCGTATGTTCAAAGGGATAACGACTAGTGTTGAGCGAGCATGCTCGGCCGATGCTCGGATCGGCTCGAGCATCGCTCTGCTCGGCACATGGCGGTACTCGTACGAGTACCGCATGTGCTCGCCCGCCATGTTCGGGTCTCCTCCCCGCACGTTTTGCGGCTGCTGCGCAGCCAATAAACGTGCAGGGAGGCTCTGACATCGGTGTAATGCCAGCAGCCATGTTGGCTGCTGGCATTACACTGATTGGCTGGCCAGAACCCGTGGTCGGGTGCTGTATAGCACCTGACCATCGAGTTCGGCTCAGTCTGAGCCAGGGAGAGCTGAGGTAGGAAGGGAAAGGCAGTGTAGGGAGGAAAAAAACAAAAATTGTGAAAAAAAAGAACCAAGTCCTTTTTAGGACTACTGTGTGTGGGGGCAGCAGGTTATTTTGTGTGGGGGGGGGAAAAAAAAAAAAAAATATTCTGTTTAGTGTGAAAAGTTGCAGATTAGAGCACATTCTGTTTAGTGTGCACAGTTGCAGATTAGAGCACATTCTGTTTAGTGTGCACAGTTGCAGATTAGAGCACATTCTGTTTAGTGTGCAAAGTTGCAGATTAGAGCACATTCTGTTAAGTCTTCAAACTAAAATATCAAAGTCACATATTCCATTCAGTGTGTGTCACCGCAGTTTAGCAGCCTATTCTGTGTACTCTGCACAGTTGCAGAATAGGAAGAAATACTGTTAAGTTTTCAAACTCAAATATTAAAGTCACATATTCTGTGTAAGATGAAGAAGGCGGGTAAAAAGGGACGGGGAAGTGGACGTGATCCTGAAAGTTCAGGGCGCGGGTCAGGACGCGGAGAAACTGTGCCTGGTGCCAGAGCACAAGAAAGAAAGACATCCACCATACCTAGCTTCATGTGTAATTTTACAGGGCGTCGCAGGACATCACTCTCGAGGTCCGACCACTGCGAACAGGTGGTCGGTTGGATGACAGCTGATGCTGCTTCCAGTCGGTTAAGCACCACCCTGTCTTCCACCAAGTCCACTCTCAGTAGCCAAGAGTCTGGTCAAAATAATCCTCACTCTGATCATCCTTCCTCCCACCATACACGGTCTGGTCAAAGAAGTGATCCCACACTGGGATATAGTGAGGAGCTCGTCTCATCACCAATCCTTCATTTGACCCTCTCTCCAAGCACGCTTGCAGAGGAACATGACATCTTGTGCCCTGATTCACAACCTCTAGAGGCTACCCAATCACAAGAAGATGACAGATGTGAACGGCATTTAAGGTCAAAGGAAGTAGTGGATGATGATGATGATGATGATGAGACACAGTTGCCATTAAATCAACCACTATTTCCGTCTCAAGACCTTGTTGAGGAGAATGTTATACAGTTGTCAATGACTGAGTATGTGGTGGGATCAAGACTTGAGGAGGATGATCAGAGTGAGGAAGTGGAGGAGGACTTGGTGGACGATGAGGTGACTGACCCCACCTGGGAAGGTGTAGAGCCGAGCGATGTCAGCAGTCCTGAGGGTGAGCCATCTGCAGCACCGCAACAGGCTGGAAGAGGCAGTGGTGTGGCTACAGAAAGAAGGCGGACCGCACCAAACAGGCCCGCAAATGTTCCACGGAGCACCCCCTTGCGTAAATCTACCTTGCCAAAGGGTAGGTGTTCCGCGGTATGGCGTTTTTTTAAGGAAAGTGCGGACGACAAAAGAATTGTAGTTTGCAACCTGTGCCACACCAGAATGAGCCGAGGCATGAACACTAGAAACCTCACCACCACCAGCATGATCCGACACATGGCATCCAAGCACCGTAGTAAGTGGGAGGAACGCCTGGATCGCCCATCTGTGTCTGCAGGCCACACCACTGCCTCCTCTTCCCCTGTTTTCGGTGCCGGCCAATCGCCTGTCGAAGGCGCAGGCCCGCATACCTCCCGCCCTGCACCTGTACCATCTGAAGCACCATCAGCGACCACATCCACTTCCCTGTCCCAGCACAGCGTCCAAATGTCGTTACCCCAGGCATTTGAGCGCAAGAGAAAGTACCCAGCCACCCACCCACAGGCCATAGCACTAACCTCACACCTTTCAAAATTACTGGCCATCGAAATGCTGCCATTTAGGCTTGTGGACACTGAGTCCTTCCGCAGCCTGATGGCAGCAGCTGTCCCTCGGTACGCGGTCCCCAGCCGCCACTACTTTTCCCGGTGTGCCATCCCCGCATTACACCACCATGTGTCCCGTAACATCACCCGTGCCCTGACCAACGCAGTTACTGGGAAGGTCCACTTAACGACTGACACATGGACAAGTGCTTGTGGCCAGGGACGCTACATTTCCCTGACGGCACACTGGGTGAATGTCGTGGAGGCTGGGAGCGACTCGGACCCTGGGATGGCACGGGTGCTACCCACGCCGAGGATTGCGGGCCCTACCTCCATCAGGGTTTCCACCAGCACCTACGTTATTGGCTCCTCCTCCTCCGTTTCCACCTCCGAATTCTCTACACGCAGCGCCACTCCCCCATCAGCCAGTAGCTGGAAGCAGTGTAGCACTGCAGTGGGGAAGCGTCAACAGGCCGTGCTGAAGCTGATCTGCCTTGGGGACAAACAGCACACGGCCTCAGAGCTGTTGCAGGGGATTAGTCACCAGACCGAGCAGTGGCTCTCGCCACTCAACCTGCAACCAGGCATGGTTGTGTGTGATAATGGGCGTAACTTGGTGGCGGCTTTGGAGCTCGGCAAGCTCACACACGTACCATGTCTAGCGCATGTATTTAATTTAGTGGTGCAGCGATTTCTAAAAACCTACCCCAATGTGCATGATCTCTTGACCAAGGTGCGCCGCGTGTGTGCACATTTCCGTAAGTCATCAACAGCTTCAGCCGGCCTGTTGAAGCTGCAGCAGCGCTTACAATTGCCAGCTCACCGGCTGCTGTGTGACGTGAGCACGCGCTGGAACTCCACCTTCCACATGTTGGCCCGGCTTTGTGAGCAGCAGAGGGCAGTAGTGGAGTACCAGCTGTTACACGGTCGTCGCCTCTCGGTTCAACTTCCTGTAATCAGAAGTGAGGAGTGGGAATGGATGTCAGACCTCTGTGAGGTTTTACGCAATTTTGAGGAATCGACACAGATGGTGAGCGGCGATAACGCTATTATCAGTGTAACCATCCCACTTCTGTGTCTACTGAAACGCTCGCTGCTCACAATTAAAACCGACGCTTTGCATGTGGAAGAGGTGGAAATGGGGGAGGAAGAGCTTACACAAGGTGATAGCCAGAGCACCCTCACTTCGTCTTCTCAGCGACAATTGGAGGAGGCGGAGGAGGAGGAGGAGGAGGAGGAAGACACGGTTGCCTCCGCTACAGAGGGTAGCCATGGAACTTTAGTTCCATCTCTTCAGCGTGGGTGGGCAGAAGAGGAGGAAGAGGATGAGGATATTGAGAGTCATCCTCCTGGTGAGGACAGCGAAATCTTGACTGTTGGTACTCTGGCACACATGGCTGACTTTATGTTAGGCTGCCTTTCCCGTGACCCACGCGTTATACGCATTTTAAACAACACGGATTACTGGGTGTTCACCCTTCTGGACCCCCGCTACAAAGAGAATTTCTCATCTCTCATTCCTCCGGTGGAGAGGACAAGCAAAATGGTGCAATACCAGAAGGTTCTTGTTGAAAAATTGCTCCAAAATTTTCCATCTGACAACGCTGGCGGCAGAGTACGTGCTACCTTGGCCAACCGAGAAGGGGAGAAAAGGGGAGCACACAGCAGTTCCGAGAAAGGCAGGGCAACACTCTCCAAGGCGTGGGACACCTTCATGACACCCCGCCAGCACCCTCACCCTGATGCGCAGCCTAGTGTCACAAGGAGGGAAAAGTTTTGGAAGATGGTGAAGGAGTACGTAGCAGACCGTGTCAGCGTCCTCAATGATCCCTCTGTGCCTTACAACTACTGGGTGTCCAAGCTGGACACGTGGTATGAACTGGCACTCTACGCCTTGGAGGTGCTGGCCTGCCCTGCCGCCAGCGTTCTGTCTGAGCGGGTATTTAGTGCTGCTGGTGGCATCATAACAGATAAGCGTATCCGCCTTTCCACCGACAATGCTGATAGGTTGACACTTATAAAAATGAACAAGGCCTGGATTTCCCCTGACTTCTCCACTCCACTGGAGGAAAGCCCCGGGGGAACATAAACTCACTTTATATATGTTATTTACAATGATGGGAATACTCTGTATTCCCATTCACCCCTTCCACCCAAAAAACGGGTATATGGTTGACTCTTAATCTTCTCATCCTCCTCCTCCTCTTCCATATGCCCTGGGATATAATTTTTATATAGGGCCAGCTCACCAGCGGGCCCTGTGCTATAATTTTTATATAGGGCCAGCTCACCAGCGGGCCCTGTGATATAATTTTTATATAGGGCCAGCTCACCAGCGGGCCCTGTTTGACAATTTTTATATAGGTCAGCTCACCAGCGGGCCTTCTCATATAATGTTTTATTGGGTCAGCTCTCTAGCGGGCCCTCTCATATAATGTTTTATAGCGTCAGCTCACTAGCGGGCCTTCGCATATAATGTTTAGGATGGCCAGCTCTGCAGCAGACCCTCACCCATAATGTTTTAGATGGTCAGCTCAGCGCACGTTTCCCTCTTAATCATGGCCTCAGTTCAATAAAATCAAGGAAATTTTTGGGAGAATTTGCCTCTGTGCACGTTTCCCTCTTAATCATGGCCTCAGTTCTGAAAATCAAGGAAATTTTTGGGAGAATTTGCCTCTGTGCACGTTTCCCTCTTAATCATGGCCTCAGTTCTGAAAATCAAGGAAATTTTTGGGAGAATTTGCCTCTGCGCACGTTTCCCTCTTAATCATGGCCTCAGTTCTGAAAATCAAGGAAATTTTTGGGAGAATTTGCCTCTGCGCACGTTTCCCTCTTAATCATGGCCTCAGTTCAGAAAAATCGAGGAAATTTTTGGGAGAATTTGCAGATGATATACAAGTAAATATACAGCAAATATTGTTTGGTAACAATTTTTCGCCTAAAGTCGTTTTTATTTTCCTTTTTGTGTGTTTTATGGTCAGTCTGTAAAAATGGCGTACTACGGGCGAAAGATCGTTCCCAGCAGCGATGTTGGGAGTCCAAGATGCATCCAGACATCCTCCCTATGCTGTCCCTGAACCATTTCTGTAGTGTTTCCATCTTTTCCTGCCCTTTTCCTATGGACCAGGCACCCTCCCCTCATCAGAGCAGGGGGTGCCTGGTGTAATGCTCGAGTCCTCCCATTGACTTCAATGGGGCTCGGGTGCTCGGCCGAGCACTCGAGCCTCAGGGGGTGCTCGGTCAGAGCACCCGAACACCCGAGCATTGGGGTGCTCGCTCATCACTAATAACGACAAAAAAATTGTCATTTGAAAGACAAAAATAAGTCATTGAATGCATGAACAACATATTTTCTATTGAGTATATGACAAAAAACTAGTAATGTCCGTTGTGTACAACACAACTCCAGAATTGACGGGCAAAGGGGCGGGGCAAAGGCGTGGCTAAACTATTCACCAGTGTCGTATAGAGGAAAAGAAAATTTGTCGTAACTAACGACAAAAAAAAATGTCTTTCAAAAGACAAAATTTGTACGATAAGAAAAAAGTGGAGGGAATGTGTTCTGAATGTGAGAATTTTTGTCTTTAGTTAAAGGGATAGTAATACTTCGTTTTAACTTTATTTTATTTTGTAGGCATTAAAAAAACATGAAGAATGATATAAGTCTTATCTCTCAAACCTTTATGGTTTATGAGATATTCACAAGCAAAGTTCCCCTCCCCGCCCCTTTTACCTAGTGTAAACAATCTCTTCTCAGATGTGAGTCTGGTTGTATGACAGTACAGATAACAGAAGGGGACAATTTTCTTTGTATGAAAACAATGAAAGCCCTTCCCCCCTTGACAAGTTTTTCAGCTTTTTCCATTATCTTAATTGAAGATTGTCCCTCTCTGCAGTCTACCTGGGCATCTCCCTTCTGATCTGGTTGAACAGGGGGGGGATACTTTGTGAATATCTCTTAAACCATAAAGGTTTGAGAGATAAGACTTATATCATTCTTCATGTTTTTTTAATGCCTACAAAATAAAATAAAGTTAAAATGAAGTATTACTATCCCTTTAAGACATTTTTGTCATTAGGTAAGACATTTTTGTTGTTCGTTAGGACATTTTTGTTGTTAGTTAAGATTTTTTTTTTGTTACATATGACAATTTCAGTCAGGACAAACAACATATTTTCGATCACAACTGACACTCTCTGAAAATATTAATGATTTCAACAACACTGTACTTTGAAAAGTCGTTACAAACGACAAAATCTATTTCGCTACTTCTTTGAACATATGACTCTTTGTGTAACTGAATAATTTATTTAGAGCAATACCAAATTATTTTACTTACAAATGATAATATATAAACACATATACTGAAGTTTACACAAACATTAATGTGAGTTTTATTACTGTGGGCCAATGTGATACACTTCTATACACACCACACAGTCTGATCTCCTAAACACAGGGACACCAGGGTGATACACTTATATACACACCACACAGTCTGATCTCCTAAACACAGGGACACCAGGGTGATACATTTATATACACACCACACAGTCTGACCTCCTAAATACAGGGACACCAGGGTGTTACACTTCTATACACATCATACAGTCTGATCTCCTAAACACAGGGATACCAGGGTGATACACTTATATACACACCACACAGTCTGATCTCCTAAACACAGGGACACCAGGGTGATATACTTCTATACACACCACACAGTCTGATCTCCTAAACACAGGGACATAAGGGTGGGAAAGAGGGACAGAGCAATTTGGGTCTCAAAGAGGGACTGTCCCTCCTAAAGTGGGGCACTTGAGAGGTATGTGGTGCCTCAACTGTGCTGACCACACCCACATTATGAGTTGTGTGTGTGGCCAGAACAATCTCGGGTTCCCTGCGCCAGTTTTATATTCCTTTTACAGGCTATTATTTAACCCCCTGGATGCGAGACAGATCTCCAAAGCATTGCAAAGCAATGTGTTGGAGATCTCTCTAGCAACCAAAGGGTTAAATCCTTTTTTTTGTTTGTTTGTTGTGGGTCAAGATTATTTCTTGTGCCAGGAAACAATAGATGAGACTGGGGGTGGGGTCATGTGAACAGTGTGGGTGTGGCTATGAGCTGAGCTAAGGGCACTTAGGGCTAGATTTTACTACAGGTGCTAAATGTTACCACCCGTTTTATCAAACATTTTCCTATTGAAGTCTATGGGGAAAATTGGAGATAAAGCAGTGATAAAATTAGCACCTGCAATAGAATCTAGCCCATAGAGTGATTTGCCTAAGGCAGCCTGGGATGTAAATCCAACCATGCCATTGTCCGCCCAATTGACCTTCTAAGACACTGAAGTCTGAGGGAAATAAGTACAACGTAAAATGGAGCAATTCTGCGGCAAACCAATTGTACTTCAGAGAACACTGGCACCGAAAGGGTTAAAAGGCCCATTTAAATCAATAGGATTCTGGGAAATTTTAATTTTCCCCTTATGGTGCATTTGTTTTTCCCCAGAATTGTTCCGCTTTTGTATGGTGTATATGGATCAAGGATTGACGGTATAGAAGTTAACCATCTCCGTGCCAGAGTAGCATTCAGTTCATTCATTTGCAATGCATTGGGCAGCCCTCTTGCACTCACGGGGTTAACAAGCTGACATACTGTTCACTTTTCTGGTTTGCACTTCAGTAAACATATGTCATAAAGACACAGGAGGAACTGTCCCAGCAGAGACACCTCCACGTGACCTGCAGATCACTGGCTGCAATGTCTGCTTTGTTTCCTACTTAACATGACACATGCGCAAGTTGATTAACCCTTTGTGAACCATAGCGGTGAGCTACTTATGGCAGGAAAATGCTTTGCACAGGTCCCTCTCCCTGTTCCTTAATCCCTTAATGACCCGCCAATGCGGCGCGTGGAAGGGAACTAAGGACCACGGGTTATTTCTTTTTTATATCTCTTAACGGATTCCGGGGTCGCTGAGCGGCGTGCAGCTGCGAGGGGACCCCAGAATTCCATGACGTGCAGTTCCTGGCACATCAAGGGTTGTTAAAGGGAGTTAAAAGGCATCCATACCTGCAGGAAAAAAATGGGTCTTAATTTCTTTAACCCTTTGAGTGACAGAGCAGTATCAAACCCATTGAGTTGGATACCTCTCTGGCATGCAAAAGGTTAACAGAAGGACTAATCAAGGTGGCGTGTGGGGGGGTGTTGTTTTTTTGTCTTGTTTTTTTCAGTTTGTATTTTGTTGTCGTCTGGTCTTCTGGTTAGATTCAGCTTACAATCTGATAAAGACAAGTGACCCTGGATAAAGCATTCAGGACTATCAAGACCCATTGTTTGCTGTGACAAGATGAGGTGAATGTACGGATAGTATTCAGCTTTAAATCAGCTGCTGGAATCAGTTTTCTAGCCCTACCCCTGCCTAATACCAAGTTACTAAGGCAATTACGCTAAACATTCTTCCCTTAAAGGGATAGTAATACTTCGTTTTAACTTTATTTTATTTTGTAGGCATTAAAAAAACATGAAGAATGATATAAGTCTTATCTCTCAAACCTTTATGGTTTATGAGATATTCACAAGCAAAGTTCCCCTCCTCGCCCCTTTTACCTAGTGTAAGTCATCTCTTCTCAGATGTGAGTCTGGTTGTATGACAGGACAGATAACAGAAGGGGACAATTTTCTTTGTATGAAAACAATGAAAGCCCTTCCCCCCTTGACAAGTTTTTCAGCTTTTTCCCTTATCTTAATTGAAGATTGTCCCTCTCTGCAGTCTACCTGGGCATCTCCCTTCTGATCTGGTTGAACAGGGGGGGGATACTTTGTGAATATCTCTTAAACCATAAAGGTTTCAGAGATAAGACTTATATCATTCTTCATGTTTTTTTAATGCCTACAAAATAAAATAAAGTTAAAATGAAGTATTACTATCCCTTTAACCTGCTGGGACTTAAAGGATTGATGCCTCTTGCACCAAGGGGAGGGCAATGGGGAGTCGTCGGGTGTTTTGGGTCATTACTCTCCTCTTTGCCCTGTTTAAATAGATGCAGATGAAGTGGTATAACTTTTCACTATTGTCCTGCATGTTACAGGAGAGGGATAAAGGGTTTGTTGGCATCAAAATCCTAACAATGGCATAGCGTGTCCACCATGATGTCCTACTACAGCAGTCATGTGCTCTATTACCACAGCTGGGAATAGGGTGACCACATTTCCAGTCTGCCATTCCGGGACATGTGGTCACCCTAGTGGGACCTCTTACTCTGTGTCAGCCGGCGGGAGCCTCAGCCGCGGGACTCAGACCACAGTCTCAGTCGCAGCGCCACTGCGTCTGCATACCGGCACCATCCCAGCTGTCTCGCAAGCACCAGACCAGCTAGCTAATGATATGTATCTGCTATATGGTCCTCATTGGCTGGCTCAGCCAGCCAATGAGGACCATATAGCGAATACATTTCATTGGCTGGCTGGACTGGTGCGTGCTGAGCTATGTAGGTAGGCTGTGGGTGCCGGCTTTGTTGCTCCATTCTGGGACTCTTTGTTGTCCCGGTTGGGGGTGACCCGGGATGCGGGACACAGACCTCCAATAAGGGACAGTCCTGGGCATTCCAGGGCGCATGGTCACCCTAGCTGGGAAACCCTTGATTTTCAGATAGTAAAAGCCTAGTATCCAGCTATAGAATAAGACAGTATTCTGATGCAAAAGAAAGCATATATATCTATATATATAAAAGAAGACTTTGTGCCTGCCAAAACACACCCAGGGGCGGCAGAGAGGAGGAGTTACTACTCCTATTGGGTGATTCAGTCATGCAGGGAGTTGGCCCGCCCCCACTATGCGGCCCGCCCACCACTATCAAATTCAGAAAAAAATAAAATGGCCGCCACTTGCTCCTACACCAGACACACACATGCCCCACTCACACAGCACCAAACAAACACACACATGTCCCACTCACACACACAGACCACGCACACACACACGTCCCACTCACACAGCACCAAACACACATGCCCCCACTCACACACACACAGCACCACATACACCCACAAAGCCAGAAATAAATATGGCTGACACACACACACACACACACACACACACACACACACACACACACACACAGTCACTCACCCTGACTCCTAGTGGCCTCAGCAGGACCTGTAGTGCAGCACCAGGGGAACAAAATGGCACTCAAAGGGTTAAGGTAGGCCCTCTGCTGAATTATTTCTTCACTGTCATCATTTGCCATGCAAGACACAGGACACACAACCATCAGGTACACACTTAACCCACTGACTGCCACAAGGTTGGGTATCAAGTTTAACCCCTCAGGGAGTGTGTTCAAACCCCTCCACACTGTAAACTTGCATTCCCCTCCCACTTCTACTCCTTCCCCAGCCTATTACTAACAGCCCCGCCCCTACTCGTGATTAAGCCCCGCCCACTTTTAACCCAGATTTCCCCATTTGTCTCTCCACATCAGCACCACATGACTCCCCTCTAGGGACTTCACAAGTCAGTGTTCCCAGGTATGAACACACTTCCCACTGCTATTTAACTCTGACATGCCTCTCTATATCTTAACCCTTTGACTGCCAGAGGGGTGCACAACTCATGAGTGCATGTTTCTGCTCATATATGTTGCGTGTGTGTTTGTGTACATCTCTGTTACATTTGTATGTCCATCTCCAGTGTGTCTGTGTGTGTGCGTGTCTTTTGCATGTCTCTGCCGCTCACTGTGTATATGTGCATACCTCCCAACATTTCACATGGCCAAAGAGGGACACTGTAGTTTTAGGTGATATTGTTGGGGGCGTGGTTGGTGGGCGGGGCATTAGTAAGACTTTTTAGGTTATTTCATGACCTATTACTGGCTATTTATGTAACTTAATAAATGATTTAGTGCAACACCAAAGTATTTTATTTGCACAGACTAATGTATAAACACATATACTGAAGTTTATTGCTTTATTGCTGTAGAGCAAAGTAATACACACCACACAGTCAGGGCTGGTGCAAGGATTTTTGACACCCTAGGCAAAACCTAATTTTGCCGCCCATTTCTCTCCGCCCCTTGTGTCCCACCCCTTTATACTCCGCCCACTTATACCCCACCTCTTTTCATGATTGTCCTCTCTCTGCCCCCTGGGCCAGTCTGCCCCTGATCTAGAGATGCCCCCCACCAGCTTCAACTTGCCCCTTATCAGCTGCACTTTGC
The DNA here is from genome assembly GCA_037306005.1 of Rhinophrynus dorsalis. Taxonomy (NCBI): domain Eukaryota; kingdom Metazoa; phylum Chordata; class Amphibia; order Anura; family Rhinophrynidae; genus Rhinophrynus; species Rhinophrynus dorsalis. Next base: position 163,060,214 of record CM074727.1, read on the forward strand.
CCCCCATCAATTTCAACTTGCCCCCATCAGCTCCACTTTGCCCCCCATCAACTCCAACTTGCCCCTCACCAGCTCCACTTTTTCCCCACCGGCTCCAACTTGCCCCCACCGGCTCCACTTTGCCCCCCATCGGCTCCACTTTGCCCCCCATCAGCTCCAACTTGCCCCCCATCAGCTCCAACTTGCCCCCATTAGCTCCACTTTGCCCACCATCCGCTCCAACTTGCCCCCACCAGCTCCACTTTTGCCCCCCCTTCAGCTCCACTATGCCCCCTCAGCTCCAACTTGCCCCTATCAGCTCCAACTTACCCCCATCGGCTCCACTTTGCCCCCCATTAGCTCCAACTTGCCCCCATTAGCTCCAACTTGCCCCCATTAGCTCCACTTTGCCCACCATCCGCTCCAACTTGCCCCCACCAGCTCCACTTTTGCCCCCCCCTTCAGCTCCACTATGCCCCCTCAGCTCCAACTTACCCCCATCGGCTCCACTTTGCCCCCCAGCAGCTCCAACTTGCCACCAACAGCTCCACTTTGGCCCCCATCCGCTCCACTTTGGCCCCCATCCGCTCCACTTTGGCCCCCATCCGCTCCAACTTGCCCCCACAAACTCCACTTTGCCCCCCCCTTCAGCTCCACTTTGCCCCCCATCCGCTCCAACTTGCCCCCATCAGCTTCACTTTGACCTCCATCCGCTCCAACTTACCCCTATCAGCTCCAACTTGCCCCCAGCAGCTCCACTATGCCCCCTCAGCTCCAACTTGCCCCCTATCACATACCTGTAGCTCCCGTGCAGTCTTCTCTTCAGTAATGCAGAGCGCGGCGGGAGATCATGACCATACCTGGGAACTCTCAGGGTTTGACCCTGAGACTCAGGGTTTTGACCCAAATCTCAGGGTCTCAGGGTGAAGGGCCAAATTCTCAGGGTGAGGGAGGTCTGTGTCACCTACTATATGAATTTCACCAATAAATGTTTCTTTAGCCTCTAAACTGGTGCCATTAGTACCAGAAAGACAGTGGGAGATGTCCTGCTTGTCTTGTTTGTGTTTAGGTAGTGAGTTATTCAACTGTAGCATGTTAAAGGTCCCTCGCACACTGACCGGAGCACCTCTGTGTTAGATCAAGTAGGCACATATCGCATAAAATCTACATTATGGGAAGCTTTAAGGGTTAATATTTCAAAGATCTCAGGGTTAGCTCATCTTGAAAGTTCCCAGGTATGATCATGACTCCCAGCGCACTCTGCATTACTAAAGATCCGACCCAATGAGGGAGCGCTGTAGCAACACAGACCTGACTGTGTTGTGGTTCCCGGCATGGTGTGTGCGGGCGCAGCTCTTCACCGCTGCATGCCCGCGCCCCCAGTAGCTGTGCGCCCTAGGCCGGCGCCTACATCGCCTATAGGTGGAGCCGGCCCTGCACGCAGTCTGACCTCCTAAAAATAGGGACAACAGGGTGGGAAAGAGGGACAGAGGGATTTGGCCCTCAAAGAGGGACTGCCCCTCCTAAAGAGGGACACTTGGGATGTATGGTATGTGTCTGCCTGTATGCTGCATATGTCTGTGTTTATCAGTGTGTCTGCATTTCAAACACGTGCGCCCAATGGTCATAACATGACGGGCAACGCCGTCCCACATTGCTAGTATAGCTATAAGACAGATATTCAGCTGGTTAAGCCTTTCAGTTAAAATAAAGAGTTGCTTACACTATAAGTAAATTTCCCCTTTAAGGATTGGGGAACCTCAAACTGTCTTGTCTACCTCACAGGCGAGAAGGCAGGAAACAGGAGTTGCACATACCCAGCAGTAATGCAGAGTTTGAACAGTCAGGAAGATTATCACAGATCAGAATCTGTACTGTCTGTGATTAACCCTGAAGTGGACAAAAGTGCCTTCACCCGACCCTACAGGAATCGTCAGGGGATTGCATAAGCGACAAAAGGCCTTATACAATAAACTAAAAAGTACAGCAAAAAAAAAAAAGCCAACTTAATCATGGACAGGGCATTTCCATGAATTTAAATAGGGTGTGAAAGTACCAGGATTTACTGGACCCTTTTCAGGTCATGTGAATTGTTTTTTTGGGGAAAGCCAAATAATTTATACAGAGCAGAATAATGTTATCTAAAAAACAAACACGATAAGCATTTAGATTTGGTTTCCAAAATAACTGATCAATTAGGGTAAGGGGGTTTGGTATACAGTAACCAATGGGATGAATGAGTAGGGCAGACAGGACAATAAATAGGAACAGTAACCAGTAAGATAATAGTAGGTTGGTTGCTGAACAACCAGTGGGAGAAATGCCTATATTCCTCACTGATTACAAGGAACCAGCACAGGTAGCCATGCTTATTGAAGATGGCTGCCCTGCTCTGATTTCCCCACCGTCATTTAATTCCCCCATCTGGTCACTTGGGATGGGGACATGTTTTGCCTCTTAAGCAAAAAATGGCACTTTCCTCTGAGTGGGAAATTTCCGGTGATAAGAGAAGATTTTCCACTTTTTTCCGCCGTGATCCGCCACTGCACTCATAGCCATAAAACCACATATACTGACCATCTGCTTTGTCCTGCAGTAACTATAGAACAGCAGATAATTATCACACCCCCAACTGTGTCCCACTGCACTGGTAGCCAATATTATCACTCGTGTCCCCCCAGCCTTGTCCTACTGCACTGGGAATCATGAAAGTACATACTGACCCCCCCAGCCTTGTCCAACTCCACTGGTAGATACAGGAACACTCAGCCCTCCAGCTGCTGCTAGACTACAACTCCCATAATTCCTCACCAGCCAGCTGCTGGCAGTCAGCTGCTGCTAGACTACAACTCCCATAATTCCTCACCAGCCAGCTGCTGGCAGTCAATGATGGGAGTTGTAGTCTGGAAACAGCTGTAGAGTCTCTCATTACCCCTCATCCCAGCATTGTCCAAAGGTAGCACAGAACACATCCTGACTACCCAGGCTGGTTCACTGTACTGGGTGCCACAGAACCACATACACTAATCTCCCAGTCTTGCCCAGTGGTAGAACAGAACCACACACACACACACACACACACACACACACACACACTGACCTCTTAGCCTTGCTTACTGCACTGGTAGCACAGAACAGCACACACTGACCTCCCAGGAGTCCCAGCCTTGTCCCACTGCACTGGTAGCAACAGAACCACAAACACACACACACACACACACACACACACACACACACACACTCTGCATGGCTGTGGGAGTCCTTAGAAATATGCAGAAAATAGCTCTTGCTGGAAATTTATTGAGAGTGGCAAAAAGGTGGAAATTTGATGTAGTTTCTATGGGTGAGAATTTTCTCGGGAAATGCAGGAAATTACTAGGTTTCTTCTAAACATACCTGGGAACTTCTTACTTGGGGCTGCCCGGAGGACAGCCCTCTAGTGCCAATGAGGGTAGAGAAATGACGCGATTTCCGTCATTAAAAGGGGTGGGGCTTAATCACAAAGGGGCGGGACTACTAAACATTAAAAAATATATAGAATACACTGGGGAAGGGGTAGAAGAGGGCGTGGAGTGGGAGGAACAGGGTGGGATTGAGCACAAGTGGGCAGGGTTTCCCCACATCTGGAGACCCGGTAATTCATTATCAAACCCAGAGTCTCCAGGGCAAAACCAGAGCGTTCCCAGGTATGCCGCTAAAATTCCTGCAGGTAAATTATTTTTACTTTTCACCCATCCCTGCTGGTCACATAGGACATTAACTCCTCAAATGCCAGAAAGATCTCAAATACACTTCAATGCACTGGATACTTTTCCAACACACAAGGGATCCATTTTAAATATTTGAAATCCCCTCCCCCTTCCCCATGTGATAGAGTTGGTCTGTTCCTCCTTAGCTTCCTGAATACAACCAATAAGGTTTTAGGCAGAGTCAAAACCAGTTCAAATGAAACATAACCCTTTGAGTGCCAGAGAGGTAGCCAACACTTTGCAACACAAATTAAAATATCAGAAATCTTTTTTTATGGAAAAAAATATAAGGCTTTTTTTCTGACGAGTTGGTTTGTTCCTCCTTAGTTTCCTGAATACAAGCAATAAGGCTTTTTTTTTTGTTTTTTTTTGCCAAATTGGAGGAAATAATTAAAAAAACGCCAGAGTTTTAACACTTTGAATTCCACAGGGGTACCCAGTTCATTGCTTTGCAATGCATTGAGTACCCCTCTGGCACTCAAAGGGTTAAATGAGGCCTTTAGGACCTTGAATGCTAGTTACGCATTGGGGCTTCTTTAGCATTAAAGGGGTTAAACTTCCCATTTACCCCTTTCATAACAAGAGGGGTGTGCAACACATGCATTGCATATGCATCTGCATACCTGGGAACTCTCCGGATTTGCCCCGGAGACTCCGGTTCTGACAGAATTTTACCGGGTCTCCGGGGCAGAGGCTGATTCCTCCGGATGTGGCAGAGTTTCTATTGAAACTCTGCCACATCCGCTTTTTCTCCCGCTGATCCTCCGTCCCCAGCCTTCTGTGTGACACCTTTAACCCTCTGAGTGCCAGAGTGGTAAGGAATGCATTGCTTTGCAATGCATTCTGTACCACTCTGGCACTCAAAGGGTTAATACCCCCCTCACTCACGGCAAGCCCCGCCCCTTTTTGACGCGATTAGCGTCATTTTTGTCAACCCCCTGGAGAACAGAGGACTACCCTCCGGGTAGCCCTCAACTGGAAGTTCCCAGGTATGTGCATCTGGCACTCAAAGGGTTAAATCAAGGAGACCTTTTATTTATTTCTATGGTTCAGTGAGTTTGCTTCAGAACTGTCAGTCAGTAGCCATTTCAGGGCCCCTGGTGCCAAAAACACAAAAATATTCTCCCTTGCACGTAATGAGAACCTATTGAATTATCAGGGCGTATGGGCCATTGACTGCTGTGATGGAAAGTGATGCCTGCTATGGGCTACAAGAAAATGGTTGTCAAGCCTCAGTCCTTAGCAGAGTCTTTTGTTTCAAGAAAAATGTCTCTGCATACTTCATTCACATTTACGTCTTTAGAACCCTGTGTGGAAACCATTTTCTCCTAGCCCAGCGCAGTCAATGGGCAATTCCTTCTACTGCTTAGAATATCTCAGTCTTTCTTCACTTGATGCACCCCTAACATTCAGTCTGGAATTTTCAGGACGCCCCGAGCCATACCTGGGAAATCTCTCGATTTGCCTCAGAGACTACCAGGTCTCCGTGAACAGAGGTCGATTTTCCTGATTTAGTGAGTTTCTTGAGTAACTCCTCCCACTTTTCATCATTCCGCCTACTTCCCACTCTGTTCAGCCCACTTCCCAGCCATTCTAGAGTCAGCCTCCTTTCTCATTTTAATCCCACCCACCCTATTAAGCCCCACCCACTTTATGCCACGATTCACTTCATAGACCAATGGCTCTCAATCTTTTTTGCTCAAAGCACCCCTAACACACATTCTGGAACTTTCAGGGACCCGTATTGAATGAAATGTAATTTATCATGGGTATAACGAAGCTTACCATACATATATATACAGTTATGATTAGGTCTTACAATCATAATAACAAAAATAGGCACAGTGTGCAGAACAATTTGCATAAATCTACATTTAATCCTATGAGTGCCAGACAGGGGAGGGCTGGCAACATACGGCCCAGGGAGCAAATGCAATTAAGTGGCCTATATCTACTATCGTCCAAGCCCATTGTCCCAGCCCACCCCTGTTTCCTTAATTTTAAAATTGTGCTTAATGCTGTGAATTAAAGCAAGTGATACCACAGAGCTTACTGTTGAAATGGGGTTACATTAGTGATACTACAGTGCTTACAATTTAACCCTGCGAGTGCCAGAGGGGTACACAACACATTGCTTTTTCAATGCGTTGTGTACCCCTCTGGCACTCAAAGGGTTAAGTAAAGATAGAATAGTGATGCCATAGAGCTTGCAAGGGAAATGGATCACACTACTAGTGCAGCTATGTTTGGATTGTAGCTCTGTAGATTAATTTCATAAGTTCTGTGGTATCACTAGTGTAGCTCCATTTACAGCAGCAGGTGGGAGATTGAGTGAGGCACTGGCCAACCAGCCCAGACACATGGCCAGCCCAGGGGGCAATTGCCCCCCTGCCCCCCAGGCCAGCCCTCCCCTGGTGCCAGACGTATCCAACCTATTGCTTTGCAATGCGTTGGATACCCCCTCTGGCCCCAAATGGTTAAACGTCAATATTCACATTTTTATCAAAGTCTTCAAAGAAAACATGGGACATCCTATATTGATGGCCGTGGCACACTGGTTAAGAATCACTGATTTAGACACTTCAGTTCCCAGCCCATGAGCCCCCTCTCTAGGGGCTCCACAGGTGTGCCTCACGCATTTCACAGCAACTTGTCAAAGGAGTCAAGTGGAAAAATACATAAATGTGCAGTTTTTCTTAGGTCTTCCACTAAGAAGGACAAACAAAGGCATATTGTACATAACAGAGAGGTATCCAATGCAGTGCAATGGCACTCAAAGGGTTAAATATGTATGTAAAAATCAGAAATTTACAGTGGCGCTGTTGCTACACCATCCTATGGACTGGTCTAGTCTGTAGACCATAAATCTCCATTGGATGGTGTAGCAACAGCACCACTGTAAATTATCAGGCCACTGTGATATTGCACCTAAAATATTCAAGTTTGAGCTGTTAGAATTTTTTTAATAAAATATCTCTCAGCAGTAGGTGTACCCTTGTTTTATTCAGGGGGATAAACCCCACAACATATATTTTTTACATATTAAGTATTACTGTCCCTTTAAAGCTTCTAAAGTGTAAGTGGATATTATTGTTGTTAAAATATATCTTGATAAGGTTGTGATTGGAGATTTCCTTTCCTTCCATATACCTTCCGGATCGATTTCAGAAGAATAGAAAACATCTAACAGCTTTGGACTATGTGTGTATATATATATATATATAAATTTTTTGAGAAACTGAACATCTTTGTTAATCAATCAATAACTGTGGGATCACCAAAGTAAAGTTTAAATGAGTCAGACTATAACTTGGGCAGAACCCAGAAGGTTATTGAGTATACAAAACAGAGAATACACTTTTTATATATATGGCACTGAAACTTATATAACTTATTTAATGGAACATTTTACCTTGGCATCCTGGCAGTCATCGTTTGTGTCGAGAGTGCTGCCCTCTAGATTTTTTAGGTGATACTTTCCCTTTAAATAATATGTTGTCAGATTGGGACTGCTACCAAACAACATTTCCTAGTCCTCCATCCCTCTACTATTGTCAGAATCAGTCTGGGATTCCTTTGAAAGCTAATCCACTGAACATTCATTATTTTAATTTGTAAGCTAAATACTTGTGGATAGTGATTCTACAGCTAAGGCTTATTTTTCTGAAGAGATTCTGCACTGGTTATGTTACCCCTTTGACACTCAAAGGATAGAGGGGTGATTAAAGCATTCCTGAGTGATGCATTTTACACCCCTCTGCCACTCACAGGGTTAAATTAAAGGAATTGTTTCCCTGTCAACAATATGGCAGAGGGAACATTTACATGTCAATATCATGCAGGTTTTTCTTCTTCAGAGAGGTGTTTTGTTTTTTTTTTAAATCTGTTATTACTTGGGGACTTGGTCAGCTGGCAGCAGCCATTTTGTCCTTTGCTGCCATTCCAGATAACGTACCAGTGAGTGATGGTTGCTGTGAACAAAGCATGCTTCATGTCTACTCAGGCTGAAAATTATTTTAATGCGCCGATGGGGGAGATTTATAAAAAAAAAATGTCCTTATTCTTTATTATGAGTCTTGGTATTTATAATGTATTCAAGATAGATTAATAAATGTGGTGACTGTAAAGAATAGGTCAGCCATTTCACATGGCCTTAAATATTTTGTGAAAATTCTGTTCTAATTAATAATAATAGCAACATTTCGTTATAAATTCGCTGCACCGCTTTTTACATATTTTGTAACACCATTTTTTAGAAAAACATCCTACATAGCTTTAAGTCATCCTGAAATGTTGTTGACACTTTTATGACTATCAGGTACACGCTTACAGCCATTTTAACGCTTCTTTCCACTTAAAGGGATAGTAATACTTAATTATTACATTTATTTTTAATATGTCTTTAATATAAGGATTAGTATTACCCCCCCCGTGTAATCTCTCAAACCTTTATGGTTTGAGAGATAATTGCTCCTAAAGCTGCCCTCTCCCTCCCCCTTCCCCGTAGTCAGCGTTCTAGCTGACTGCAGGGAGGCCAGTTGTATGACTTTCAGATGGCTCTGCAGCACAGCCGCAATCACGTTAATAAAAAAGAAATCTTTCACTAAAACAGTCTTCTATGTGTACTTGGTTTGCAAGCACACGTAGAAGACCGTTTTAGTGAAATATTTTTTTTAATTAACACAATCGCGGCTCTGCTGCAGAGCTGCCTGATAATCTATGACCGGATTTCCCTTCAACTACAATGCTGACTTCAGGGAAGGGGGAGGGAGAGGGCAACTTTAGGAGCGATTATCTCTCAAACCATAAAGGTTTGAGAGATGACACTGGGGGCAATACATTTATTTTTAATATGTCTTTAATATGAGGATTAGTAATAATTAAGTATTATTATCCCTTTAACTCTATTTTTGTAAATATCCCCCATTGTTTCTTCATTGCTTTGTATTAATGCCCCTAAATCTTGTGGTCTAGACTTTTGTGATAGTGCACTCACAACTTACTTATTTGAAATATCTACCAGAACAAAATGTCTGCCCCCAGCAATGTAGCTTTCACAACTTCACCATGTGATAAAAAAAGAAGACTATTTCTATTTAAACGTACTTGCTTTGTTAGGCTACATCAAATTAGCAGGTAATTAACTATTTAATAATTTTAGGGTATGTTTACCCTTTAAATTCTCTCTAGGTGTGCAAACCTTTATACACATTAGACAGTATATGTAAGATAGTGGTTTCTTTATTGTTTATAACAATTTCTACAGAATGCCACTGACTTACCATGTGAAAAGGCACAGTAACATGCAGCTATTGTCTCTGATACAGGGACTCTGGGGAATAGAGACACAAGGACACAAAGCATGGAGTTCACTGAAGCACGGAGAACATATTCTGCAAAACAATCCAACATCTATCTATCTATCTATTTATCTATCATCTCTCTCTCTCTCTCTCTCTCTCTCTCTCTCTCTCTCTCTATATATATATATATAAACAGTGAAAAAAGCTCACTCACGGAATCTCGGTGAAAAAATATGTTGTTAAAACCACATCATTTAAATAACAATAGCAGTAACCATAGGTGCCATGGTTTCTGCTATCATTATTTAAATTATGCGATTTTAAAGGGATAGTAATACTTGCAAATTTCTAATCCCCATATTGTAGTTTTGTTAAAAATAAACTTATTGCCCCCAGTGTTATCTCTCAAACCCTTATGATTTGAGAGATGATAGCGCTCAAAGTCCCCCCCCCTCCTCCTTCCCTGAATGAACGTTGAACGCTGACCGCAGGGGAAAGAAGCTGTTGTACGACAGTCTTATGTGCATCAGGCGGCTCTGCAGCTGAGCTGAGATTACGTTTATAAAAAACAATTATTTCACTGAAATGGTCTTCTACGTGTGCTTGGTTTGCAAGCACACGTAGAAGACCGTTTTAGTGAAAGATTTATTTTTTATAAATGCGATCGCGGCAATGCTGCAGAGCCGCCTGATGCACATAAGACTGTCGTACGGCAGCTTCCCCTGCAGTCAGCGTTCAGTCAGGGAAGGGGGAGGGAGGGGGAACTTTGAGCGCTATCATCACTCAAACCGCAAGAGTTTGGCAATATATTTTATCACTGAGATTCTGTGGGGTTTTTTGGGTTTTTTTCACTGTGTATATCCATGCAAGTTTAACAGCACCTGGATAACAATATTTTTTGTTTATGCTGGGGTATGTGAGTGTCAGTTAAAATATATATATATATATATATATATATATATATATATATATATATATATATATATATATATATATATATATATATAATATATAATATATATATATATAGTTTTGTTGTTCAAGGACCGCACTCACAGGACTTCCAAATGCTTCAAAATTGTGCAAAGTTTAGGTATCTTGCCAAAGCCAAAGGCAGGGCCGAAAGTTGATAATAAACTTTGCACAATTTTGAAGCATTTGGAAGTCCTGTGAGTGTGGTCCTTGAACAACAAAACTGTATGTATCTTTTGTGGACCCAGGCACCCAGGCCATTGATTTTGATTGGGAGAGTGCTAGGACTTATATGTTTGGTATATATATATATATATATATATATATATATATATATATATATATATATATATATGCCTTTAACAAGGTAACCCTCCCCCCAAAAATCTATCAAATCTGTCTTGTTTAACCCCTTAAAGACCCTTGATGGTCATAGTACATCATGGGTCGATCTGACTGAAAGACTCATGACGTACTATGACCGTCATGGAGTTCCGGGCTCCCATCGCGGCTGCACGCGAAGAACAAAAAAAAAAAATGCTTCATGGTCCTTAACTCACCGCGCTGAACGGCCGGTCGTTAAGGGGTTAAGTGAGTGCTGGTCCACCAACAAATTATACAATACCATTCAAAAGTTTGGTGTCACTTCAGAAATTCCCTTGTTTTCCCAGAAAACATACATCAAGTAAGTTGCAAAATGAATAAGAAATACAGTCAAGATGTTGACCAGGTTAGAAACAATGATTTTTAATTTAAATAATAATTGTGTCCTTTGCTTTCGTCGAAGAATCCTCCATTTGCAGCAAATGTAGATATTCCATTAAAAATCATCCGTTTCCAGCTACAATATTCATTTCCAACATTAACTATGTCTATTTCTGTGTATTTCTGATCTATTTGATGTTATTTTAATGGACAAGATTTGCTTTTATTTCTAAGTGACTCTAAACTTTTGAATGGTAGTGTATGTGTATATATATATATATATATATATATATATATATATATATATATATATATTTTACCATTAATATAAGTTGCCATGCATTCAATAAAGGGATAGTAATGTTTCGTAATAAAAGCAGCTCTAATTAATCATTATAGTATTTGGACTTTGGAGAGTGTTATTTCAATTCTGTCAGAGTTATAGTTCAAGAGTAAATCAATGACAAAGTATACCCCTCCCGTCCCTTTTACTGATGTAACACTGCTCAGCCAGATCAGAAGGGAGGTGCCCAGGGGGACTGCAGAGAGGGACAATCTTCAATTAAGATAAGGGAAAAGCCTGAAAAACTTGTCAAGGGGGGCAGGGCTTTCATTGTTCTCATAGGAAGAAGATTGTCCCCTGCTGTTATCTGTCTGGTCTATGGACTGGATTCCACATCTGAGAAGAGATGGCTTACACTAGGTAAAAGGGGCGGGAGGGGAAACTTTGCTTGTGAATATCTCTCAAACCATAAAGGTTTGAGAGATAAGACTTACATCGTTCTTCATGTTTTTTTAATGCCTACAAAATAAAATAAAGTTAAAACGAAGTATTACTATCCCTTTAAGCACATGGCAACTAGCTTGGAAATCAAAGTCTTACCTTTAAAAAAAAGCACATTCTAAAGAAATCCTTCCTGTTTGGAGACCAGAACTCAGGCTACAGTGCAGACATCTTGTCTATGCACCTGCACTGTCAGTCCCGGTTTCATTTTAGTAGTACTGCACTGACCACATGGTAACCGGGAGGGACTGATGGCGCAGGTGTGCGGAACGCAGTAACCTACCCGTCAGTCTCCAGATAGTAAGGATTTCTTTAGAATATGCTATTTTTTCAAGGTAAGACTTTGATTTCCAAGCTAGTCACCATGCGCTTAATGAATGCATGGCGAATTATCACTATCTGAAAGTTCTGCTTTAACCCCTTAAGGACTACATGACGTACTATGACCGTCACGGTCCTTAAATACTTAAGGACTGATGACGGAGTGATCTCTTTTAGGCCCCAAAGTGGCGTGCCGATACACGCAACAGGTCACGTGTACTGGTGCGTCAGCAAGTATCAAAGCGGTCCGTATGGGATGGAAATGTCCCAGGACCGCTGGTCCTTAAGGGGTTAAGGAATCATGTTCTAAACCCATACATAGACATGTCACAGTATAAAACTGTTAAAACACGTATCTGTTGAAAGACCGGCGCTAGGGTGACCACGGGTCCCGGAACGTCCGGGACTGTCCCTTATTTCAGGGCTATGTCCCGCGTCCCGGGTCATCTTCAACCGGGACAATGAAGTGTCCCGGAATAAAGCCAAGCCGCCCTGGATGTCAGCCTGCAAGCGGTGTGTCACATCATGGACGCCACGAGGGAGCGCTTGGTAGCATAAATCAGCGCTCCCTCGCGGCGTCCATGATATAGCACACCGCTTGCAGGCTGACATCCAGGGCGGCAATGCAGCTTACCTGATCTGGAGGCAAGCGCTCTAGTAATACAGAGCGCTGGGAGATGACATCATCTCCCAGCGCTCTGCATTACTGAGCACAGCGCGCGGGAGCTTCAGCTCTGTGCCGGAGGAGGCACAGAGCACTTACCACGCCGCTAGACCACCAGGGACTCAAGGGGCAACTAGGGTGACCATGTCCCGGAATGGCAGAAGGGAAATGTTGTCACCCTAACCGGCGCACATACACACACAATGGATGTGCACAACACTGGTCCTAGATATTAATAATTAGATTTTCTTTTCGGTCCTGTAATCACGTTTGCACTTGAGTTTCTTTTTCTGTTACAATGAGTCCAGCAGAGCTCCCAATCTTTCTGTGCTGGGAAATGGTTCTAAATTCTTGTGCTGTTATAAATGGCACAACAATCACATGCAAAAAAAGGAACTGTACCCAGTATTTCCTCTTAAGTAAGCGACTGCGAGTGATCCAGAGCTGAAACACAGTAATTAAAACCGGAGAGGGCTGCATGATACATGCATAATTCCAGTGCAGCTCTGCATGAACAGATATATTTAAAGGGATAGTAATATTTCGTTTTATCTTTATTTTATTTTGTAGGCATTAAAAAAAACCAGGAAGAACGATATAAGTCTTATCTCTCAGACCTTTATGGTGTGAGAGATATTCACAAGCAAAGTTTCCCCTCCCGCCCCTTTTACCTAGTGTAAGCCATCTCTTCTCAGATGTGGAATCCAGTCCATAGACTGGACAGATAACAGCAGGGAACAATCTTCTTCCTATGAGAACAATGAAAGCCCTACCCCACTTGACAAGTTTTTCAGGTTTTTCCTTTATCTTAATTGAAGATTGTCCCTCTCTGCAGTCTACCTGGGCACCTCCCTTCTGATCTGGTTGAACAGTGTTACATCAGTAAAAGGGGCGGGAGGGGGACACTTTATCATTCAATTACTCTTGAACTACAACTCTGACAGAATTGAAATAACATTCTCCAAAGTCCAAATACTCTGAGGCTTAATTAGAGCTGCTTTTATTATGAAACATTACTATCCCTTTAACTCTTCAGTGCTGGGTTGCCAGGGCCGGATTTACATTCCAGGCTCCCCTAGGCAAGGCACTCTGGGCACCATTAGCTCCGCCCATGGCCACACCCCACTTTTCACATGACCACTCCACCAGCCTCATCCACTGTTTCCCTGTACAGAATATACCTTTGGCCTACAACAAGCAAGGACATAAAACTTTAACTCCTTGGGTGCTAGAGAGATCTCCAACGCACTAGCATCCAAGTTGTTAAAAAATAACCTGTAAAGGCTGTATAAGTTATTGTATGGATACAGAGATTGCTCTGGCCCCACCCACAATTCAGAATGTGGGTTGGCCAGCAAAGCTGTGGCTCCCCTCAAAATTTGGAGCTCTAGGCAGGTGCCTAGTCTGCCTATTGGGAAATCCAGCCCTGTGGGTTGCTCACCTTTATAACCTAACAGTGAAGACTGTATGTGTCTGAGGAAAATGTACCACTGGTCTTCACATATATCACATCCACCCTGCATCTGTCCCTGCCATATCATAGTTCATGTACAATCCAAGAGCCACATGAATAAATAGCTAAACCAGGAGAAATTCTGGGGCAGCTTCTAACATCAAGGGGTTAACTCTTTGAATGCCGGAGAGGTACTCAACGCATTGCTTTGCATTCAAAGGGTTAAAAAAAAAACATTTAAATAGTACTTCTTATTTATGTCCTATGGTGCAGTTGAATTTCCACAAAACTGTTCATGTTTTTCTTCACAGCCTCATGTTGTATAAAGTGGAACTAACACTTTAATGTGACTTAAGAGATTTTGAAAGCCCTTCAAAAATTTGTTTACGTTAGCCATTCTTTACTTTTTTAAGAAAACCTACATTTTAAGAGCCTACTGGAGCCGAACGGAGTAGGTGGAGGGGGCAAGACAAGGCCCGGAAAACCAGGAAGTGACGTGGTGCAGGATCTTTCGGCGTGGTGATGGTACGGGTTGAAGACTCTTGGGCATGGGGCCCAAGGGGCAGGAAATTACGGCTGGTGGGCTATTACTTGCCACGTTCAAATAGGGCAAGGTTGGATGGTGGCATGGCCCCCAGTCAAGTAATGTGACATTATGATAAGCAATAAGATGTTATGTTTATTATGTTAAAGTATAGGTTACTAGTTGAACAGCCCGTTACACGGGCCACAGTGCCACTGCCAGCCGGTCGCGGGCCAGTCAGGCGCAGTAGAGACTGCCCGCGCCACGACTGATACAGATCCTGACGCTCCTTCGGAGCGCCCAGCTCTGTATCAGCTGTGGCGCGGGCAGTCTCTACTGCGCATGACTGCAGCACGCGCAGCAGTCTCTACTGCACATGATTGTGGCGTTACACACGTTTTAGCGAATTATTATATAGGATATGGATGTTATAATTTATTACGGATGTTGTTAATAATGTTAAGTTAACGATACTTGTGTTAATAAATGCTGTGGCCTTTTTGACCCATCTGGATAGCCTCTGTGGTATTTATAAAGGGGGGGAGAAGGGTGTGTGGGAATCGGGATGACTTGACGGTGCTCTTGTCATAGGATTTTTCCTGCTGAGTAAAACAAGGTCACTCCCACCTCTGTCACTTGTTTTATTCAAGCATTATAAGAGTTCAAATAACCAGGAAGTGAATTTATTGTGTTTACTTCCTGATTGTTTTAACTGACAGGAAGTGACTCAGCAGTTTCTATCACATTCCATGTCCATACAATATATATTTTTTCATGATAAAAGTTTACTGCTCCTTTAAAGGGCAACTCTCGCCTCCTATAAAGTACTGCTTATTTCTTTGTCCCCAAAAAAAGGTTGAATCTTTTTTTTTTTTTAAATCGTTAATTTTATGGAGAAATAAGCTTCTAAAGTGCTACCGCATTATGGCACATCAGACCTTGCAGCGGTACAGCTCTGTACCGCACGGCTGTCAATCTTCTCCTTTTCTTCTTCCCTGTTATGCCTTGTTCCCTCCTCCTTGTTTGATGCTTGAATCCTCCCTGTAACCTGGCGCCGTGGGCGGATTGTCCTATCGGGGGATCAGGCATCCCCCGGTGGGCCGCTAGATCAAGGGCCGGTGGGGGAGATCAGAGGATCTCACCTCACCATCCCACGATATTTTAAAGGAGAGGTCTGTGTTGCCACCGGCACAGTCACCCTCTGTGACAGACTTCACGTTCCTTGTTAACCCTTTGAGTGCCAGAGGGGTATGCAATGCGTTGCGTACCCCTCTGGCACTCAAAGGGTTAATGCAGAGCTAGTGGGCTGCTTTAAAAAAAAAAATGCCCGGGCTGGTATTCCCCTACAATCCGCCCCTGTCTGGCGCACTCTCTTGCCAAGATATAAACATCAGGAGTGGACGGACTGTCCTGGGGGTCATATTAGGGCTTTGCCCTCCCCTGGAAAAATGTTTGTGGATGCCTCTGACAGTCATTACTATCATTTATTTATGAAGCACAGCACTGTAAAACAGTTAAAGGGATAGTAATACCTCATTTTAACTTTATTTTATTTTGTAGGCATTAAAAAAACATGAAGAATGATATAAGTCTTATCTCTCAAACCTTTATGGTTTGAGAGATATTCACAAGCAAAGTTTCCCCCTCCTGTCCCTTTTACTTAGTGTAAGCCATCTCTTCTCAGATGTGGAATGCAGTCCATAGACCAGACAGATAACAGAAGGGGACACTCTTATTCCTATGAAAACAATGAAAGCCCTGCCCCCCTTGAGAAGTTTTTCAGTTTTTTCCCTTATCTTAATTGAAGATTGTCCCTCTCTGCAGTCTACCTGGGCACCTCCCTTCTGATCTGGCTGAACAGTGTGACACCAGTAAAAGGGGCAGGAGTGAGATACTTTGTCATTGAATTACTCTTGAACTACAACTCTGACAGAATTGAAATAACACTCTCCAAAGTCCAAATACTATGATGATTAATTAGAGCCTCTTTTATTATGAAACATTAATATCCCTTTAAACAAGCACACAGAATAATGTACAATGGAATACAGTATATAAAGATGTATACATTAACCCTTTGATTGTCACAGTAGTGACAAAAGCATTGCTTCGCAATGCGTTGCATATCCCTTTTGCATTCAAAAGGTTAAAACACATTGGAAACAGATGGAGGAGATAGAAGACGGTCTTATGTATAAAATCAAATCATATCAATTCTGGGGCAAACCATAGGGGAGAAATAAAAACTCCTGAAAATACAATTGACTTAAATGGAGTCTTTAACCCACTGAATACTAGAGAGGTCACTCCGCAATGCACTGGAGACCTCTCTAGCATTCAGTGGGTTAAAAATCCTATTTAAAACAACAGGAATATTTATTTGTCCCCTATCATGAAGTTGATTTGCTCCAGATTTGTTTTTAACCTACTAAGTGCCATCGGGGTGCACAATGCATTGATTCGCATTTGCAGTGCATATCCCTCTGGCTTTCAGTGGGTTAAACCTATACCTGCGAACTCTGCAGTTGTGCCCCAGAGACTCCAGATTTCACAGTGAATTACTCAATCTCCGGGTGGGCCCACTTGTTCTCCATCCCGCCCCGGTTCCTCCCACCCTCTTACCCTCATTCAACATATATTCTGCCCTTTTTTTTTCCCCTTTGTTTTGTCCCGCCCCCTCGTGACTAAGCCCCGCCCCTTTATGACACAAATTGCGTAATTTCCCTCCCCGATCGGAGCTGGCAGGGCTACCCTCCGGGTAGCCTTGCCTGTTAAGTTCCCAGGTATGGTTAAATCTAAGCTCCTATGGGTTGGTGTCATCCCTCTTTCAAGTTGGTAAAAAATCCTATTTAAAGGGATAGTAATGTTCCATAATAAAAGCAGCTCTAATTAATCATTATAGTATTTGGGCGTTGAAGAGTGTTATTTCAATCCTGTTAGAGTTGTAGTTCAAGAGTAATTGAATGATAAAGTATCCCCCTCGCTCCCCTTTTACTGATATAACACTGCACACCTCAAAGCAGCAAGACTGGATGGATCGCAGAGAGGGACAATCTTCAATTAAGATAAGGGAAAAAGCTGAAAAACCTGTCAAGCGGGGCAGGGCTTTCATTGTTTTCACAGTAGAATATTGACCCTTGATGTGAGCGGTCTGGTCTATGGAATGAATTCCACATCTGAGGAGTGGGGGCTTACACTAGGTAAAAGGGGAGGGAGGGGGAAACTTTATTGTTCAATTACTCTTGAAGTACAAGTCTCACAGTAATGAAATAACACTCTCTGTGGCTCAATTGCTATGAAGATTAATTGGTGCTGCTGTTTTTGTGAAACATTACTATCACTTTAAATCAATGGGGCTTTTTCAAGAATATGTTGTCACCTCTGGTACAACTGGAATGCCCTAGAACATACCTCCCAACATTACGAATGGCCAAAGAGGAACACTTGTGTTTTAGGCGATGTTGTTGGGGGTGTGGCTGATGGGAGGGGCATTGCCATGGATTTTTAGGTTATTTCATGACCTACTGACACCTCTTTGTGTAACTGAATACATGATTCAGAGCAAGATCAACGTGTTTTATTTACACAGACTAATTTATAAACACAAATACCGAAGTGTCAACATACATTAACTCTTTGAGTGCCAGAGGGGTACGGAACACATTGCTTTGCAATGCGTTCTGTACCTCTCTGGCACTCAAAGGATGAATGTGAATTTTATTGCTGTGGAGAAATGTGATACACCACACAGTCTGATCTAAAAGGAGGGACTACAGGGTGAGGAATTAAGGACAGAGGGATTTAGGTTTCAAAGAGGGGCTGTCCTTCCTAAAGAGGGACAAATGGAAGGTATGGACCCTAATATCTCCTAAAGAGGGACAAATGGAAGGTATGGACCCTAATATCTCCTAAAGAGGGACAATTGGAAGGTATGCTAGAATTCTTCCTGATTTGACTTTATTCATACCCAGAGACAGATTAAGGCTCCATAGGGCCCTAGGCAAAGTAGCATTTTGGGGCCCCACATCTTTTGATCTGGTGCTTCTGACACAGAGTGCTGTTAGCAGGTACTGTTTTTTTGGCTATAACGGAATTGGGAGCAACTGGATGGTGCTGGTCTCTTTCAACTAATAGGGCATCTGACACAAGATGTTTGTGGCAGCAACAGCAGGGTCTCTGTCTGATTCCTCTCTTGCAACCAGGGCCCCTCATATTGCCCTGGGCCCTAGGCAGTAGCCTAGGTTGCCCTAATGGATGATCCGGCTCTGTTCATACCCTTTTTGTTTGTACACGGAATATGGCAGGGAAGAGACAGATGCAAGATATAACATATTAGAAGATCATACTAGTCTAAGTAGAAAGAAACCTTGCAAACTGCATTCCTCAGTACTCAATGGCCTGAAAGCATTGTGTCTTTGGGCCATATGTTCAAAGAGATAATGTTAAAAAAAATGTTGTATGAAAGACAAAAATAAGGAATGGTATGCATGAACGACATATTTTCTATAGAATATAAACTAGTAATGTTCGTTATGTACTACACAACTCCAGAATTGCCAGGCAAAGGGGCGGGGCAAGGGTGTGTCTAAACTATTCACCAGTCTCGTATAGAGGAAAAGAAAATTTGTCATAACTAACGACAAAAAAATGTCTTGCTAAAGACAAATGTTGTACATTAAAGCAGAAGTACCATGTCACAAAATGTTTAGCTTATCTAAGTCCCCTTCTGGCGACTAGCTGCCTGGTAGCACTAGTCGCCAGAATTATTACCTGATTTAATAGATATATGCTTTATTCCCCAGCTGTCAGTAGCACGGAGCGCGGACATCTTGCCAGAATGACGTTCGCGCGCCTGCACTGTCAGTCCCAGCTGGGTGTAGAAGGCGTTGCTAGGAGCCGGCTGGCTCCAAAAGGGACTGACAGTGCAGGCGTGCGTACGTCATTCTGGCAAGATGTCCGCGCTCCGTGCTACTGACAGCTGGGGAATAAAGCATATATCTATTAAATCAGGTAATAATTCTGGCGACTAGCGCTACTAAGCAGCTAGTCGCCAGAAGGGGACTTAGTTAAGCTAAACATTTTGTGACACGGTACTTCCGCTTTAAAAAAAAAGTGGAGGGAACGTGAGGATCTGAATGTGAGAATTTTTGTCTTTAGTTAAGACATTTTTTGTCTTTACATACAACAATTTCAGTCAGGACAAAAGACATATTTCCGATCACAAACGACACTCTCTGAAAATATTAATGATCCCAACGACATTGTACTTTGAAAAGTCGTTACAAATGACAAAAGCTATTTCTCTTCTTCTTTGAACATATGGCCCTTTGTGTCTGTGTTGCCCAGATTCTCTGTGTAAGAGACAACAGTGTCATGTTACTATGTCTTTTCACATGGTAAGTATCTGGAACCTTCTAGTAACTACTATAAGCAATTAAGATAAAACAATCAAAAGGTTAATTATTTGCTGGAAAGCAAGTACATTTTTTAATCAGAAATTGTCTCTATATTAATTATAACTTACAAATATGTAAAAGCTGCAGTGCTTCAGGAAGCCATTTTGTCATTGTAGCTACCTTAAATAAGCCATCTGGGAGTACACCAGCAAAGTCAAACTTTAAAATATAAAACAAGCCTAGACCAGAAGTTATATACTTGACAGTCACATAATTTTCAGTATCTGTAGGCATTTAACATGTGTTGGTCATAGCAAGCAATGCCCACAGACAATTTGAATGAGGTGAATGCAAAGGACAAAATGGCTGATCCCAAAGTAATAGACATAAAAAGGTACATTCTGAAGAAAAACAATATCTGTTTTTATTGACTATGTAATAATGGTATGTAAATATCCTTTTAAAAGAGAATTAACAACTGCAGCCAGGAAATCCTATAGCCCCAGGAATTTTGCTCTTGTGCATTTATCGAAAGGATAATTACTTCAATCAGTCATAGTAGCCTAGTAACATAGTTGATGAAGCTGAAAAAGGACATGTCCATCAAGTTCAGCCTATGCCAAATCACCCCTGTTGATCCAGAGGAAGGCAAAAAAAAAAAAAATAATGCCCACTGAAGCCATTTAAAATTAAACCTCAAATGGGTAAAAAAAATCTTTCCTGGTCCAACATCCTATCTGCTATGAAACCACCTTTGATAATTCTCAATATTATTGTGAGTTAGAAAGGTGTCCATTACTTCTTTGAAAGCATCTACAGTGTCTGAAAGCACAGCATCCGGAGGCAAAAAAAAAAAGTCCCATAACCTTACTGTCCTTACTGTAAAAAATTCCATGCCTTTGCTTTAGTCAAAAATGCTTTTCACCTATTCCTAATGGATGACCTCTTCTTTTTTCCTCAGCTCCTTGATTAAATCGTTCCTTAGAGAGTTTTATGTACTATCATTTCCATGGTGGCAGACATGACAGTTGCAAGCAGGACCTCAAACTCTTCTCATTACATATGGCAATCTTAACCCCTTTAGGACCAGAGCGATGTGCAATGTATTGCAGAACCATATGGTCTTTAAAGAGTTAAGGAGGCTCAAGCATTCAGCCTACTTCAATTAAAAAAATGCCAGCAATTGTCGTGTCCTCCTCCATAGAAATGACACCAAGGACTGATTGAAGATGTTGACTTATCATTGGCTCCTAGACAAATATTCATACCTGGGGACTCTCAGAGATTGACCATGAGACTCTGGGTTTTGACACAGATCCCTGAGTGAAGGGCTGGAATCTCAGGATAAGGGATAGTAATGTTTCAAAATAAAAGCAACTCAAATTAATCTTCATAGTATTTGGGCCATAGAGAGTGTTATTTCAATACTGTCAGAGTTGTAGTTCAAGAGTAATTGAATGATAAAGTATCCCCCTCCTGCCCCATTTTACCTTGTGTAAGTCGCCTCCCCTCAGATGTGGAATCTGGTCTCTTCTTACTGTGATCATAAGGAAAACCCTGCCCCCCATGACAGGATTTTCAGGCTTGTCTTTAAGCTCACTGAAGATTTTCCCTCTCTGTGATCAATCCGGACAGTCTTGCTGCTCTGAAGAGAGCAGTGTTACATCAGTAAAAGGGGCGGGAGGGGGATACTTTATCATTCAATTACTCTTGAACTACATCTCTGACAGTATTGAAATAACACTCTTCATGGCCCAAGTACTATGAAGATTAATTGGAGCTGATTTTATTGTGAAACATTACTATCCCATTAACTGCTATCTCATCTGCACCAAATAGCTTCATTTTTAATCCCTAAATTTCATATTAGTCTGGTCTCCATTGCAGGTGATATCTTTTTAAAGACTTTTATCAATGAATTTCTCCACAGACGTCAGTGGGACTCTGTTGTATGAAAGCAGTTGATAACATTAATCAGCAACTATGTAAGCAGTGATTGCAATCTTTTTATGACATGTCTACAGTATTGTAGAGTATACTGGCTCTTTATTAATAAACTAGCAACATGGGACGGCGTTGCCCGTCATGTTATGACTATTGGGCGCACGTGTTTGAAATGCAGACACACTGATAAACACAGACATATGCAGCATACAGGCAGACACATACCATACATCCCAAGTGTCCCTCTTTAGGAGGGACAGTCCCTCTTTGAGGGCCAAATCCCTCTGTCCCTCTTTCCCACCCTGTTGTCCCTCTTTTTAGGAGGTCAGACTGTGTGCAGGGCCGGCTCCACCTATAGGCGAGGTAGGCGCCGGCCTAGGGCGCACACGTACTGGGGGCGCGGGCATGCAGCGGAGAAGAGGTGCGCCCACACACACCATGCCAGGAACCACAACACAGTCAGGTCTGTGTTGCTACAGCGCTCCCTCATCTGGTCGGATCTTTAGTAATGCAGAACGTGCTGGGAGTCATGATCTCCCGCCGCGCTCTCCATTACTGAAGAGAAGACTGCGCGGGAGATACAGGTATGTGATGGGGGGCAAGTTGGAGCTGAGGGGGCATAGTGGAGCTGAGGGGGCAAGTTGGAGCAGATGTGGGGCAAAGTGGAGATGATGGGGGCAAGTTGGAGCTGTTAGGGGAAAGCTGGAGCTGAGGGGGCATAGTGGAGCTGGTGGGGGCAAGTTGGAGATGATGGGGGCAAGTTGGAGCTGATGAGGGTCAAAGTGGAGCTGATGAGGGTCAAAGTGGAGCTGAGGGGGGGCAAGTGGAGCTGAGGGGGGGCAAAGTGAAGCTGGCGGGGCAAGTTGGAGCGGATGGGGGGGCAAGTTGGAGCGGATGGGGGCAAGTTGGAGCTGCTGGGGGCATAGTGGAGCTGCTGGGGGCATAGTGGAGCTGATAGTGGAAAGTTGGAGCTGAGAGGGCATAGTGGAGCTGGTGGGGGCAAGTTGGAGCGGATGGGGGGCAAAGTGGAGCTGATGGGGGTAAGTTGGAGAGGATGGGGGGCAAAGTGGAGCTGATGGGGGTAAGTTGGACCTGAGGGGGCAAAGTGGAGCTGAGGGGGCAAAATGGAGCTGGTGGGGGCACGTTGGAGCTGATGGGGGCAAGTTGGAGTTGATAGGGGCAAAGTGGAACTGGTGGGCCAAAGTGAAGCTGATAAGGGGCAAGTTGGAGCTGGTGGGGGGCATCTCTTACAGGCATCTCCAGACCAGGGGCAGAGTGGCTCAGGGGGCAGAGAGAGGACAATCATGAAAAGAGGTTGGGTATAAGTAGGCGGGGTATAAAGGGGTGGGACACAAGGGGCGGAGCGAAATGGGCGGCAAAATTAGGTTTTGCCTAGGGTGTCAAAAATCCTTGCACCATCCCTGACTGTGTGGTGTGTATTACTTTGCTGTACAGCAATAAAGCAATAAACTTCAGTATATGTGTTTATACAGTAGTCTGTGCAAATTAAATACTTTGGTCTTGAACTAAATCATTTATTCAGTTACATAAATAGCCAGTAATAGGTCATGAAATAAGCTAAAAATTCTTACTAATGCTCCGCCCACCAGCCACACCCCCAATAATATCACCTAAAACTAACGTGTCCCTCTTTGGCCCTGTGAAATGTTGGGAGGTATGCACATACACACAGTGAGCGGCAGAGACATGCAAAACACATGTACACACAGACACACTGGAGATGCACACATGGACACACATATGTAACAGAGATGTACACACACAGACACGCAACATATATGAGCAGAAACACAGGTGCTCATGAGTTGTGTACCCCTCTGGCACTCAAAGGGTTAAGGTACAGAGAGGAATGTCAGAGTTAAATAGCAGTGGTAAGTGTGTTCATACCTGGGAACACTGACTTGTGAAGTCCCTAGAGGGGACTGATGTGGTGCTGATGTGGAGAGACAAATGGGGCAATCTGTGTTAAAAGTGGGTGGGGCTTAATCGCGAGTAGGGGGCGGGGCTTAACATAAATGTGAAAAAGTGTTAGTAATAGGCTGGGGAAGGAGGAGAAGTGGGAGGAGAATGCAAGTTTACAGTGTGAGGGGTTTTAACACACTCCATGAGGGGTAAAACTTGATACAGAACCCTGTGGCAGTCAGTGGGTTAAGTGTGAATCTGATGGCTGTCTGTCCTGTGTCTTGCATGGCAAATGGTGACAGTGAAGAAGTAATTCAGCAGTGAGGGCCTACCTTAACCCTTTGAGTGCCATTTTGTTCCCCTGGTGATGCAGCACCGTTCAGTGGCTTTACTACAGGTCCTGCTGAGGCCACTGGGAGTCAAGGTGAGTGACTGTGTGTCAGCCATCTTTCTTTCTGGCTTTGTGTGTGTGTATGGGTGTTTGGTGTTGTATGAGTGGGGCATGAGGGTGTAATACCTGTGAACTTTTACTTGTGGAGTACCTCATGTGGTGCTGATGTGGAGAGAGCAATGGGGCAATCTGGGTTAAAAGGGGCGGGGCTTAATCGCGAGTAGGGGCGGGGCTTAACATACATATGGAAAAGTGTTAGTAATAGGCTGGGGAAGGAGGAGAAGTAGGAGAGAAATGCAAGTTTACAGTGTGAGGGGTTTGAACACACTCCCTGAGGGGTAAAACTTGATACACAACCCTGTGGCAGTCAGTGGGTTAAGTGTGAATCTGATGGCTGTCTGTCCTGTGTTTTGCATGGCAAATGATGACAGTGAAGAAATAATTGAGCAATGAGGACCTACCTTAACCCTTTGAGTGCAATTTTGTTCCTCTGGTGCTGCACTACAGGTCCTGCTGAGGCCTCTGGGAGTCAGGGTGAGTGACTGTGTGTGTGTATCAGCCATATGTATTTCTGGCTTTGTGTGTGTATGTGGTGCTGTGTGTGTGAGTGGGGGCATGTCTGTTTGGTGCTGTGTAAGTGGGGCATGTGTGTGTGGTGCTGTGTGAGTGGGGCATGTGTGTGTGGTGGTCTGTGTGTGTGAGTGGGGCACGTGTGAGTGGGGCATGTGTGTTTGTCTGTGGTGTAGGAGCAAGTGGCGGCCATATTGTTTTTTTCTGACTTTGATAGTGGTGGGCGGGCTGCATAGTGGAGGCGGGCCAACTCCCTGCATGATTGAATCACCCAATAGGAGTAGTAACTCATGCTTTATGCCTCCCCTGGGTGTGTTTTGGCAGGCACAAAGTCTTCTTTTATATATATAGATACTACTGATATGTTAAAGCCACGATTTTAGCTACACCTCCCAGATTGTAGGAACACTTGACTTCCTTGTTCATTCATGACAAGAAAAGTCCCTTCTGCTCCTTACACCCCTCCCCTGCCAATTCACTCATTTACTTAGAGAATGAGCTTGCTTTTGGAACAAAATGTTAGTGTTCGTGAGATAAAGGCCAAAAGAAAATGAATGGAGAAGAGATGAAAACAAACTATGGAATGCATTCAGTAAACTAAAGTGCAATTCTGGAGAAAACCAGCTACATTATGGGTATCCAACGTGCAGCTCGTGGGCCAAATGTGGTCCTCCTGACCCCAGAGTGTGGCCCACCTGAGAGTTAAAAGAAATTATATTTATACCTAATTATCACATATGAACTAGTAAGACAGTAAAACCTAATCCCCTGCCTGCCAGTATACATAACTGGGAACTTAGACCTCTTGATTCCCCCAGAGAGGGCTCAAGTGCTGTGACCAGGGGGATGTAAATGACAGGATTTGTGCCACATAGGGGGTGTGGTTTAATTTGCATAATGTGGGTGAGAAGTGTGTAGAGGGTTGTAAGGAAGAAAAGTGGATGGGAAGTAGGCAGAACAGGGGGCGGGAATGAAGAGAAGTGGATGGGAAGTGGGCGGAAGGGGGTGGGAAGGAGGAGAAGTGGGAGGGAATTGGGAGGAAAAGGGTGGGAAGGAGGAGAAGTGGGTGGGAAGTGGAAGGAACAGGGTGGTAAGGAGGAGAAGTGGGAGGAACAGGTTGGGAAGGAGGAGGAGTGGGTGGGAAGTAGGCAGAATAGGGTGGATGGAGGAGAAGTGGGCAGAACAGGGTGGGCGGAGAAGGAGTGGGTGGGTAGTAGGCAGAATAGGGTGGAAGGAGGATAAGTGGGTGGGAAGTGGGAGGAACAGGGTGGGAAGGAGAAGAAGTGGGTGGGAAGTGGGCAGAACAAGGTGGGAAGGAGGAGAAGGAGGAGAAGTAAGCGTGAAATGGAAAGAACAGGGCGGGAAGGAGGAGAAGTGGGTAGGAAGTAGGCGGAACAGGGTGGGAAGTAGGAGAAGTGGGTGCGAAGTAGGTTGAACAGGGTAGGAAGGAGAAAATGTCTGTGGGAAGTGGGAGGAACAGGATAGGAAGGAGAAGAAGTGGGTGGGAAGTGGGCAGAACAGGGTGAGAAGGAAGAAAAGTGAGTGGAAAGAGAGAGGAATGGAGTGGGAATGAGGAGACATTGGTGAGAAGTGGGCAGAACAGGGTGGAAATGAGGAGACATCAGTGGGAAGTGGGTAGAACAGGGTGGGAAGGAGGAGAAGTAGGCAGGAAGTGGAAGGAACAGGGTGGGAAGCAGGAGAAGTGGGCAGGAAGTGGGCAGAACAGGGTGGGAAGGAGGAGAAGTAGGCAGGAAGTGGAAGGAACATGGTGGGAAGCAGGAGAAGTGGGCGGAAAGTAAGAGAAACATGGTGGGAAGCAGGAGAAATAGGCAGAATTTCAGAGAAAACTCACCAACACCGGATAATCAACCTCTATCCCAGGGGACCAGGTAATTAACGCTAAAAACTGGAATCCCAGGTATGGCTGTACTGTACAGTTCAAGAATAGATAGATGTCTGTTAAAGGGGAACTACCACCCCGCAATAACTTTACATTAATGAATTCTTCATCTGGTGTCTAGCTGCTTAGTAGCGCTAGTCGCCAGAAATATTACCTGGTTTCAAAGATTTTCCAGGCTATATATTGAATACTACTACAACGTTATTGTTTTTTTTACTTTTATTTTGTGTAAATTTAACTTAGAAAGTCCGGGCTGCAGCTACTTCCTCATAGACTGCGGTTATCTGCTCTGTAACTGCAGTCCGTCGCTCTGCCTCTGCTCTCCTCCCATCTCCAGTGACGGAGGCTTCTGTCTGTAAGCTGGAGCGGTCTCATTGGCAGAGATCAATATCTAACCAATGAGACCGCTCCAGCTTACAGACAGAAGCCTCCATCATCAGAGGAGGGAGGAGAGCTGAGGCAGAGCAGTCTATGCGGAAGTAGCTACAGCCCAAACTTTCTAAGTTAAAGGGATAGTAATACTTCGTTTTAACTTTATTTTATTTTGTAGGCATTAAAAAAACATGAAGAATGATATAAGTCTTATCTCTCAAACCTTTATGGTTTAAGAGTTATTCACAAGCAAAGTTTCCCCTCCCGCCCCTTTTTCCTAGTGTAAGTCATCTCTTCTCAGATATGGAATCCAGTCCATAGACCAGACAGATAACAGCAGGGGACAATCTTCTTCCTATGAGAACAATGAAAGCCCTGCCCCCCTTGACAAGTTTTTCAGGTTTTTCCCTAATCTTAATTGAAGATTGTCCCTCTCTGCAGTCTACCTGGGCACCTCCCTTCTGATCTGGCTGAACAGTGGGGGGATACTTTGCTTGTGAATATCTCTTAAACCATAAAGGTTTGAGATATAAGATTTATATCATTCTTCATGTTTTTTTAATGCCTACAAAATAAAATAAAGATAAAACAAAGTATTACTATCCCTTTAAATAAAACTTAAAAAAAAAAAAAATAATGTTTTAGTAGTATTTGATATGTAGCCTAACTATTTATGCTATGTTATACATAGATGACATATCAGTGGCTCCTTTACTTTGATTGGCCCCCCTGTGCTGAAGTAGGGAAATCCTGAAATCCTGGCCATTGGTAGCATTTAAGGACCAGACTTGGACCCCCCTGTCCTAAATGGTACAGAACAGTTTAGAAAGATAAGGATCTGCCATATCACTTAATTTGTCTCCTCCACGCCTGCAAGATAAGTTGCTTTTGGAACATGATGCTTTTGTGTGCTTTAAAGGGCAATTATCACTTTTTACTAAGGCTCCAATGAGACTGTACAACCCTAAAACTGCTTCTATCAGCTATTTGGAAAGGGGAGCAGAAAACTGACCCCCTCAGCAGGACTGCAGCCAGGAAGTCTGTGGCTTTTAGCCATTAATCCATCTGTTGTATGCATAGTGCTCACAGACCCACTGGGTCAGGATTTCAAGCCCAATACAGACAGTCTATGGCAGGGATGGGCAAAATGTGGCCCTCCAGCTGCTGCCAGACTACAAAGCCCATCATTCTCCTCCAGCCAGCAGCTGGGACTTGTAATTTGGCAGTAGCTGGAGGGCGTTGCATTGCCCAGCAGGGATCTATGTAGATCTGAATCACTCAGGAGAGGAGACTGTGCTGCACTCTGCAGGATAGGTAAACAGGGGGAGCATCTTATACAAGAGGTTTACTACTGAACCGTTGCATGTAAAGTTTCCCTTCATAAAATGACGCATGTGTTTTACCGCGTCATTTGAAGTGTCGCATTTAAAGTTTTGCGTCATAAAGTGACGCACATTCTACATTTCGCGTCGCTCCTAATGGTGCATTCACCATTTCGTGCGTTAATGTGTCGCAATATGGGTGCAATATGGACGCATTATGGGTGCAATAAGGGTGCATTAAGGACGCAATATGGGTGCATTAAGGAAACAGTATGGGTGCAATATGGGTGCATTAAGGACACAGTATGGGTGCAATATGGATGCATTAAGGACGCAATATGGGTGCAACCCAAATCCAACCCAAAACCCTCTAAAACCAACCCAAATCCAACCAAAAACCCACCAAATCCAAAACAAAACATACTAAAACCAACCCAAATCCAACCAAAATCCACCAAAACCAACCCAAAACTCAACCAAAAACCAACCCAAATCCAACCAAAAACCCACCAAATCCAACCCAAAAACCACCAAAACCAACCCAAAATCCAACCAAAAACCCACCAAATCCAAAACAAAACCCACCAAAACCAACCCAAATCCACCCATATTGCATCCATATTGCATCCATATTGCTCCCAATTTGCATAATTATTGCACCCATATTGCACAAATATTGCACCCAATTTGCACCAATATTGCACCCAATTTGCATCATTATTGCACCCATATTGCACCAATATTGCACCCATATTGCGTCAATATTGCACCTATATTGCACCCATATTGCACCCAATTTACATAATTATTGCACCCATATTGCGACACGTTAACGCACAAAATGGTGAATGCGCCATTCGGAGTGACGCGAAATGTAGAATGTGCGTCAATTATGATGCAAAACTTCAAATGATGCTGCAAAACACACGTGTCATTTTATGACGCAAAACTTTACATGCAACACTTCAAATGGATACATATATAAGTTTAAAAGCCTTTGTACACGGGCCACAGTGCAACCCAGCAGCCTCGGCTTGTGTCTGGAGCCTCACTACTCACTGACTGCGCTACAGTCATACGCAGTACAGACTTCCCGAATGTGCTGCTGCTGATACAGAGCAGGGAGCTCCAAATCTGGACCATAGTCCTCTCTGTGCACCTTCATGGGACCAAGCGGACCCAGGAAGGTGCACAGAGAGGACTCGAGTCCGAATTCGGAGCTCCCCGCTCCGTATCAGCCTAGGCGCATTCGGGCAGTCTGTACTGCGCATGACTGTAGCACTGGCAGTCTCTACTGCGCATGACTGCAGCGCACGCAGTCTCTACTGCTCATGACGGCTTCTGACAAACATCCTAGCGAATTATTATATAGGATACAAGCACAAAAGGAGCCTTTGGCTGCTAGAGATGTCTCCAATGCATTTCTATGCAATGTGCTGGAACCATCACAAGCATCCAAGGTGTCAAATCATCATACCTGGGGGCTTCCTACTCTTGAGTCTTCAGAAAGGGCTCAGTTGCTGCTGATCAGGGGATGTAAATGGTGTGATTTGGTACATAAGAGGGGTGCGGCTTACTTGGTGGGAGGGGCTTAATCTTATTCATGAAATGAAGTGAGTGGGAAGTGGTTAGATCAGAGTTGGAAGGAGGAGGCATGAACAGGAAGTGGGAGGAACAGGGTGGGAAGGAGGAGAAGTGGGAGGGAGGTAGGGGGAACAAGGTGGGTAGAAGGAGAAGTGGGAGGGAAGTGGGAGGAACAGGGCAGGAAGGAGAAGTGTGCAGGAAGTGAGAGGAACAGGCAGAGGCGTAACTAGAACCCTCGGGGCACTGGTGCAAGAAGTGCCATGGCCCTCCCACCCCCTGACCACATTGGCCCCTGGGCCCCCACACTGCTCCCCCCAATCTCCACAATGCCCCCATCTCCTACTTCCCAATCCCTGGTGGACCAGTAGAGTGGTAGGAGAGATGGGTTGGCGCATTGAGCTCCTGTGTGGTCCTCTTCTGTAATGCTGAGCGCTGGGAGATGATGTCATCTCTCAGCACTATGCATTACTAGAGAGCCGGAGGGAGATCGCGGGCGCCAGATGGAGGGGTCGCAGGGGGTGGTCGGGCCCATGGAGTGACGGGCCCGGTCGTGGGTGAGACCCCTGCCACCCCTATAGTTACTCCACTGGGAACAGGGTGGGAAGGAGAAGTGGACAGGAAGTGAGAGGAACAGGGTGGGAAGGAGAAGTGGACAGGAAGTGAGAGGAACAGCGTGGGAAGGAGAAGTGGACAGGAAGTGAAAGGAACAGGGTGGGAAGGAGAAGTGGACAGGAAGTGAGAGGAACAGGTTGGGAAGGAGAAGTGGACAGGAAGTGAGAGGAACAGCGTGGGAAGGAGAAGTGGACAGGAAGTGAGAGGAACAGCGTGGGAAGGAGAAGAAACTCACGACCCTGGAGAATAAGCCTCTGTCTCCAGAGGCCTGGTAATTCAGTCTGAAAATCTGAGCCTCAGGGGAGATCTGGAGAGTTCCCAGGAATGCAAATCATGGCCAGTAAAAAATGTCTCTGGATCAGATCCAGAGAGTTATGGCTGTATATGAACAGAGTGCAGATGAAATCACACCAAATTTTTAACTTTTCCTTTTTCCCAAGCCGGTTGATTTCAGGTCTATCACCATTTACTGTAGTTAGCAGGTATTACATGATGCAATACACCCTTACATGCCGCCAGCAAGGCAATATATCAGTACATGCCACCAGCAGGGCATTACACCATTACCAAAGTAGTAACTGATTAACTTTATTCACCAGTGTTTTCAGCTTTTTTGGGGAGGGGGAATCATTGAAGAAAAAGTAAACTCTAACATACTAATCTATCCAAAAGAATGGCCATGTGTCCCTTGACTGCCATGTAGTTGCCACAGTAGCATAGGGTTAATATTTACTCTGAAGAATGGCCAATCCCGCTCTAGGAGAAAGCAGCCTCTCAGTTTTCTATAATTGTTGAGGGCTTCACAATTTACCCTATGGACAAGGCACGCTGCCTCAGGGTAACTTCGGACTCTTTTCTTTCCTTCACCACCCACGTTAATGAATTAACAGAAACCTGTTGCTTCTTTCTTTATAATATAACAAAAATCCACCCATATCTTTCTCACTCTAAACAGAAACTCTCATGAATGCTCTTATCCTTTCCCCCTTGGACTATTGCAACTCTTTACTTATTGGTCTGTGTACTATCCATATCTCTCCTTTCCAATTGATTCTTAACTTGGCCACCAGAATACTCTTCCTCTCCTCCAGAACAGTACTTAACCCTACACTTTTAAAATCATTGTCAAGGCTTCCAATAAAGCAACGTATTACATGCAAAATCCTCCTCATTACCTTCAAGACCCTCCAACACTCATCACCACCTTATATCTCATCTTTGGTATTCTGCCATATACCTGTACATCCTCTACACACTGGGAATGCTGAATGACTCTCTGCTCCTTTAACCTCTATTGCTGCATCGCGATTGAAGTCTTTTTCCCTTGCTAATCCCTACCCCTGGAGCTCCCTATCACCCAGCATTCGCTAAGCCTCAACAACTTCAAATCCAAGCACCTTTTAACACCTTACTGCCCGAGGACGTGCATGTATGTCCCAAGCGGATGTCCCAGGTGGACAAAGGACGTACCTGTATATCCCGGAAGTCGTTTAAAGAAATTTAAAAAAATGATCGGCAGGTGTTAAGTGCCGGCCGCATGCACTAAGGGGATGAATGTATCAGTACCATAATATGTAAGCCATATCTCGTATGTACCATCAGAACTGTTAGAAATTGCACATCCTCCTCTACCTCCTTGTATCTGTATGTTATCCATCCTATACATAGATTGTGAGCTCTAAGGGACAGAGATCTCCTATCCTAATGTTACCTTATGATAATTGTCTGTATAACCAATTAATTGCTGCAATTATTACACACCCTCTATACTAAATGTAAACTGTAAAGTGCTAGGATCTTATCATAATGTACAAGTATGTGACCATACCTGGGTACTTGACAGGCAAGGCTACCCGGAGGGTAGCCCTGCCAGTGCCGATCGGGGAGGGAAATTACTTGATTTGCGTCCTAAAAGGGGTGGGGCTTAGTCACGGGGGAGAGGGCGGGACAAAGAAAAAGGGCTGAATATATGTTGAATGAAGGTAAGAGGGAGGGGAGTGGGAGGAACCGGGGCTGGATGGAGAACAAGTGGGCAGAGATTCTACTGAAACTCTGCCCACCCGGAGATTGGGAGACTGCCCCGGAGACCCGGTAATGCACTGTGAGATCCGGAGTCTCCAGGGCGAAACCAGAGAGTTCCCAGGAATGTATATGACAGGTCAATACATGGATCTTTCTGGTGAGCTATTCATTGGCAGATACAATAGATACTTTTCAAGGGGATCTCTCCCCTATATGTTTGTAATGCACATAAGTTAGAGCATTTATCAAAAAAGCTTGAAAACGTTCATTTTTAAAACAAAACAGTTGTATGCTTAAAAATCAATGTTTAAAAAGTGTCCGGCAGCCTACTTTCGGTTTTCTGAATCTTGCCGACCAGAGGCAGCTCCCGTCCCACTACCCATCATCCTCCGATGACGGAGGCTGTCTGTCACTAAGTTGGAGAGACCTCATTGGCAGAGTTCGATATCTAGCCAATGAGATTGCTCCAGCTTAGTGACAGACCGCCTCCGTCATGGGAGGATGATGGGTAGTGGGACGGGAGCTGCCTCTGGTCAGAAAGATTTGGCAAACCAGAAGTAGGCTGCCGGACACTTTTTAAACATTCATTTTTAAGCAAATAACTGTTTTGTTTTTAAAAATGAACGTTTTCAAGCTTTTTGATAAATGCTCTAACTTATGAGCATTACATACATATAGGGGAGAGATCCCCTTTAAGAAAAGATTAGATACATTTCTTTCAGAACGGAACATACAGAGTTTTACTGTTTATTAGTAGGGAAAACAGGAAGGTCTGATAAAGACTAACTTATTTGGCAGCAGGAAAGGCTATATAATTCTCATGTATCTGGGTTATAACTTATGAGGCAAAGGTTGAACTTGATGGACTTGCGTCTTTTTTTTACTTAATTTACTATGTTACTATGCAAGTACACCTGTTGGTGCTATATAAATAAAAATATGCATACATACGACTTCCACCTCTGATCAGTGCCTGGTGCTATGAGTGCAGAGACTGATGTCACAAGACCCCACAGAACAATCTCTAGGCTCCCAGCTTTGCAATGCATTGCATTCCACAAACTAAAATTTATATTTAAATCAAGTTTTGATATGGTGAGTTTTTTTTTCGGCCCTATGGTAAAGTTGGATTAGTCCAGAATTGCTTGTTCTTAGTGCATCGGTATTATTCCTTGAGCTCCAACATATTCTGCAGCGCTGTACAAAATAGGGTTATGTGAACATACGATAACATGCATGACCCAATCAGAACAAATGGCAGTGAGAACCCCACACCTCCCAACATTTCAAATTGCCAAAGAGGGACACTTTTGTTTTAGGGGGTGTTTCTGGGGGCGTGGCTGGTGGGCGGGGCATTACCAGGAATTTTTAGGCTATTTCATGACCTATTGACACCTCTTTGTGTAACCTAATAAATGACTTATAACAACACCAATTATGTTAGTTACACAGACTAATATATAAACAGATAATACTGACATTCAAACAAACAATAATAATGTGAGGTTTATTTCTGTAGAGCAATGTGAGACACTTATACACACACCACACAGTCTGATCTCCTAAACACAGAGACACCAGGGTGATACACTTATATACACACCACACAGTCTGATCTCCTAAACACAGGGACAGCAGGGTGATACACTTATACACACACCACACAGTCTGAGCTTCTAAAAAGTGGGATATCAGGGTCAGAAAGATGGACAGAGGGATTTTGGCCTAAAAGAGGGACTGTCCCTCCTAAAAAGGGACACTTGGGAGGTATGGAACCCTGATCTCTTTACCTGCTCAAAGAGAATCAGCAATGAACACTTTCTTCGTAGACACAGCCTCATTTGTTTCTTTTCTACTTTAAACAAAAAAGCAGATAAGTTAGTTTAACATGATAGAAGCATCTGCATAACTGGACAGAGCACATGTCCTGAGGCCACAGGGAGCGCTCTTTTCAGGCTGAGTTCCTTGTTTTGTTTGACTAACAATGCAGACATTTAAAAGCAGATGTGTAGTGTTCAAGGACAATGGAAACAAGAAATCCCGCTTCACTTCTCTCTGGCTGCTGAGAGTGTGATACATTCTGGCATACAGAAATGCTACCACGTGTTAAACACATTCATTATTACTTTAGAGAAATGTGGGTGTCCAATATATGATTAAATCCACATCCAGAGTCCATATATGGTTAATTATGCTAGCTAGCATTTCTGTATGACAAAGGAGCCTAGGTTAATTATAATAAAGAACTGATTTATACAATGAGAACTTACTATTTTATAATTAAGTGGATTTATAGAAAAGGAATAGGCTAACACTGTAAGATCATGTATGGAAGTTACCATATTATTTCTAGGTGGAAGAGTGCACATGGTCCTATAAATTATCCTCTATCCAGGACTTATATGTATAGTTTATTCCGGATGTCCCTCACAGATACAATGATTTTATTTAGCATTATTCATTGCAGAACAGTGTAGGTCAGAGGTTCTCAACATATGCCCTCAGTGGCCACTAATAGGCCAGGACTTAGGAATTTCCTTGCTAGAACACAGGTGTGTTGATCAGAGGCTCAGTCGTATTCATTAACTCACCTGTGCTCTTAAAAGGAAATTCTAAAATCCTGATAGTAGCCACTGAGAGCACAGGTTGAGAACCACTGGTGTAGGTAATGAAAATATTTGTAATTTGAAGGGCAAGGGTTAATGAAGTGGTTTGGTTAAATCCTCCCATTCGTGACGCTATCGGCGGATTGTAACATCTTCCAGTAATGATTGGTGGAAACTCACACCAATCCAAACCACCCTTTTGAATTCAAAGGGTATATATAATCTAGGGAGCAGACCTGACGGACTTTATGAATCCCCTGATAAAGCCGATTCATCGGCAAAACGCGTTGGGTGGTGCAGCCACATATTGAGGGTTTTAATAACGATACCCTAACCGCTATACTAGTCACTATCTATTCAGCAATATGACCCGGAGTTAAACAGCTATGCGGGATCAAAGACGATGAGGCAGGGTGTACTAGCTGCTTGTTTTCTGTGATACAAAGTAGCAGGTTAGTCAGTAGTCTGTTATATTTAAGAATTCATAGGGTGAGACTGCGTTGAGGCATCCAACCTAGTTAATGAGTTGGATGTCAGGGACAATCAGGCTACAGGTACTATCTTACTGAAGAGCATGCAAATCTATTGTTTGGAGTGCCAATAGCTAATCTGCAATATGTCGAATACCACGAGTAAGGTAATTTAACATTTGGTCACTAGATTGACCAAGTCATTTTCTGTCCAGGGGACTAAATTAATCAAGATCAATAGGGGAGCAGGGCACCTGCAGTATATCCAAAAGGTAAACTGTTTGTTTAAACTAATGTATTAATTTACGGAGACATGTGATACATTATTCCAAAGCACAGTAACAGTGAGTACTGATAACAGGAAATTGCATCTATGTAACCTGTGATCTTACGTACTCGATATAGCAGGGTGCTTGCAGGTATCCCTAAACTACTTGGACGATTTAGACCTGTACTAACAAAATGGATTTATAAAAAGGTCAACTACTTGGTCTCAGAATCTGTGCATCAACATAATCAATAGAACTTGCTTTAAGATACTATACTAGCTACAGAATAGGCTATCATATATAACAAAGCCATTGTACTGCTGTCATATATATTTTGTAGCGTGATAGATAGTAAGCACATTTAGGCTGCACTATGTTTGTAAAGGACACACGTCACTGTTGATGCCACCGAAGTCATTTGTGTTTTTGTTTTTAACTTTATTAATAAAGGATATAGTTTAGTATATAAGACTATATAAAATCTAATACTGAACTGCTCTCTAGTAGAGGGACGGTGAGGGGGTGGTCTATCCTATGGCTGGACGGGACATTTCCCTATCAGACAGTGGGATGTCTGCGCTTCTCCCCAACTCTCTTTCTTCCTTTGTTGTTTGTAACTTATGGTGCAATCAGCTTACTCTAGGATACCTCCACTTTTTACTTTGTACATCAGCCACATCGGGAGGTTTAAGGAGCCATTTATAGTCAGTTATACAAACCCCCAGGGTATTTTATTTTTATTTATTTATTATTATTATTATTATATATATGATTAGGTACATATAACTGCTGTAATTGAGCTATGAAGTCACTCTAACTTTACCCATTTCATCTCTCCTTTTTTTACCCCAAGTAGAAAGAAGCACAAAAGTCGGCACTCACCCTGTATAAAATGCTCCTTTATTGAGCTTTACATCCTCCCCCATTTCTCCTCTAACTGAGGAATAGATTTGATCTGCTCTCTGTAGCTCCCTCCTTCCCAAGATATTTGACTATCAGCCCCCGCTAACTGCTGCTGACACTGAACATTCTATTTAAGTGGATTAAATAATGACTGGTACTTCCCCTGTTTAATATATAATACAGGAGCTGTTGACATTTGTAGAAGAGAGAATTAAGTCTCAACAACTTGTCATAAAATACATAAACACCTTGTTTTATTAGGAATGCGTACTATCAACACTGAGTGTATGTGTGTGTGTGTGTGTGTGTGTGTTTGTTCATTTGAATTAGTGTATACTAGCAACATGGGACGGCGTTGCCCGTCATGTTATGACCATTGGGCGCACGTGTTTGAAATGCAGACACACTGATAAACACAGACATATGCAGCATACAGGCAGACACATACCATACATCCCAAGTGTCCCTCTTTAGGAGGGACAGTCCCTCTTTGAGGGCCAAATCCCTCTGTCCCTCTTTCCCACCCTGTTGTCCCTCTTTTTAGGAGGTCAGACTGTGTGCAGGGCCGGCTCTACCTATAGGCGAGGTAGGCGCCGGCCTAGGGCGCACACGTACTGGGGGCGCGGGCATGCAGCGGAGAAGAGCTGCGCCCACACACCACGCCAGGAACCACAACACAGTCAGGTCTGTGTTGCTACAGCGCTCCCTCATCTGGTCGGATCTTTAGTAATGCAGAGCGCGCTGGGAGTCATGATCTCCAGCCGCGCTCTGCATTACTGAAGAGAAGACTGCGCGGGAGCTACAGGTATGTGATGGGGGGCAAGTTGGAGCTGAGGGGGCATAGTGGAGCTGAGGGGGCAAGTTGGAGCAGATGTGGGGCAAAGTGGAGATGATGGGGGCAAGTTGGAGCTGTTAGGGGAAAGCTGGAGCTGAGGGGGCATAGTGGAGCTGGTGGTGGCAAGTTGGAGATGATGGGGGCAAGTTGGAGCTGATGAGGGTCAAAGTGGAGCTGATGAGGGTCAAAGTGGAGCTGAGGGGGGGCAAGTTGGAGCTGAGGGGGGGCAAGTGGAGCTGAGGGGGGGCAAAGTGGAGCTGGTGGGGCAAGTTGGAGCGGATGGGGGGGCAAGTTGGAGCGGATGGGGGCAAGTTGGAGCTGCTGGGGGCATAGTGGAGCTGACAGTGGAAAGTTGGAGCTGAGAGGGCATAGTGGAGCTGGTGGGGGCAAGTTGGAGCGGATGGGGGCAAGTTGGAGCGGATGGGGGGCAAAGTGGAGCTGATGGGGGTAAGTTGGAGAGGATGGGGGGCAAAGTGGAGCTGATGGGGGTAAGTTGGAGCTGAGGGGGTAAAGTGAAGCTGAGGGGGCAAAATGGAGCTGGTGGGGGCACGTTGGAGCTGATGGGGGCATCTCTTACAGGCATCTCCAGAACAGGGGCAGAGTGGCTCAGGGGGCAGAGAGAGGACAATCATGAAAAGAGGTTGGGTATAAGTAGGCAGGGTATAAAGGGGTGGGACACAAGGGGCGGAGCGAAATGGGCGGCAAAATTAGGTTTTGCCTAGGGTGGCAAAAATCCTTGCACCAGCCCTGACTGTGTGGTGTGTATTACTTTGCTCTACAGCAATAAAGCAATAAACTTCAGTATATGTGTGTATACATTAGTCTGTGCAAATAAAATACTTTGGTCTTGAACTAAATCATTTATTCAGTTACATAAATAGTCAGTAATAGGTCATGAAATAACCTAAAAATTCTTACTAATGCCCCGCCCACCAGCCACACCCCCAATAATATTACCTAAAACTAACGTGTCCCTCTTTGGCCCTGTGAAATGTTGGGAGGTATGCACATACACACAGTGAGCGGCAGAAACATGCAAAAGACATGTACACACAGACACACTGGAGATGCACATATGGACACACATATGTAACAGAGATGTACACACACAGACACGCAACATATATGAGCAGAAACACATGTGCTCATGAGTTGTGTACCCCTCTGGCACTCAAAGGGTTAAGGTATAGAGAGGCATGTCAGAGTTAAATAGCAGTGGGAAGTGTGTTCATACCTGGGAACACTGACTTGTGAAGTCCCTAGAGGGGACTGATGTGGTGCTGATGTGGAGAGACAAATGGGGCAATCTGGGTTAAAAGTGGGTGGGGCTTAATCGCGAATAGGGGCGGGGCTTAACATAAATGTGAAAAAGTGTTAGTAATAGGCTGGGGAAGGAGGAGAAGTGGGTGGGGAATGCAAGTTTACAGTGTGAGGGGTTTGAACACACTCCATGAGGGGTAAAACTTGATACAGAACCCTGTGGCAGTCAGTGGGTTAAGTGTGAATCTGATGGCTGTCTGTCCTGTGTCTTGCATGGCAAATGGTGACAGTGAAGAAGTAATTCAGCAATGAGGGCCTACCTTAACCCTTTGAGTGCCATTTTGTTCCCCTGCTGATGCAGCACCATTCAGTGGCTTTACTACAGGTCCTGCTGAGGCCACTGGGAGTCAAGGTGAGTGACTGTGTGTCAGCCATATTTCTTTCTGGCTTTGTGTATGTGTATGGGTGTTTGGTGCTGTGTGAGTGAGGCATGTATGTGTTATACCTGGGAATTTTTACTTGTGGAGTCCCTCATGTGGTGCAGATGTGGAGAGAGCAATGGGGCAATCTGGGTTAAAAGGGGGCGGGGCTTAATCGAGAGTAGGGGGCGGGGCTTAACATAAATATGGAAAAGTGTTAGTAATAGGCTGGGGAAGGAGGAGAAGTGTGAGAGAAATGCAAGTTTACAGTGTGAGGAGTTTGAACACACTCCCTGAGGGGTAAAACTTGATACACAACCCTGTGGCAGTCAGTGGGTTAAGTGTGAATCTGATGGCTGTCTGTCCTGTGTCTTGCATGGCAAATGATGACAGTGAAGAAATAATTGAGCAATGAGGACCTACCTTAACCCTTTGAGTGCAATTTTGTTCCTCTGGTGCTGCACTACAGGTCCTGCTGAGGCCTCTGGGAGTCAGGGTGAGTGACTGTGTGTGTGTGTCAGCCATATGTATTTCTGGCTTTGTGTGTGTATGTGGTGTATGTGGTGCTGTGTGTGTGAGTGGGGGCATGTCTGCTTGGTGCTGTGTGAGTGGGGCATGTGTGTGTGTGAGTGGGGCATGTGTGTGTGTTTGTGTGGTGCTGTGTGAGTGGGGCATGTGTGTTTGTCTGTGGTGTAGGAGCAAGTGGCGGCCATATTGTTTTTTTCTGACTTTGATAGTGGTGGGTGGGCTGCATAGTGGGGGCGGGCCAACTCCCTGCATGATTGAA
The DNA here is from genome assembly GCA_037306005.1 of Rhinophrynus dorsalis. Classification (NCBI taxonomy): domain Eukaryota; kingdom Metazoa; phylum Chordata; class Amphibia; order Anura; family Rhinophrynidae; genus Rhinophrynus; species Rhinophrynus dorsalis. Next base: position 163,100,252 of record CM074727.1, read on the forward strand.
TCACCCAATGGGAACAGTAACTCCTCCTTAATACCACCCCTGGGTGTGTTTTGGCAGGCACAAAGTCTTATTTTATATATATAGATGTATGTGTTCATCTGTACTGTTGAGGGTGTGTTTGCATGTTGCTTGTGTGTTGAGGTGGTGTGTGTGTGTGTGTGTGTGTGAGTTGATGTATGTGTTTATGTGTCTGTTGGAGTGTGCATGTGTGTGTATGGCTGTGTTTATGTGTTAGAATGTGTGGGTATGTGTGTGTGCGTATGCATGTTTGTTAATTTGTATTAGTGTAATATATGTATTTATTTGTATTGCTGAGTGTGTGTTGGTGTGTTTGTATATTGCTTGTGTGTGGAGGTGGTTTGTGTATGTGAGTTTATGTATGTGTTTGTGTCTTTTGGAGTGTGTGTATGTGTGCCTGTGTGTGTGTTTGTTGGTATATATATATATATATATATTGGTGTGTTTATGTGTTAGAATGTGTGTGTGTATGTTCATTTGAATTAGTGTATGTGTTCATTTGTATTGTTCAGGGTGCGTTGGTGTGTTTGTATGTTACTTGTTTGTGGACGTGGTGTGTACGAGAGTTTATGTATATGTTTATGTGTTTGTTGGAGTGTGTATGGGAGTGTTTATGTGTTAATGTGTGTGGGAAATTGCGAGTGTGTGTGAGTGTTGGAGTTTGTGTATCTTGAAGTATGTGTTGGAGTTTGTGTGTGTATGTAATTGTGGTTGTACCCATACGTGTGTGTTAGCGTGTATATGAGTGTGTGTGTGAGTGTTGGAGTTTGTGTATCTTGAAGTGTGTGTTGCAGTTTGTGTGTGTGTATGTGTGTGGTTGTACCCGTATGTGTGTGTTAGAGTGTATATGTGTGTGTGTGTGTGTGTGTGCATATGCTATCCTTTTTGTTTTTCTTTAAATCCCGCTGCACTAATTGCCCGTTCTCTGAAAGACCCAAAATATCACAAAGCCTACTCTTTGGATTAACATAATGCCGTTGGTCTTGGCACATGGCATGGGGGCCTAGCAGCTGGGGGAAAACTTGACTCTCATTATTAAAATGACATATTGATGTCAAAAGACAACTTAAAGCAGTTCTTCATTTTAACCTCTTATCTCGTACATAAACTCAACAGACATTCCAAAAAGCGATCAATATCCTAACAAGGACGTCATTGTTTGCCGAAAAAAATCATAAACACTGGGGATGAAAACAAAAATATTTAATGACAAGGACAGGAAATGCTTAATCTCCTAAATTATGTATGAAAAAAATATTGATTTAAAATAAGAAATGGAGAGAGATTTGCTATTTAGTAAAAAAAAAAAAAAAAAAAAATAATACATGTTTAGAAATAACTTTGAAATCTCTCTTTATTCACACTATCTCCAGTATGGGCTTATTCCATAACATATATAACATGTCTGAAAGTTGACTGTATTTGCCATACAAAACAAGCACAAACATAACAATAAACAGGGAAAAAGAACAGTTCTATAGCAGATCAACTTTAGCAGGTGAACAAATAATAATTTCCAAAATGATTTAACCCTTTGAGTGCCAGAGGGATGAGCAATGCATTGCTCACCCCTCTGGCACTCAAAGGGTTAAGTGAGTGTTTTACTACGCCAAATGTTAAATAGGTTTACAAGCATTTCCTTTGCAATACAGTGGAGACCTCCTAGCTTTCTAGGATTTTAATATCCCACTTAAAGAACCAGAGGAATTGTCTCCTGTGGTAAACTTGATTTGCATCTCTTTTCTTGGTCTACAGGCACATGCACACATAGACACCAAGGGGGGCTTGAGCACCTGCCCTTTTTGTCCAAAGTGCCCTCGTGCCTTTTTAACAAAAAAAAAAAAAGTTGCCTCGCCGCCCGCACTAATCCCCTCCCCACCGCCCAATCAGGTCTGTGCCTCCTTCAAGACAGACCTGTACATGCTGCGCTCCCTCGTCGGCTCTTTAGTATTACAGAGCGCTGGGAGATGACATCATCTCCCAGCGCTCTGCATGAAGAGAAGACCGCGCGGGAGCTCTAGCAGCTACAGGTCTGTGCCAAAGGAGGCACATACAGACCTCTCCTGCTGCTGAACCACCAGGGAAGAGGTAGGAAACGGACACTAGGGGGCAATGTGGAAATGATGGGGCAATATGGATCTGATGGGGGGCAAGATGGAGATGATGGCAATGTAGAGATGATGGGGCAATGCATATGAGGGTAAGTTGGAGCTGATGGCAATATGGAGCTGATGGGGGGCAATATGGAGATGAAGGAGGCAATGTGAGGGTAAGTTGGAGCTGATGGGGGACAATATGGAGATGATGGCAATGTGGAGCTGATGAGGGCAATATGGAGATGATGGGGGCAATGTGAGGGTAAGTTGGAGCTGATGGGGGACAATATGGAGATGATGGCAATGTGGAGCTGATGAGGGCAATATGGAGATGATGGGGGCAATGTGAGGGTAAGTTGGAGCTGATGGGGCAATATGGAGCTGATGGGGGCAATATGGAACTGATGGGGGCAATGTGAGGGTAAGTTGGACCTGATGGGGGCAATATGGAGCTGATGGGGGCAATATGGAGATGATGGGGGCAATGTGGAGCTGATGGGGACAATATAGAGCTGACAGGGGACAATCTAAGCGCAACATGGAGATGATGGGGGGCAATGTGGAGATTAGGAGCATTGTGGAGGTGTCCAGTGGAGATGGCCAATGGGGGGGGTTCAGATTTCTGTGCCTACAGGCTCCTGAGCTGTAAATTCTTTTCTTTTTTGAAATATATATTTTGAATTAATAATTATGAGAAGTGCCCTATTTTCCATTTGAGCCCCTGCCCTCCAAAATGTCTGTGCACGTCCCTGTTGGTCTATATGTGTCCTAGGTAGAGTTGGAAGTTTTTAACCCCTTACATGGTAGAGAACAATCAAGGAGTTAAAAGCCCCAATTAGAGGGACACTAATGTCCCATAAAAATGCTTTTTTTTGTTTCGTAGAGTAAAAAAAAAAAATAAAATCTGTGCAACAAATCCCATCTTTCAAACCATTACGATTTGAGAGATATTCTGTCCTAAAGATCCCCACTCCCTCCCCTTCTCCTGACGTCAGCTGTAAGTTGGGGACCAACAGGTGGCTCTTCAGCAGACCGCTATAGCGCAATTTTAAAAGAAATACTTCATTGGAACGGTCTACAAAGTGTGCTTGGTTTGCAAGCACGCTTTTTAGACCGTTCCAAAGACGTATTTCTTTTGATTAGGATTTCTGCCTAGAATTTATTTTTCTTTAATCTAAAAAACAAAAAAATATTTTATGGGACATTACTGTCTCTTTAAATGAATTGACCTCATTATCTGTCTTGTGACAGAACACCATTCCCTACTTTCCTCTGTAGTCAGAAGGCTGAACTTCATTGCGTTTTGGAATTGTATTCTTTAGAATCCTCTTGTGTTATGTCTACTTGAAGGTAGGGTGACCACGGGTCCCGGAACATCCGGGACTGTCCCTTATTTCAGGGCTATGTCCCGCGTCCCGGGTCCCCTTCAACCGGGACAATGAAGTGTCCCGGAATGAAGGCAAGCCGCTCGCGGCATCCATGATATGACACACCGCTTGCAGGCTGACATCCAGGGCGGCAATGCAGCTTACCTGGAGGCAAGCGCTCTAGTAATACAGAGCGCTGGGAGATGACATCACTCCCAGCGCTCTGCATTACTGGCCATACCGCGCGGGAGCTTCAGCTCTGTGCCGGAGGAGGCACAGAGCACATTCTACGCCACTAGACCACCAGGGACTTAAGGTATGACGGCTAGGGTGACCACGTCCCGGAATGGCAGAAGGGAAATGTGGTCACCCTACTTGAAGGACACTTTTTTTAACCAAAAAAAAACACTAGACATTTCTGTCCTTGTGCACATGGCAAGTTGTCTGAACCAGTTCAGTGCTGGATTCCATTCGGAGGAAGATACAGCTGGTAATCCATAAACCATTGAAGCACATTCTTGCTTTGGGTGGTTGGGGGGATGGGCAATGTAATCTCACATGGATATGTACTCATCAGAGACAATACACAGCACCAGATTCCCCCTTAGTTTATAGTTTATAACTATTGTAAGGCTTCACTGCTCATAAGAAAATTGTAAAAAAAAATTGTCTGCTTCATGGACACAAACATGCGGCCCGTGGGCCAAAAGGGGTCCACCTGACTCCAAGTTCAGCCTGCATGAGATTTGTAGCAAAATTGTTTCTGTCTAATTAGCTAGCACACATGAACTAGCTGTCTATTAAACACAAGTGTTCTCACTGACCAGATCAATATGTATCAATTACTCACACTAGGTGTATAAGTGCACACTTTTCAATAAAGTTGATGACTTTTTTTTTTTTTTTTTTTTTACTGAATTTGAATTACTGCTAAGAAAAAAAAAATCCATGTTTTTTTCAATAGCTGACATGCAATAATTCACCATTGTTATCAAAAACTAAAATTGAATATGGCAACCGCATGTACTGATTTCTGAACATCTGGGCTGAAAAAATTTGGCGAGCAGGGAATTCTAGAATAGCATTAACAAAATACTATCAGGATGCATTCAAACAGGCCCCTGTTACACTTCTGCCACCCACTTTCTGATATCTCCTTTCTTCTGCGTCACCCCCCCGATACCATCACACTGGGGTGCGGTTGACAGTCGGACCACGTGAGCGTTCACTGGATATTATTGGACGATGTTCACATGGGTCTCAGTATATTACAACCTGACCCTTGTACTCACCGACCTTAATGAATCCCTTACTCAGCCTTCCTTTTAGTGGGTTGCACTGTCCCACATGTGTCAGCCATTCATTGTTTGCTGTGAGGAGCACTGCAACCTCAAACATCTTCAGTGTGAAAGATATTCTAACTACCCCATAGACCTTTGTGCAGATCTGCCCTTCTCCAATGTAACTACATATAGGCTGGCCAGACCTAACCTTTAACTGGGGACACATAGGAAATAGACATATTTTAGGACTGCACTGAAATCAAAGCATTTTTCATATCTGTCCCAGTTAAAGGTGAGGTCTGGTCACCCTACATATATATGACGTTTTTTTTAATTTATTTTTATTTTTAGTAAGAAAAATTAATCAACACACATGTACATTGGGGTCTCTTTTTAAAACACCATTCTCCTGAAGCTTGGGGCACGACTCCAGATTCCTGCCCACAGCAAACTGCAGGCCTTTTGTTTTCATTACACAGTCGGGGGGGGGGGAGGAGGGAGGGCCCCCTCCACTGTTTTTTGGCTTCAGGTGGATTTTCCATCCTCCTCCATCTTTATTGTGAATCACTTATAAATACTATCATATCTAAGGATGGACAAAAACTCCTGATTTCTCCCAATTCTGCCAATTTAATATAATTTTCTGCTTTCTGTGGGATTTCCTGTAAATGGTGAAAAGGGAAGTGGTCCTTTTTAATTTACATTTTCCAAAATTTCCATTGTCTAAAGAGGGACACTTTAGTTTTAGATGATGTTGCTGGGGGAGAGACTGGTGGGCAGGGCATTACACAGAATTTGAAGTTATTTCATGAACTGTTGATACCTCTTTATGTAAATGAATAAATGATTTAGAACAAGACCACATTATTTTATTTACACACACATAAACACACATACTATAGTTTAAAGAACATTCATTTTTTTTATTGTTACAAAGCAATGTGATACCCTTATATACACAGTCTGATTTCCTAAAAAGAGGGACACCAGGTTAGAAAAGAAGGACAGAGGGATTTTGGTGTCAGAGGGGCTGTCACTCTTAAGGAGAAACACTTGGGAGGTATAGGCCCCTAATAATCTCCTAAAGAGGGAAAGTTGAGAGGTATGGACCCTAATATCTATACCTAATGTTTGTATGTGCGTGTGTATATGTGTGTGTGTGTGTGTGTGTATGTGTGTGTATATGTGCGTGTGTATGTGTGTGTGAGTGTACGTGTGCTTTTATGTGCGTTTGAGTGTATGTTTGTGTGTATATGTGCATGTGTATGTGTGTGAGTGAGTGTGTGTGTGAATGTGTGTGTGTGTATATGTGCATGTGTATGATGTCTGTGAGTGTATGTGCATGTGTGTATGTATGTGTGTGTGAGTGTATGTGTGCTTCTATGTGTGTGTGTGAGTGTATGTGTGCTTCTATGTGTGTGTGTGAGTGTATGTGTGCTTCTATGTGTGTGTGTGAGTGTATGTGTGCTTCTATGTGCGTGTGAGTATATGTGAATGTATGTGCATGTGTGTGTGTGTGTGTGTGTATGAATCATTATTGCATTTCATAAAAGTATCCCCCTCCCGCCCCTTTTACTGATGTAACACTGCTCAGCCAGATCAGAAGGGAGTGTCCAGGTAGACTGCAGAGAGGGACAATCTTCAATTAAGATAAGGGAAAAAGCTGAAAAACCTGTCAAGGGGGGCAGGGATTTCATTGTTCTCACAGTAAGAATATTGACCCTTGATGTGAGCTGTCTGGTCTATGGACTGGATTCTACATCTGAGGGGTGGGGGCTTACACTAGGTAAAAAGGGCGGGAGGGGGATACTTTATTATTCAATTACTCTTGAACTACAACGCTCACAGTAATGAAATAACACTCTCTATGGCTCAATTGCTATGACGATTAATTGGAGCTGCTGTTTTTGTGAAACATTACTATCACTTTAAGCATTTTTTTGTCTTTGCTTGTTATAAGCCAAGGATATTTTCTGTGCCAGGATGGGAATGGGGGCGGAGTCATGTGAGAAATGGAGATGTGGCCATGGGTTGAGCTAGGGACACCTAGAGTGCATTGCCTAAGTGCACCTGGTATGTAAATATGACTCTGGGGGTAGGGCATGAACGCCTTATTGGTTTTAGAAGCAGGATCACACAGAACAAGTTCTATATATTGTTACCGGGTATTTATTCTATATATTGTTATTTGGCATTTAATTATTATTTTTTTTAATCTTAGGTTTGCCCCTGATGTCTACAAGGCTTCTGGTACAGTGCTAGGTTAGGTGATTGATCGTTCTGCATTCACAAGTGGGATCTACACACATTTCCTGTTGTACAGTAGCAGAACCTTTCATAGTGACGTTGCCAAGTCTGCTGTTTTTTTTGCCTTGGGTCACAGTGGGGGAGGGGGACACAAAATGAGGCTTCACTTGCCTATTCAGACAGGAGACAATTACATGACATGGAGAACTGCTGTTAACTGAGATTAAAGAAACACTAACACTTAAATGAACTAGGGTTATATGCGTTAAATACCCTGCCCTTTATAAAATAATGTCTGTTTTCTGAGACCTAAAAATCTATTGATTGATTAACCATCTGAGTAGCAGAGGGGTATCCAATACATTGCATAACTCTCTGGCACTCAAAGGGTTAAATGGTTTCAACCCCTTGCATGCCAGAGAATTCTACACCGCATGGCGAACCATTTACATCAGTATGGAATTTTTATTTGTTCCCTATAATATGGTAGTTTTGCCCCAGAATTACTCCAGTTCCTCTTTGTCCATCAGCCTCAGTTTCACTTAGTTAAAGGAGCCTATCCTGTCCTAGGTTAAAGTGATAGTAATGATTTACAAAAACAGCAACTCCAATTAATCTTCATAGTATTTGGGCCATGGAGGGTATTATTTCAATACTGTCAGAGATGTAATTCAAGAGTAATTGTATTATAAAGTGTCCCCCTCCTGCCCCTTTTACTGATGTAACACTGCTCACCTGAGATGTGGAATCTGTTTGTAAGACCAGACAGATAACAGCAAGGAACAATCTTCTGACTGTGAGAACAATGAAAACATTGACCTCCTTGACAGGTTTTTCAGCTTTTTCCCTTATCTTAATTGAAGATTGTCCCTCTCTGCGATCCATCCGGACAGTCTTGCTGCTCTGAGATGAGCAGTGTTACATCAGTAAAAGGGGTGGGAGAGGGGTACTTTATCATTCAATTACTCTTGTACTACAACTCTGACAGTATTGAAATAACACTCTACATGGCCAAATACTATGTAAAGTAGCTTCTTGGCTGCTAGAGATGTCTCCAGCATCCAAGGGGTTAAAGCGGATAGTGATACTTAATTTGTTGATTATTTATTATTGTAGGCATTAAAAAAAATTTAAAAACCATGTATGTCTTATCTCTCAAACCTTTATGGTTTGAGAGATATTCACAAATAAAGTTCCCTCTCACTGCCATATAGCTGACAGATTTGGTTTCTGGTTCGCAGACTGACCGGCTGCTCTTCAGCAGAGCTGAGATAGCGATCTTGAAAAAAAACCTACTTAATTGGAACGGTCACAGGCACACTTTGTAGACCATTCCAATGAAGTAGTATTTTTTAAAGATCATGATCTCGGCTCTGCAGAAGAGCCACTGGCAGGTCTGTGGACCAAAATCCAAATCTTTCAGCTACAGTGCTGACATCAGGGAGGGGGAAGATTTAGTTGTGAATATCTCTCAAACCATAAAGGTCTGAGAGATAAGACTTAAATAGTTCCTAATATTTTTTGAATGCCTACAATACTAAATAATCAGAAAATTAAGTATTATTATCCCTTTAACCCTTTGAGTGCCAGAGGGGTACGCAACACATTGCTTTGCAATGCGTTGCATACCCCTCTGGCACTCAAAGGGTTAAGATTTGGTTTTGGTTTGTTACTAATTTATTAATTTAAATGAAATAATCCTCATGTCAACCATACGCGCATTATTTCATTTAATAGGAAAGTCAGATATAATATTCATATTTTTCTTCTATGTAAGTAAATTATATATGCAAGTTGTTTTTGACACAGTCTGGTACGTGATGCTAATTAGGTAATGTTCTGGTGCAATAACACCATACCTTGTACCATGAATGCACCTAAGCAGAACCCACACTCTGTGGATCATTTCTAATAGCACAGCGAGGGGTCATTAAATCAGGGAGTCTTAACTCCTCAGGTCACACCAACAGGTCAAGCTTTCACTATATCCCTGATTGAGCAGAGGTAGATGAATCACAGTGACTGATGCACCTATTTTCCACCCAGGGCCGGTGCAAGGATTTGTGTATACACAGGCGAAGGTGCATTTTGATGCCCCCCCCGACACAATCCACCTGCCCCCCCCGACCTTGCCACAGTCCCCTGCCCACATATTCACCTCCACAATGCTCCCTTCATCTCCACAATGCCCCTTCATCTCCACATTGCCCCTTCATCTCCACAATGCCCCTTCATCTCCACAATGCTCCCTTCATCTCCACAATGCCCCTTCATCTCCACAATGCCCCTTCATCTCCACAATGCCCGTTCATATCCACATTGCCCTTCCATAATGCCCCTTCATCTCCACATTGCACCTTCCATAATGCCCCTTCATCTCCACATTGCCCTTCCATAATGCCCCTTCATCTGCCCCTTCCATAATGCCCCTTCAGCTCCACATTGCTCCCTACCTTGAGTCCCTGGTGGTCTAGCCATAAGAGAGCTCTATGCCTCCTTCGGCACAGAGCTGAACCTCCCAGCGCTGTTCTTATTAATGAAGAGCGCTGGGAGATGATGTCATCTCCCAGCGCTCTGTATTGCTACAGAGCCTGGGTCGCTCTGCGTTGTGAGTGTCCCATAGACGCAGGAGGGAGCGCTTGGTCGTGTAAATGAGCACTCCCTCACGGCAGATATATTAAAAAAAAAAATTCAGCTTCTCCCTTTCCGGCGCCCCTCCGATGCGGCGCCCTAAGGCAGCTGCCTGTGCTGCCTTAATGGTAGCGCCGGCCCTGTTTCCACCTGTGACCAAGCAGGGATATCACAATAACATAAGCATTAGGTTCTCCCAAGGACTACCCTTGAGAATTACTGCACTAAACTGTAATCTCAGGGCTCTCAGTAACATGTTACAATCAGGTTCTATATGTCATTGTATGTTCTCTCCCCTGTTTAGCACAGCACTGTGGAATATGCTGGACTCCAATAACTACCGAAGACCTGACAAAGGGCATGTCCCCTGAAACTTTGCGCATTTGAAATGGTAAGTGGAAATATGCTTGGTAGAGCTTAAAGGGATAGTAATGTTTCACAAAAAAGTAGCTCTGATTAATCTTCATAGTGTTTGGGTGTGGAGAGTGTTATTTCAATACAATCCGCGTTGTAGTTCAAGAGTAACTGAATGATAAAGTATCCCCCCTCCCACCCCTTTTACTGATGTAACACTGCTCACCTCAGAGCAGCAAGACTGTCCAGCTGGATTACAGAAAGGGACAATCTTCAGTGATCATAAGGGAAACCCCCGAAAAACCTGTCAAGGGGGGCAGGGTTTCCTTATGCTCACAGTAAGAAGATTGTCCCTTGCTGTGATCTGTCTGGTCAAGAGACCAGATTCAACATCTGAGAGGAGGTGGCTTACACTAGGTAAAAGGGGCGGGAGGGGGATACTTTATCATTCAATTACTCTTGAACTACAACTCTGACAGTACTGAAATAACACTCTCCATGGCCCAAATACTATGAAAATTTATTGGGGCTGCCTTTATTGTGAAACACTACTATCCCTTCAAATGCAATATACATGTGCAGATACCATTTTCATTTCTTGTTCTAATATTGGACCATCAGTGGCACCGGTCATAGGCATCCTGAACTGAGCTTGCTAGGAGTTCAAGAGTTAAAATACAATCTGGACATTCAATAAATAAATAAATAAATAAATAAATAATAATAATAATAATTATATATCTAGGAACTCTATGGATCTACCAATTAGACTCTGGATTTTCTCGAACAGATGGTTCTCCAGTGGCAGAATTCCCTGGCAAACCCCCAATTCCAGCCAGGTCCTGCCCACTCCAGTCCACTTCCTTGCCCATTTCAAGGCAAACTCTGGGTTTCCACCTTCAAATCTCACCCACCTTGATTAAAGGGATGGTAATACTTATTACTAATCCCTATACTAAAGACATAGTTAAAATAAATATATTGCCCCCAGTGTCATCTCTCAAACCTTTATGGTGTGAGAGATAATCAATCCTAAAGTTGCCCTCTCGCTCCCCCTTCACCGAAGTCAGCGTTGTAGCTGACTGAAGGGAAATCTGGTCTTACGATCATCAGGCGGCTCTGCAGCATTGCCGAGATCGTGCTAATAAAAAAAAAAATCTTTCACTAAAGTGGTCTTCTACGTGTGCTTGCAAACCAAGCACACATAGAAGACCATTTCAGTGATAGATTTCTTTTTTATTAACGCGATTGCGGCTGTGCTGGAGAGCCACCTGAAAGTCGTACAACAGACTTCCCCTGCAGTCAGCTAGAACGCTGACTTCAGGGAAGGGGGAGGGAGAGGGCAACTTTAAGAGCGATTATCTCTCAAACCATAAAGGTTTGAGAGATGACACTGGGGGCAATATATTTATTTTTAATATGTCTTTAATATAGGGATTAGTAATAATTAAGAATTACTATCCCTTTAAGTCCCACCTACATTATGATGCAAATTGTGTCATTTGGTTGCTTCCATCCCCCATCCAAGAGTGAGACTTTGGGGGTGGAGCTTGAGCTCAAAGATTCCAAGGTATGATAATATTTTGCATGCAATTTGCATAATTTGCCACACAGTGCAGTCAAAACAGAAAGGTTAGTTTCTCAAAAAAAAAAATGTATTTTAAGAAAAAAAAAATACAACATATGGACAGCTTGTCCTGTTCTGTAAAATAAACTAAAATTAACGTAACCCTTTGAGTGTCAGAGGGGTACGCAACGCATTGCAAAGCAATGTGTTGCGTACCCCTCTGGCACTCAAAGGGTTAATGGGGGAGGTCCATTTTAAGCTTTGTTTTTCTTCTTCAATATAAGCTAATTATATCTGAATAAATATGTATATGAATAACTAGATAAGAATTTCTTTTTCATTGGATATAATTGGATCTCTGTGTTGCAAGAAAAACAAACAAACTAGAATATCCTGTATGACATTAAAAAGGGAAGCAACACAAAACAGTAGCGACTGCTGCATTATTACCTGATGTACAATTCCTTTCTACAGGTTTGCCATTCATGTGCAAAGACATTCTGTGCTTTTGTCTTCCAAGGCCATGTGAGGGTGAGGAACGGGCTCCATATGAATGAACTGAACCAAGTCTTGTGTCTTAAAATAAGGGCTGCATACAGAAGATAAATGATCAAATCTGCCTGCGCAGCTCATTTTATGCTCTAAGATGATATTCAAAAAAAATCATGTTGTTTTATTCTCGGGTACGTACTGGAACAGGGATGGGTACTCTCACTCTTGAGGCATGGAGATTATTACTTTTTACTATAATTCATTATTTTATAGTGCCAACTGATTCTACAGTGCTGGGGAAGCATACTTCACCACTTCCGCAGCCTGTTGATCTTCGCCTCTTCCCCTCCTCGTTACCACCCCCTCCTCTGAAGGAGGAATCCATTATGTGGTCTGGCGTCTGTCTTGCCAATGAGAGCGTTCCAGCTCACAGTCTGTATTCCTCCATCAGAGGAGGAGGAGGTAACGGGGAGGAGAAGAGGCAAAGATTGACAGACTGAGGTACAGAGCCGTACCACAGCCTGTCCTGAAGTGACATCACACAGTTACATTTAACCCTTTGAGTGCCAGAGGGGTACACAATGCATTGCAATTCTGACACTCAAAGGGTTAAAAGCCTATATCTCCATGAAAAGAGCAGTAAAAAAACAAAAACAAAAGATGGATTTAACATTTACTAGGAAGCAAGAATCAAATAAGAAGGACTTTAAAGGAGATGGGATGAGGAATCCAGCATGTGACCTGGCGTGCTGTCTTGCCAATGAAAGCGTTCCAGCTCACAATCTGTCTTCCTCCATCAGAAGAGGAGGAGGAGGTAACGGGGAACAACTTGGGAGGGGACAAGGCAGATTGACAGGCTGAGGTACAGAGCTGTACCGCGGCCTGGCCTGAAGTGACATCACACAGTTATATTTTAAAACCTATTTCTACATGAAAACAGTGGTATCTGTAGACATTTTTCCAGGGCGGGGCAAAGCCATATTATGACCCCCAGGCCAGCCCATCTAGCCCCTTTATTTATATGGAGGGGGGGTAATTGTAGGGGGGACAAGTGCCCCCTTGCCGCCCCCCCTCCGGACGCCCATGCATGAAAAGAGCATTTAAAAACAAAACACAGATTTAACATTTACTAGGAGTCAAGAATTCAATAAGAATGACTTTAACTCTTTGAGTGCCAGAAGGGAACGGAATGCATTGCTTTGCATACCTCTATGGCACTCAAAGGGTTAAAGGAGATAAGAGTTCCCCTTTAATGGTTGCTTACACAGAAATATGATATACATAATATTACAATGCATTTTATGTGCTTTAACCCTTTGAGTGCCAGAGGGGTAGGCAACGCAGTGCTTTGCAATGCATTGTGTACCCCTCGGGCACTCAAAGGTTAATATTATGTAATTTTTCTGGTGGGGGGGTTGGGTCTAGGGAGGTGTTTGTCCTTTTAAGACATTAATGTGAGCCTTGTTTTATGTAAATAGAAACAAGGAACAGAGGAACAGGACACCCACAAAACCCCCACATTCTGCCAATACTGCCCTCCCATTGGTGCATAAAAAGGACCAGTTCTTGGGTGTAGGAAGCTTAGCACATAGGTGACAAGCAGGCATGGCATCAATCATTCAGTACCTGTTTGTGCACAAAATGTGTCCCCTTAAAGGGATAGTAATATTTCATAATAAAATCGGCTCTAATTAATCTTCATAGTGTTTGTACTTTGGAGAGTGTTATTTCAATTCTGTCAAAGTTGTAATTCAGGAGTAATTCAATGACAAAATATCCCCCTTCCGCCCCTTTTACTGATGTAACACTGCTCAGCCAGAGCTGAAGGGAGGTGCCCAGGTAGACTGCAGAGAGGGGACAGGGCTTTCATTGTTCTCATAGGAAGAAGATTGTCCCCTGCTGTTATCTGTGTGGACTGGATTCCACATCTGAGAAGAGATGGCTTACACTAGGTAAAAGGGGCGGGAGGGGAAACTTTGCTTGTGAATATCTCTCAAACCATAAAGCAGTGATTCTCAAACAGGGTGCCGTGGCACTTCGGTGTGCCATGGACATCAGCTTAGGGTGCCTTGTGTTTTCTATAAAGACTAACGAAAATTGATTTTTAAATAAAGATTTATAGAAATTGTTATGCAAAATATGTTTAGGTATGGTATTATGATTAAAACACCTAATAATACTTTATATTTATGTATTGTAGCCTTCATTATGCCCTTGATAATGAACATTAAATATGTTAGGGGTGCCCCGAATGTTCAAGATTACGTGTTAGGGGTGCCTCGAGCAAAAAAAGATTGAGAACCACTGCCATAAAGGTTTGAGAGATAAGACTTATATCATTCTTCGTTTTTTTTTAATGCCTACAAAATAAAATAAAGATAAAACGAAGTATTACTATCCCTTTAAAGGGATAGTAATACTTACAAAAAAAGTGCAGCTCCGAGTATTCTTTGTTCTATTTTAGCAAGTAGCTCTATATTTCAATACTAACGGGCTTGTTCAATTTCAATTTAATCAGAAATTATCACCTTCCCGCCCCTTTCCCCAGTGTCACGCTGCCTCTCAGTCTGGTCCGGATGGAGCGAGGTGAGGGACAATCTTCAGTAAAGAAAAGGAAAATCCTGCCCTCCTTCATCATCAAGGGGCCGGGGTTTTCCTTATACTTCCTGTGTGAAGATTGTCCCTCGCTGTGCGCTGTCCGGTCCCATGACCAGATTCCACAACTGATGGGAGGCGGCCAGAAGGGGTGGGAGGGGGATCCTTTCAAAGTCAGTTGCGGTTGAACTACAAGCCTGTTAGCATTGAAATATAGCAATATGTGCTGCAAGCAGAATAAAGAAAACTCGGAGCTGCACTTTATTAAAAGTATTACTATCCCTTTAGATACTTATTTGATTTTACTATTTAACCCCTTAACGACCGGCCACGCACGCACGTGGCAGTCACTTAAGGACCACGGAGCATTTTTTTTTTTGTTGCTTCCGGTTCCGGACTCCCCGAACGGCGTGCAGCCGCGGGGGGAGCCCAGAATTCCATGACGGTCATAGTACATTATGGGTCGTTAACTCAAATCTACCCATGATGTAATATGACCATCAAGGGTCGTTAAGGGGTTAATGCCACTGTATGTCTATTCCTGATTGTACAGTGCTGGGGAATTAGTTGGCGCTATATAAATAAAGAATACCAGTAATAATAATACACATAGACTTGCAGAGTATGTAAAATCACAATAAAGAGTTCCGTCACTTTAATTCCACCCTCCCTATCACTCTTTCTGTCTTGCAGTCACCATCTCCATTTCTCTGTGCTGGTCTCTTCCTGTATAAACAACACCTGACTAGGTAAGTGCTTTTACTGACCACATGATGAGTTACTATTCCTACATGCACCATATTTGGCAGATCCTCTGATAAATATTCCATATAAGAAAAGTCACAATTTCACAGGCTCTGCGCCTTCAGACTAACATGTTCATTTATTCAAATGCCCTATTGAGTTTTTATTTTTTTTATTTTTGAATACCATTGGGATATGCAATGCAATGCAGATCAAATGTGTTGGACAGATGTCTGGATCTTAACCCTTTGAATGTAAGAGAGTTGTCCAATACATTGCAAAGCAATGCACTGGACGTGTCTCAGACATTCAAAGGGTTAAAATGGAGATCTGACCTCACGGAAACAACAGGAAAGATGTCTCTGACCTGCAGAGCTTACACAGTGTGAATTGACCAGACTGACCAGGGGTCACTCTGTGTATTGGCTACATAAATCAAACTGGGCCCACCACATATGTGATTTTGGCTGGTCAGCCCATATTGAAAATGTTGATTACCTGCAAATCAGATCACTATGTGTGTATGTGTGTATGCGTGTGGCTTCAACAGGACAAACTACAGCAATCTTTCATAGGGTTGTGACATCAGTTCATTCAGGTTATTTCTGTTCACTATCCTTAAAGCGGAACTACCACCACTTAAACACTTTAACTTCAATAATGCCCCATCTGGCGACTAGCTGCTCAGTAGAGCTAATCGCCAGAATTATTACCTTATTCAATAGAATTCTCCTTTCTTCTAGGGCTGACAGGCAGGACAGAGCGTAGACATATTTCCATAGTGTCGTCTGCGTGCCTGACCTGTCAGTCCAAGCCGGGTCTAGAAGGCGTTGCTAGGAGCCGTTCGGCTCCAAAAGGGACTGACAGCACAGGCGCACAGACGTCACTATGGCAAGATGTCCGCAATCCGTTCTGCCTGTCAGCCCGTGAAGAATACATATTTCTTTTGAATAAGGTAATAGTTCTGGCAACTAGCGCTACTAAGCTGCTAGTCGCCAGATGGGGAGTTATTGAAGTTAAAGTGTTTAACCCTTTGAGTGCAAGAGGGGTATGCAACGCATTGCTTTGCAATGCATTGCGTACCCGTCTGGCACGCAAAGGGTTAAGAGGTGGTAGTTCCGCTTTAATTGCATTTGAGCTTTGTTTTTTTGCCTCTTGCTAGTGGTTTCAGATTCAAGCTTTTTCAATCTGATAATAACTAGGGTCCTTTACGAGTCATTAAGAGCTATTGAAGTCCATTGTTTGTTGTGAGGCGGTGTGACCTAGAGGCAGACTTCACCAGAGATCACTGTATCCACATATCTCTCAAGAGGGACAGTCCCTCTCTGAGGTCCAAATCCCTCTGTCCCTCTTTCCCACCCTGGAGATCAGACTGTGTGGTATGCACATAAGTGTATCGCATTGCTCCACAGCAATAAAATTCACATTATTGTTTAATTAAACTTCAGCAAATGTGTTTATAAGTTAATTGCAAATAAAATAGTTTGGTCTTGCTGTAAATTATTTATTCTGTTAACAAAGATGTGTCAGGCATGAAATAACCTACATATTGTCAAGCACCCTGCACACCAGCCACACACCCCTAAAACAAAAATGTCCCTCTTAGTTCATTTGAAATGTTACCGCCCAAGTGTTCCTCTGTAGGAGATATTAGGGGTCCATACCTCACAAGTGTCCCTCTGTAGGAGATATTAGGGGTCCATACCTCCCAAGTGTTCCTCTTTAGGAAATATTAGGGGTCATTAACCTCCCAAGTGTCCCTCTTTAGGAGATATTAAGGGTCCATACCTCCCAAGTGTTCTTCTTTAGGAGATATTAAGGGTCCATACCTCCCAAATGTCCCTCTTTAGGAGATATTAGGGGTCATTAACCTCCCAAGTGTCCCTATGTAGGAGATATTAGGGGTCCATACTTCCCAAGTGTCCCTCTTTAGGAGAAATTAGGGGTCCATACCACCCAAGTGTTCATCTTAGGAAATATTAGGGATCTTTACCTCCCAAGTGTCCCTCTTTAGGAGATATTAGGGGTCCTTACCTCCCAAGTGTCCTTCTTTAAGAGATATTAGGGGACCATACCTCTCAAGTGTCCCTCTTTAGGAAATATTAGGGGTCCATACCACCCAAGTGTTCCTCTTTAGGAGATATTAGGAGTCCATACCTCCCAAGTGTTCCTCTTTAAGAGGGACAGTCCCTCTTTTAGACCCAAATCCCTGTGTCCTTTTCCCCACCTTGGTGTCCCTGTGTTTAGGAGACCATACTGTGTGGTGCGTATATAAGTATATAATTTTGCTCTACAGCAATAAAACTCACATTAACCCCTTAAGGACTGGTGTGCACACATGAGACCGGCACTTAAGGACCATGGAGTTTGTTTTTTTTTCGCAGTCATATTCAGATGATGTAGAGAGGGGTCTTTCTGCATATGTGAGTAATTAATTATGTATCTTTGTCAGACGAGTCAGAGGACAAAGCTCTGCTGATTCCCAACTACTATATCAAAATCCTCTAAAATTGTTAAACCCATTGGAAGATGAAAAAGTACAAGCTGTATGCAATTTAAATTGAATCATTTAATAAAACTAAAAGCTTTGTAGGGAACAGGTCCATTTAACCCTTTATGTGCTAAAGAGGTATCCAAAGCTTTGCGTTTCAATGCTTTGGATAACTCTGTCACTGAAAGCGTTAAAACAAAAATGGTGCAATTCTGGGTCAGACCAACTGCATCGTAAGGAATAAATACAAATTGCCATTGGTGTAAATGGGGATTTTAACCCCTAGAATGCTAGAAAGGTGCCCATGCATTGCAAAGCAATTCACCTTTCTATCATTGAAGGGGTTCAATCACATTTTAACTCAATGGCAATTTGAGGGATTTTTTTCTAATCTGTTTCCAGCGTTGCAGTTGGTTTGTTCCAGAACTGATACTTTTGCTTAGTACCTTAGTTTCAATGTGTTAAAAAAGAGACGCTTTTTCCTGGGGTATAGTTCCACTTTAAGAACTAGTGATTCAGTCCATGCTACTTTCTGTCTCTTTAACTAGGAAACAGTAGTATGTAGGGGTCAGGCCACAATGTGTCACTTCCTGACGCAAACTTCCACAATGAAAGTGGATTGCAGACAGCTTTTTCTTACATCCTGAGCTGTGGTGTCTGCAATTTACCTGGACTCAAAACAAAAAAAGTGCATACCTCCACATCATAAAACATATCTCCCAAGTGTCCCTCTTTAGGGGGGACAGTCCATCTTTTAGACCCAAATCCCTCTGTCCCTCTTTCCCACCCTGATGTCCCTCTTTTTTGGAGCTCAGACTGTGTGGTGTGTATAATATTTTATAATAATATAATAATAATAATAATTTTATGCATACCTCCCAACATTTCAAATTGACAAAGAGGGACAATTGTGTTTTAGGGGGTGTTGCTGGGGGCGTTGCCTGTGGGCGGAGCATTACCAAGAATTTTTATGCTATTTCACAACCTATTGATACCTCCATGTGTAACCTAATACATGATTTAGATCAATAAAATGTTTTCTTAACACAGACTAATGTATAAATATACATATGCTGATGTTTAAACAAACAAGAATGTGAGTTTTGTTGCTGTAGAACAATGTGATACACTTATATACACACCATACAGTCTGATCTCCTAAAAAGAGGGACACTAGGGAGAGAAAGAGGGACAGAGGGATCTGGGTCTCAAAGAGGGACACTTGGGAGGTATGCACACTCACACATACACACATATACTAACACACACACACACACACACATTAGCACACACATACACACACACACACTAGCACACACAAACACTAGCACACACATACACACAAACACTAGCACACACAAACACACACATACACACAAACACTAGCACACACACACACACAAACACTAGCACCCACACACACAAACACACACACTAGCACACACACACACACACACACAAACACTAGCACACACACACACACTAGCACACACACAAACACTAGCACACACACACAAACACACACACACACCAGCACACACACAAAAACACACACATACACAAACACACACTAGCACACACACATACACACACTAGCACACACACAAACACTAGCACACACACTAGCACATACACACACACTAGCACGCACACACACACACACACACAAACACTAGCACATACACAAACACACACACACACGCACATTAGCACATACACACACACACAAACACTAACACACACACACATAAACACACACACTAGCACACACACAAACACTAGCATGCACACACACACAGACACAAACACACACACACACTAGCACACACACACACACACATATAGACATATGTAAAAGAAAAGGAAACTAAAAGCATTTTTTCTTTAGTACTCAATCAAGCTTGATAAGTATCCTGAAAGTGATAATACAGCAATATCTGCAGATATAACAACCCTTATGAAAAGCTGAGGTGGGGTACTAATCTCAGTAAATTAATTCTCCTTATGTCACTCATTACAAGTTGCACAAACAAAAGTGATCAGTCAGTGACTGAGCACAGCCGTCTACACAAGCATTAGCAAAGCAAGATCAGGATTAGAGCTGAAAGATCTAGGACTGCATTCAGGAAGAGTGCAATTCTGGAGCAAACCAACATTAATATAGGGGACAAATAAACATTTCCAATGATATTAATGAGGCTGTTAACCGTCTGAATCGCAGACAGGTCACCAATGCATTAGGAATTTGAGAAATTGTCATTTACAGCCTATGGTAGAGCTGGTTTGACACAGAATTGCTCTTCTTTTTATCTTTTTGAATATGGCCTCTAGAATCAAATACGGAATTACTGTATATGCTACTGGCTATTGGAAAGCAGTACAGTTGCAGCAAGGAAGGACTGCACAGAGGCCTGTGGGGATGCCTGGAGAAATATCACACAAACATTATTGGAGATTACAGTGCTCATTGCAACCTCCAATGAATGGCCGACAGACGTGTGTGCCAGCCAATAATATTACTTGGTGCTCACAAGCCTCCCTTGCAACCGGATTGGCCGTGGAATGAGGGTGATGGTGGAGTGAAACAAGATGGGCTGCAGTACAGATGTAGTGGGCCACCGTGGTGTGAAAGAGGCCTTCATTTTTAGGTTCAGTGTTCCATTATTCCAGTTTCCTTGAATACCTTTTTTTAGATTTATACCAGAAAGGCAAAGGGAAAGACCTGCTTGCCTTCTGTGTGTTCAAGTAGTGAAATCTCTAAGTTGTAATATACATACCTGTGAACTTTTCCTTCTAGAGTCCCAGGAGGGGACTCATATGGTGCCGGTTGGAGGATATAAATGACGCAGTCTGCATCACAAAGGGGTGAGGCTTAATCACGGCTGGGGGCGAAGTTTAACTGGCTGTAATAAAGTGGGCGGGAAGTGGGAGGAACAGGATGGGATGGAGGAGAAGTGGGAGGAACAGGGTGAGACGGATGAGATGTGGTTTGCAAGCACACGTAGAAGACCGTTTCAATAAAATAATTATTTTTTACTAACGCGATCTCGGCTCTGCTGCAGAGCCGCCTGATAAAAATAAGACCGGATATCCCTGCAGTCAGTACAACGCTGACTTCAGGGAAGGGGGAGGGAGGAGGGAACTTTGCGTGTGGTTATCTCTCAAATCATAATGGTCTGAGAGATGACACTGGGGACAATTCGATTAGTTTTAAAATGGCTACAATATGGGGATTAGTAATATTTAAGTATTACTATCCCTTTAAAGGAACACTGGCACCTAAAATTAAATCGGCTGCTA